>VZSJ01000270.1:2459965-2600806 GCA_013398405.1 Pheucticus melanocephalus | reverse complement strand
CTCTGTCTCTTTTAATTTTGGGATTTGCTGAATTTAAACAACAGTATTTCCGTTCTTCATTCAGCCCCCTTCAAAGTGCGGTAGTACTTCAGGAGTAGTTACATAGGCTGCACTGTCTTACAACTTTCTTACCATGTTTTAGTTTCTCCATGAGAGCATCCATGATGAGGTGGTGGCAAAGCTTGCCAAGGCCTATGCCCAGGTCCGCATCGGTGATCCATGGGATTGTATATACTCTGTCTCTTTTAATTTTGGGATTTGCTGAATTTAAACAACAGTATTTCCGTTCTTCATTCAGCCCCCTTCAAAGTGCGGTAGTACTTCAGGAGTAGTTACATAGGCTGCACTGTCTTACAACTTTCTTACCATGTTTTAGTTTCTCCATGAGAGCATCCATGATGAGGTGGTGGCAAAGCTTGCCAAGGCCTATGCCCAGGTCCGCATCGGTGATCCATGGGATTGTAAGTAGCTATTTCCATCTCACGGGTTTAGTAAACAAGTTGCTGTTGGTTTCTTTCTGTTTAAATTCTGAAGTGATTATAGATCCAAATTATCTAAGTTTAACAATTTACCAGGGGGTGGAAATAGCTGGTTTCATTTAGAATACAGACTTTGAAAGGAAGATGAAGAATCTGGCTAATACTGCTCATCCTGGACAGATTAAACAGCTAATTCTAAGATAAGAATATTTGCAAACATACAGAGTTTTGATGAAAGTATGCTTCTGAATCTTTTTTTAGCTGACACTCTGTATGGGCCTCTTCATACCAAAGAAGCAGTGAAAATGTTCCTTGATGCAGTAGAACAAGCGAAACAACAAGGTGGCTCTGTGGTCTGTGGCGGAAAGGTGACTTAACTTTTATTTTCTCTGCTACAGTTTGTGCTCTAGGAAAAAAATGCAGTAACATGATGGCTTAGGCTAAGCTTGTACTTCAGCTTGTCCTGTCAGCCACTACAGGATGTTAGGTTAGTCAGATTGAGAATTGTTTGAATTGGAATCCTGTCTTCAGAATAAAGGCAATTCTACTTGGGAGCTACTCTTACACCACTCACCCGTTGCAAGTGATAGTGAAAATAAAAAAAAACCAGTGTAAACGGTGAATGTCAAACAGGTAACAAAGGAAAATTGCAGTTCTGTCCCTCACAATATCTAGCTTGAGGAAATACTGGAGATACAAGACAACCGTTTGTACAACTTCATCACATAGGATGTTTAATTCTCATTGACTTATTGTTCTGGGGCTTCTTGTCTTTCACTGGCAACTTCTATATACTTTAAAATTCTAAGTAGCTTACAAGTAGGAGAAAAGAAGTTTCAGTGGCTAGACATTACAATTTGATTATATCCTTAGTGGACATAAGTTGTGCTTCTATATTTTAAATACTTATTTAAGTAAAATTTAAGTTATTCATCCTATCTGGCCTTCTGTTTCTGATTTCTCAACTGTAGTGGTCAGACCATGAAAGATTCCTTTCCTACACTAATACTAAGCTGGATGCTGATTGGAACTTACTTGGTTATTTTTTATTTATTTTGAAGGTTATAAATCGCCCTGGGAACTATGTTGAACCAACCATTGTGACTGGCCTTCCTCATAACGCGCCCATTGTCCACACTGAGACATTTGCCCCCATATTGTATGTGCTGAAATTTAAGGTAAAATAACAGTGGTGAAACAAGTGTCAAGGATGGTAACAGTAGAATCACAAGAGAGAAATCAGACGTGTCACATCTGTACGGTTGTCCCAGCGCTTCAAGAAGTGGTGGCTCTTGTTCTGCACTGTGAGATAGCCACTGTTCAACTCACTGTGTAGTTCCATTCCTGTGAAGAGTGCTGGAGTTACAATGAGATACAGGAACAGATTGCTGTTGTTAGTGTACCGGTTGATACTGTTCACATCTGTTCAGAAGCAGACTGTATTCCGTGCAGCAGTGAAGGTATTGCTGACGGGGCACATGTGTATTTGCCCAGTGCCCTTCTGTACATTTGCATTATGGCTGTGGTCTGTTGGGCTTTTTCTCACAGAGCTTCTTTGTAACTGCTTAGCTTTGGATAGTGATGGCTTAACCATTGACACATGCTTCTTCTAGGAGGAAGAGGAGGTTTTTGCCTGGAATAATGAAGTAAAACAAGGTCTTTCCAGTAGTATCTTTACCAAGGATTTGGGAAGGATTTTCCGCTGGCTAGGGTATAATTTAAATTATTTTTTTACTTTCCTGAGGTACATAAGATTAGTCTTTCATGTCTTTTGTAAACCTCTGTGTAATGCTAGCTGAGCATTTTACAGCCCTCATTTTAGGGAGGGAACCTTTCCTGATTCTAAGGAGGAGTTGTACCTTATCTTTGTTTGTAGGCCAAAGGGATCTGACTGTGGCATTGTGAATGTTAACATCCCAACCAGTGGAGCTGAGATTGGAGGTGCTTTTGGTATGTTACTTGTGCTTTGCCAAGGTTTTAATCAGTCCATTTAAATGACTAAATGTGATGAAATCAAAGTTAATTTTGAATCATACTGCTTTAGCAGAAAACAGATATTGACTACCAGTAGTTAGATTTAAACTTTTAAAAATAACTGTACTAGGTTTTTAAAAATTCCATGTGTTATTTCCTTCTCCTCCTCTCCATCAAAGGAATGTTACTCAGAGATATATTCTGGAGGCACTTAAAGATATGGTCAGGGGGAAAACTGTATAAAAGTTTTGATTAAAACAATCTTGGGCAATTCTGTGTGTATTGGTAAATTTATATAAGATGTATGACGTGTAGCATTTTTGTGAGAAAATCTTAAAAAGTTTTGCCTTTATTTCTCTTTTTTTATATACTTAGGGAACTAAGGAGGTGGAAGAAGCATTAACCTTACCATTTAAGCAGTACAAGAACCAGCACATTCTTGTACTCTTGTCCTATGTTAAGACAAATGTTTTTAAAACAAGGTCCTCTAGTGCCACCATGATGAGATTTTGAACTCCAGGGAGATATTTTTTTTTTGCATCAAGCATGAGGAAAGAGCTAGCTATGTGTGTTGTGTGGGATGGTAATTTAATTCAGATATAGGACAAGGAAAAGGAATCGTTTTTCCCATGTATTTTTATAAAAATGTCTTACCTCCTGGAATTAGTCTAGTTTGCCATGTCCAAAAATAGTTTTTATTTTATAATGTTTTTGCTACAGGTGGTGAAAAGCACACTGGTGGGGGAAGAGAATCTGGAAGTGATTCATGGAAACTTTATATGAGACGATCTACTTGGTAAGACAGACCAAATAAATTTAAATTACAGATGAACTTCCCAAAGTTCAAAACATATAAATTTTTGACTACAAGGCTACTATCTTTACTGAATGTGAGATAACCATCTATAAGTGTAATTGCCTTTTCTTCACATTCATAGCAGAAGAAGATTTGAAGGGTTTGTATAAAGACTTTTTTTAACTTTTCAAAGGAAAAAAATAAGGTGGTTTTGGGGTTCCCCCCACCATTGATTGATTTTAAACTCATATGAAAAATGCCTGAAACTTTTCAGGAAATACACTGACTTGCAACCACTATGGCCTCTGGTAGGTGGTTCAGCTATATGTTTGTTATCTATCCACAAATCTCCCGACAGCCAATAGTGGATGAGCATTAGTGTTCTCTGCTGACTTCCATAGCCCTTACCTGTGCTATCTTTTTTTTTTCCATGCAAAGACTTAGGAACATGAGAAATCCCACCTTGATTTTTCTATCTGGATCTTCTCCTAGTAAGAGATTAAATACATGAAGAGAAGTAAGATCCTCCATAAAGGAAGAGAAAATGGCAAATGTTGTCTTTTTCTGTACATGGTTACTATATTGAAAACTAGAGTAAAGTTAGTTCTTAATTTTAAGTAGGCAAACTGCTTTAGAGAAGTCTTGTTTAGATATAACAGCTTGTACATAGGAAGTGGACTGCATAATCTGTCTCAGTGATTAAGTCTGGTCTCTAAATCGTTGTTTCTCTTCCAGTACAATCAACTACAGCAAAGATTTGCCCTTGGCTCAAGGAATCAAGTTTCAGTAACAACCTTATTAATGGCTGTGCTATGAACCATCCTAGAATTTCTGAATCAAGCAGCTCCTAAGCATCATATGGGGATAAAAATTAATTATTTGAAACCAATTCTGTCAGAAAATCAGCTACTCTTAAATTGCTTCACTTTCTATGAATGTATTTACTAATTTAGTCTTCAGATGAGAAGTCTGTGGTCTTTGGGAGGAAGGGAGGGTGACTAAAACTAACCACCTTGAGTTCAGGTGGCCTGGATAACCTGTTGCCTTAGCACTGTTTCAGTACTAACACTGCCTCTATCCCCTCCCCACCTTTTGCTGATATTTCCAGCTACGACATCTGTGTTTCAAGCTGTTTGCCAAGTTTCCTGCAGTACCAGTTACTGGGGAATATTTGGGCTGCAGTACAGGGCTATTTTTCAATGAGTAAATAAAGGTACATTTTGTGAAATATCTTGGGCTTCTCATTTGTTTTATTCACTGGTTTTGAGCAGGAATATTCAGAGGACTATCCATTTTCACACACTGAGTTGCTAGCTGGGAAACGAATCACTGGGCTAAAAGTTCTGCTTTAGTTTTCCTGCCTCTCCTTCAGAAAGGAGACTTTCAGCATATGTTGGGAGATAGAGGTCTACTGTAGTGTCTTGGAATCTCATTTAACACTTGAAGGGGTTACAGCCAATTCAGGTTGTCCATATCAGGTTGTGATACCCTACAAGCAGACTGGCTGGAGATGAGAACTGGAGATGCAGTCAGAGGAAATACTTTTCTAGGGAAAGACATACTGTTTACTTGTGTTTCACCTCAAATGAGAGTTTCTTTTGGCCATTGGAGACTACAGGCAACAACAACTCATTTAGGAGCCTTGCTCAGGACTCAGGATGAGAAAAGACACAGTGCTATTAGACTGACTTTAGCTTTCCACGGAAGAATTTCTGAGTATCTTAATGTATTGTTTCTGGGGATTTCTTTTCTTCTCAATGTCATAGACCAAATTTCCACTGTTTCTGAATGTGACAAAACTGTTTATTACGGGCTCAGATTCTAGGAATCTGATTTGACTATTGATTTATTTTGATGTTTTGATGGCAATGCCATTCAAACTGGATTGAAAGTCACTATACCACAATGCTAGTTGGTGTCCTTTCAGTTTTGTGTTTAATTTTAAAATGCCTAGTGTTTAGAATTTTACATCTGTGTTATACAAGGTATTTTTGGTGTTCTGTAAATCAGACATTAGACAGCCAAAGCTTTTTTTCTAACTGAATCTCTTACTACCAGGAGTATTCTCTCCTCTACTACTTTGTGTCTGAACATTTCATTAAAGAACGTTGTACCTTAGCACACAGAATGAAATGGTGTACCCTAAACAGGCAGATAATCACTAGCAGATATGGCAGAGAAGCAATGCAATTCCCAAATATAATTGCTTAGCAAATAGCACCAATTTATAGAAATTGTACTCTTTATTGTTATTCTGTGGTACTGAATGTTACTATGAAACTCTTAACAATGGAAAATTAGTTCAAGAATTCTCTTTTCTTGCTGCTTACAATATGGATAGCCTCATGTCACATCTGATTTTTTCTTGAAAATATAAGCTCTTTTTAGGGTAAAACAATCTCAGAAGTCCAGTTGTTTAATTTACAGAAATAAGGTTAATTCTGCCACCTGGTCTTAGGTATGAGAGCTCATGTAAAGAACAAAACTGGTATGGTGAGTCTGGTGTTAGACTGGTCTTCAAATCTTCATGTGCAAACTAATATGAATGGAATAAATGTACAAATGTGATCAAGAGGTGGCTGCCTAGCAAACACACTAAACTTCTGAAGGCTAACTTGGCATCTTGACACATAATTCCTTCTTCAATACAAGCTTTTGTAAGGGTAGCCTTAGAGGGGACTCAGCGTGAAGTGCTTGTGTAACTGCTTCGGTGTGTTAGGAGTAAGCGTGTTAGATCCATGCTATATCGGCAGAGAATGGGCTCTGTAAGTAGGTTACAAACTCAGCCCCACGTTTGCTAAGTATGGGAATTACTATTCCAAAGATATGCTATCTGTGCTGTCACTGGACTGCTAGTGTGGCATCAGGGCAGGTAATCACAGTGCTGCTTCTCTTTCCAGCCAGCTCTGAGTTCCTTACATGTGGTGATGAACAATCCTAATAGAATTAGTTTGCTGAATGGCTTCCTGTGAAGTGGCTCTAAGAAGAGCATCTTTTAAAGACTGCGGCAGACTCTAATATGCTTTGGGAGGCATGCAGGTGCCTATAAATACTTATCATTATGGTGAAGTAACAAACTAAGGAGGTTTAAAGATACTATAAGCACACAGTTTCTCAGTTTCTGCTTTAATTTGGAAAGTCCACTCAGGAGATTGTGAACTGCATTAGCTGTCAGTGGGTTATCTCACCTAAGGAAAGCAATTTTGAGAATTCATAACATGTGTCTTGGAGCTACTGGTATGTTCAACATAATGGACTTGCAGTTTTAATACAAATTCTATCAGCGTCTTCCACTGTTGCATAAACTTAATTACCACTGAACGTGTAACACCAGTGAATAACAAGTGTTAAATGACACGTGATCAATAATTCATTTGTTAGCACAGTATTGCTTACTGTGAAATGATCTTGATGGGATCAGTCTTAAAAGTAACTTCCTTTCTTTTTGCCATATTATTACATGAAGAAACATGAAAATTCTATTAATATTTTTGCTGATAAACAGAGAAATTGATTTTTTAATGAAATGTGAGAATGGGATATGTAGGCTGCTTTTCTTCTATCCTGTTGTGTCCTATCACAGCTTCTTGCACAGGTGATGATTTTCAGAAACCAAGAACACTACTTGCCAGTAGTGGGTCCCAGCTTGGGACTTTACAAAAGTGGTCCTGCAGTGCTGAATTTAAATCAACTGGGAAAGTGTTCACCATTTTCTTTCAGCAGTAATACACCAGCCCATTCATGTTATGTCATGTTCTTTTCATCTGGTGTTTTCATCATTCTGTTTGTGTTGTTGCTGGATGAGTTCAAAACCACATGGCTGTCAGAACTTCTGATTTGTGGCATCTATGTTTCTGTATGAGAAATCATGTGTTTAGGTGCTGCATTCAAGACTCATTACGTGTACTAACCCTTTCATGTCTCTGCATTAATTTCATTAGTAACTATGTGAAAAAGTGTAAATTACAGGAGAGTAAGGAGACTGCCTGGATTTTCTTTTGAATTGCTGTCGTTCTTGGTTATGCACTAATGTGATGGTCACGTATTGCCCAAGTGTGTCCTCTTATTTTCCTAGATGGAAGCAGAAAAATAATTAAGGCTTACAATATAGGGGTAAAATTACTTAATCACACAGAATCAAATTCTTGAGCAAAAAACTGTGACTTAGTAAGGATTTTTTTTAGTACCTTCTCTTTGGTATTCCTTAATCAGCCACCATGCTGTCATGTGGTACATGCTTGGTGTTTGAAAACTAATGGATTAATTGCATTCAGTGTGCAAACATCTGCTGCCACTGAAATGTTGCTTGAAGTGAGAAGTGTCTTGGCTCACATTTTGAGCATGGTTGCCCTATGGATAGCCGTTACAAAGGTAAATACTGTTTAGCAGTCTTTCATTTCTGCTAAATTATTAGCCCTGATTTTCCATACAGCTGATTACTTTCTTCCAAATAATAGGAAAATGCATATGCATTTTGGACAGGGACTTGCATAGCAGAGCCTTTTTAAAAACCTTTGTGTTCCTCCCGGTGTCGCTGTTGGTCAGGCTAAAGCCTGCCCAAGGGCAGCCTTGGCATTTGCTAGCCAGCTGCGTAGAACACAGACCTCTTTGTCTGAATGCTTTTTATGTTCCAGTACATCTGGGACTGCTGCTTCTGAGCTTGTAATTAAATACACTCTATTCTGCAAAAGCCTCAGTTGATTAGTGCAATTGTTATATAAAACATTAACTCCAAAAGCCAAAGGTTAAAAATAATAGTGTTTCAGCCAGGAAGAACAAATGGTTTAATGCTTACTTTACCCAGTATGCTGGTGTTCTCTGGCATTACAGCTCTTTTCCTGCAGCCTGATTTCAAGTTGAACTTACAAGGAACAAACATCTAAGTTAGATCTCTTGAATTTCAGAGAAAGGCACATCCTTTCATTACATTAGAGTGTGAAAAGCTGTCAGTGTGTGGCAATTGTGTTTCACGCTTCCCTGACACCCTCCTTACAGGTGTCCAAACCTCCTTAGCTGTGACAGTGAAGCTAGCTAACATTACCTGCTCGCTTACTGAGCAGTCTTACAGAGGTAATGAAATGGCAGCGTGTGAGTTTAAAAATGGGAGATTCAGAAGGAGCAGGGTAAATATAAGCTCTCTTGCTTCTAAGGATTTTTGGTTAATCCACAAACTGTTACTAAGTGGTATTGCCTCCTGTCTTCTGTGGATTTATAAGGCTACTCAGTCACTGGCCTGTTTAAACTGTTTATAATGCAAACGGCTCAATCCAATGTGGCAGCTGTACTAGAAACAAGTCTAAAAAGTGTAGCGCATGCCTCTCCTTGAGTTGTAGTTTGTCTAACTAAATTTTTTACCACAACTGCTGATACTTTGTTTAACACATGTACCACAAGAAGTGTTCAGGATTCCTGTAGAATCTGAGAATATAAACCTCTTCCTAGCTCCTATTTGACTGTATTCACATATAACTGTATGTGCTTGTGACTGATAATATGTGGGAGAGATGGGGGCTATCTGTTTGCCACATGCCTCTTCTCAGTTTGACCTAGACAACAGTTGATTTATGGTGTTGCTTTAAAGCAGAACAAATAGCAGAATAAAGTTATGGTGGTGTTTCATGAAACAGTGTAAGTCGAACTATCCTCTGAGGATTTGCTGTTGTAGTGAGTCCTTGTAGGTTAAAAATCCAGCATGAGGACTTTAGTTTGTCTTAACCAACACTGGCTGCTGTGACTCTGTTTTGCTGGCTCGTTTTCTTCCCATATTTTTTAGTTAGCTGTGTTACAGATTTATTTATTTTTTCCCCTGCCTGAAATGCTGAAGTGACTCCCTGCAAAGTCTGAAAAGCATCTTAGTTTTGCTGGAGAACATGTTGGAAGATACTAACTCATTGTTAGCTGCAGAAAATGAAAGGGCCTTTGAAGGGAGGATGAGGAATTCAAAATCACCAGAAAAGATTATAAGATGCTGGTGATGGGGAAGCCAATGAGAAAGGCACAAGCAGGATTGTAGGCAGATAGGACCCAGTACCCGGATTTTAACTGCTGGATAATACGTTTGGAATGCTGGGAAATATCAGACTATTTCAAGTGGGAGGTGGGGCAGAGTGCACAAAATAGGATAAATTGAAAGAGTGTGGTTTTGAATATATAAAAGGATAGGAGGATTACTGTGTGAGGAAAATGCAGGGAAAGGAGCCAGATGTAGTTTAAGCTAACACATATGGCAGATGAGACATAGATAGACATATTCACTAAGGTACAGTATCACCCCAAACCTCCAAATCTGTTCAGAATTCATTGATTGAAGTATGAATCTAACAGGCTGTCAAAACTATCTCTTGCAATTAAGGAAAAAACCCACCAAGAAGACAAAGAAAGCCATTTCAGAACAGAAGAAATATTATTTTGATGGTTGTATTCCTCTTAATATGTTCTTTGCTGTAAAAATTGTCCCATTGTCATGAAGCATGCTTTGTGGGAAAAAAACCCAAGCCAAAAAAACACATCAGTCTCTGTTCTGTGTTTTCAAAAGTCATCTCTGATGTTGCAAACACTGCATTTCAAATCTCTGTGAGATTTATGACGTCCATTGTTTGTCTAAGTACTCTGGCTTGCATGCTGATCATATGATTTTCTCTTCCAGCTGTTCACTGCCTTCTTCTTCATGAACAAATACTGAGGTTCACAGAAAGGGTAACCTTTCCTTGTACTTAGCCTGTGTTAGTCCATGCTCTGTTATTCCTATTGGAAACAGTAAATTTGAAGAATACTTTGCACAATTCTTTTTTGAGTTCTTCACACCACAAATTTCCTAATTAAGTGAGAAGCTTGTAATTCCTCAGAGTCTTAGCTTGTTTCTTTGGGATTTTTTTGAAACTGGGATAAGACATTGGTATTTTGGAGCCTGCTGAATATGCAAAAGATGAATGATTTTCTTGGTTTTCAATAACTTTCAGCTACTCAGAAAACATATTTGAATTCTGTATTTAAGCTGCTAAGAAAACTGCAATGTGGGTTAGAACATGGAGGCCATGGTCTTTCACCATTTGCCTGCTGTAAATGGGACCAATTTCTGTTGTAGAAATATAGCAGATACTATCCAAGTCAAAACAGTTAACTTTCCCCCTTAATACCTGTAGACTAACATAATAGTCTCTGTAGCATCTGCACGAACTTGCTATTAAAAATATTATCTGTTTCGTCATTCGGTATCTTCTCATTCCTTGGTACTGAGGGATTAGTTAACTTTTGTTATGGTTCAGTAAATCATGAGAGCAGAGCCAAAAATATTTGTGCTCTTTCTTCTTCTGAATTTGTACTGTTTCTGTTTGCTTAATTCTGTCTAATTACTCTAATTCGTATTTTCTGGGGATAGAGAATCTGGATCTACCAGGCCACTTAACTAAAACTCAACATATTAATTTTTGCTCTCTTCCACACGGGCAAGATGAGTGGAAGCCAACACACAAAAATCTGGTTCTTCCCAATCTGTTCTGAACAATTCCTTTTCAGCTCCTTCCCAGGAGAGTGGCTGCAAAAAGCTGTATTTTTCTCCAATATACTTTTCTGCTGTCCTACTCGTTCAAGAAAAAAGCTGTCTGTTCTTTGCTGTTGCCTTTCCCTGTGGAAGCCTACATCCACTCAGCTGGGGTTCCCTCCCAATTTCTCATCAGCAGGGCTGACTGCCAGGGATCAGAGTTACCAAAAAAGGCCTCACACTGCATGAGCCACAAATGTGATGGTTTGACTGCAGCATATCCTGACTGCTGGGCGAGAGCAATCCAGGAGCATCTTGGGCTGAGCGGGGTCTGCTCCTGCCTACAGGATTTCCAAAGGAATCATTATTGCTCCACAGCCACACAGTGCAGTGACAGATTTCTGTATTAAGAGAGTTCCTTTACACAGATGTGGTCAGAGCATTGCAGAGTAAGATTTTGGCTTTTGCGTTGAATCAGAGGCTGACCAGGATCTTGGTTACACTGTTGCCTCATCCTGCTGTTTCCCACACAGGGCATGTGCTCCCCTCTGAAACAATGCTGTTCTCTGTGGCCCATCAAAAAGTCTGCACTTGTTGCTGTCCCAAAGCATTTGTCAGCCTAATTTTGTAAGTTTTCTTTGAGCTAGAACATGGAATCTAACAAAACTTTGCTGCAACTGTTTTCTTTTTTGTCTAGGGATGTGTATGATGGTCCCACTCAACCTTGGCCTTAGCATAGGAAAGTGCTGCTAAAAGGGAAATACACACCTAAAGCAGCATCTTCCCCACCTACCCATAATATATGAATGTATTATTCTCATCATTTCAAGGTCCACATTCCTCCACCAAACTGATTACTCAGATGTTCTAATCTGTTTAGCAAAGCTGATGCAGCAAAGGTGATGCAACATACCTTTGCAATATGGACTTTGCACAAAATAACTCCACCTGATTTTCCTGGAAGAAAATAAGGGATACTGCACCACAGGTGTACTAGTAGGGATGGGAAGCAGCAGCACATGACCAGTAAGGTAGTGATGGTAGGGTGACAGCAATACTGGTTTGTAAGGAAAGCAGCTGCTGGCAGGTTGGACAACAGTCACAACTGAATTAAGTGCTTAATGGCAGAGGGGACAGACGTGCAAGAATCTGAAGTGACTTAGGCAGATGAATGACTAAAACCTTAAGGATCAGACACTGCTGATTTTTTACATTAATTTTTAATCTCAGGAAAGACACCAGAGTCGTGTAGAAGCCTAACTTACTGCTGCTGACAGATCTGGTCCATTGTCTGTGGCCATGGCTCTCTGGGCAAGCACACAGGTACAGGACAGGTGTGCAGAGAACTCGCCTCAGAATATTCTTGCCAATATTCTTGCCAAGTTTCCAGTGTTGCTTCACATTACATTGAATACAACTACAGAAACAATTGAGGAAAAAAAAGTTGCAATGTCAGCAAAGCTCCTAAAGCATTATTTCAGGCATTGCTCAACATGCCTGCATTTGATACTGGGCTCTTTTACAGACTCTTATCCATGTCTCTGGTGGAAAATTAAATGGTTTTGGATGGGCTACTATTAAGAAGATCAGCTTTTGGATCCAGGCTACATCTGGTAGAACAACATGGGAAATGGAGGCAGAGGATGGTCTATAAACAGAAGAAGAAACAGAATACTAGAACTCTCAGTATTCAGCTACAAGCAGTCTCATATCCCTAGTCCTACACCTAACACAAATCTTGTACTTTCTTAGTTCAATTAAACCCTAACCCACAAACTGTTTTTGTGGTAGCATTTACTGTGATGGTCAAAGAGCGATTGCAGAATCAGAAATCCATGAAGACTTGGAAAAGAAATGTGGAAGATATGTTCATACAATTACAAACTTGGTCTTTCACACAGCATTATTCCTTACAGCCATTACTATTCATCAGAGTCTTTAGAAGTGTGACCATTTTCAAGTCAGTTAATGTAGATTATATTGTTTTCTTCATGTGTGTTGTCAGTGGCATCGCTTAAACACTTTTTGGAAAAAACATAGAAGGACATCTCTTCATGTGAGTATCATAAGCCAGTGCTGACGCATTTAAGTTTCATGATCCATTTGTGAGAGAAGGTCTGTGGACCATTATATGTGTTGTGGAAACAGCTGTTAGTACAAGCTGACTTTCTTCCCACCCTGCCTTTGCTCTGGAATGAGCCCATGTGTGCACACTGCCATGATAGCAAGCTTTAAGTGCAGGAAGAATTCAGAGCTGTTTTTTGTCCTGCATGCCAGATCCAGCATGTAAGGTTATAATTAAGTTACTCATTACCTTTTCTTCTTGGAGGGAGCCTTTATCCATCTACCTGTAGATAGTGTGAAGGGCTGATTTTTAATTTAGTACTTGACAGCACATTGGAATGATTTTCCTTTAATCTCCTGCTAAAATGCCTAGTCAGTGGAAAACTACCTTATCAATACCATTAAGTGAGAACAGGAGTTGAAGGAGCCTTTATTGTACAGTCCAAAGTACCTGCATTGCCAAAGACTATAAAATCCTTGTTATAAAGCTTAATGTAGAATGTCACACCTCCAGAACATGATGTAGCTACTACATCATCATGACATGAGCTTGCTGTTTATGTAAAGGCAGGAAAAGGTATCTTTTAAAATTTAAGAACATAATGAACATTTAAGCAGTTTCCTAATGGACTTAATACAGAAATTGGAAAAATAAAAAAGTCACATAGACAGTAAAATACATCAGCAGAAGCTCTACCTACAGTGGACAAATTTAAAAAAATAATCAGGCAGAAGAGCTATCCAGACTGAACTCATGGAGGCTGGCAGGGCAGGGCAATCTTTTCCAAAACAACTCTCTTCAAGAACTTGAACGAATTTCCAAGGTTTTTAGCACAGGTGTTTACTTAGTGAACAGACATCCAACTCAGGGTGAACTTTTTGGCACAAATACTGCCCATTGTGGGGAAAATGGATAAAGTGATTTAAGCAAAGCATTTGTCACTTCAGTAGGGGATAACTGGAATATTCTTGTCCATTTTGTATGTGAAATACAGTCTTGGGAAAGGCTTCACTGACATACCTTGAATTCCTGCTCAAAGTCTACTTGCTAAGGGGCTGCATCCTGACCCCTTGTTTGTAAATTATAATAGATAAGAAACTAGGTACAGGAGAAAAAAAACCTGCTTCTGATTATCATACTAACCCTGCTAGTATCCTCTCATAGCACACTTCTAATCAGTTCCTTCTTGGGATCATCCCTTTGAGGGTACTACCAATAGCAAGTGTAATCATGGTCTTATAGACACTAGATCTAGGCCTGTCACCCAAATAATTTGAGATTTAATCCAAGATGAGTAGGCATAGTCTCACTGGCCAGTTTGACTAAATGGAAACTTGAGGGTAAGTAGGTGCCACCAGGAAGAAGACCAGAAAGTCTGGAACAACAACAGTATAAGTGAAATGCCGATATTTTGGACAAGATTAGTGACAGGCATGACAACATTCCATGAAGCTCAGGGAATAAACTCTCACGTGTCATGGATTTACTGTAGATTGTACATTGTTTTATTGTTTGCATTTGACTGGTTTTTTGTTAAAATCCAGGCTGGCTTGCGATAAACAGGGACTAACTTTAGACACATTTAAATGAAATTTACTGACATACATTTTTGCGGATGTTCAGAGAAAAACAGGATATTATGAGGCTCTACATTCATAAAATGATACTACACCGATTTTAAAACCCAAGAAGGCAAAAAACCCATCCCTTTTGTAAAGTCTCATTACATTCAACCATGTTTAGCAGAATGGTCTACTGGGTTCAAACCATAAACCTAGAAGTGTCGAATGAAATGAGTCAATTTTCCCTCTTGAGCAAATTTGCCTGTCAGACTCAGATAGTCTCACCAGGGAAACTGAAAAGCAGGTGGTGGTAAAATCCTTTCAAACGACATTATTCCTCTGTTTATAGAAGCATACACACAGGCACTGAACATAAAAAGAACTATTTGCTCAGTGTCACTGTTTGCTCAGTTTTCTGTCTAAACAGTCAGCTTTTTCTGATCATTACTGCATGTCACACCTGCTCTGTAAATGCAAAATCTCCCATGTATTTGGGAATAACACCTCACTAGCAATAGCCTGAACCAGCTGAGCAATAGCCTGCAAATCAGCAGGATATCAGCCTGGATATCAGCAACCTGGATATTTCTTTATCATTTGTCAACTGACTATGAGGTGGAAACATGGAAATGAAAGTAGCAGGAAGCAGAAAGCATTACCAACACCTCTACAAAGGTTCACATGCAAGAAGTTAATAATATTAAATTCAGATATACTGAGACAAAAACATGCAACACTGTTTGTCTTTCCTGCAAATGCTAATGTGACCTACTACTGTTGAGAGGGAGGCTTTCAGCTGATTATACTTCCTGCCTAGAGTGCTAGCTGCATCCTTCACACCAACAACACCATAAACTTCATACCTTGATACCTTGACAGAAAACTAATTCAACAACCCCTCAATCCAAACAGCCATTACAAATCCTCATTACTTTTTCACTAACCCCAACTAGAGAAAACACAAGTGATGTGTCGCTCTTGCCTTCCACTTTCAAACTCCAAGCATCTTCCCAAAACCTGGCACTACCAATTACTAGTCCTGCATGGCGGGTAGAACTCAGCTGTTTTTCTTGTTTGTTTTTCTTCTTTGTTTTCAGCCTCTGTGCTGTCAAGGACAAAAGGTAGACAAAAGTGGAAAAACAAACACACAAGAAATTTTAAAACCGTCTTTTAAAAGCAGATTTCTATGCAGTCTATGCAGCAAATTATGAATGATTGTTACTAAGAGTATGTGCTAAGAATTTTGTGTGCATTTTTGACTTCCCTAAAGTCACACATCTTTCCCATCTACTTCTGCAAACTTACGCTTTTGCCAAAAGGCAAAGCCCCTCCTCGTTGCCTTTGTATGCACTACCTGCCACAGATCCTCGAATAAGTCTCCCTGCTCTTTAAGAGACACCCAGCCTTGGGGGAAGCAGCTTTTCCTTGCTTATCCCTGCTGCTAGTACTTCCCTCCCCAACACTGGGGCAAACCCCCTCCATCCCAAGCCTAAAAGCCTGAATAACAGGGTTTAAATCACCCCACTCCCTTCTACGCTTTCTCCATGTGGGGCCTTGCAGGGCTCCCTGGGGTACCTGAACACTGCATGCTGCCCACCTGCATGCCCTGATGCCTGAAGAATGTGACATCCTGAGACATGCTCCTCCTCCCTCTAGGAAAAGGGGACAGGGGTCACACAGAACTGTGCCACTGCACTCACGTGGCTGCTGTGACTGAATTGTCACAGTCCAACCCTTTCTCTGGAGCACAGCTCACTTTCCTGCTTTAGAAGAACACTGTTACACCTTTGTGCAGACTTGCCTCCCCTGGCATGCTGCTGCAGCAGGCTAAAGGGCACACACCCACCTCTGACTGCTCATTCCATACAGTAATTATTGTGTTCCATACGGCTAATGATAAGGCCTTAGCCTGCCTGATTCACTTAAGGCACCTATCATATATCATCTCTCTTTCTCCCTGTTCTCCTGTAGAAAAGCACAGACTTGACAATGTAAGGTAAGTAAAAGGCTAACTCAGTTCAGCTGCTGGATATAACCAAGTCTTGTTGTAGTTCCTTTGATAAAAGTGTCTCATGGCATCAATTTTTCAACCACAGAGCTAGAGACTTCTGATACAGAATTAAAGGGAGGGAACAAGAGAAGGTAGAGGATGAGGTGAGAGTCCAAAACATTACATAAGCAGTGCAACTGTAGTGGAAAGTAGGGGAAAAAATGGAAAAAAAAACCCAAACGTTTTTCAACAGTTTTCTTGTGAAGCTGAGTTTTCCAATAAAGTCACAATAGCTGAGGAAGCAAAAGCAGGTATTTCAATAGGGAGAACAGTAAAATCTCAATAATTTCTTACATACTGTGCTCATGTGGAATCTTGAGCCAGGCAGGCATGTTAGAGCCCTCAGAGCCCTCTAATCTGCCTCAGCATTCTGATACCCATCCAATATGCTCCAAGGAGGAAACTTGAGAAACCTGGGGAACTTGAGAAAACTATTAACATGTCCCCAAAACTCTGGGGGCTGAATTTGCTCTTACTGTTGTCATTGAGATCCAGAAAGAAGTCACACACAATGCAGTCAGAGGAAGGACTGCAGCAGGATGCAGCTCCTAACCCCTTCTGTTGCGTGCTAGGTTTTGCTCAAACTGTACCATGAAGTATAAGCCTCATGAACATCACATTTGACTAAAACTGATGGATGGACTTGGGTTCATCCAAATTCTAGTACTGAGTCACTGGTTTTAAAAAAGTTTATTTAAACCAAGTAGGTACATTTCACAGAAATGGTTATAAAATGCATAGCATATTATAAACAATACTGTTACTTCACAGATAGTAGTTATTATCCTAAATATTGCTTTTTAAAAACTAATGAGCCTGCTTGGTGAATCAGAAAGCTAAAAATCCCCATCTTAGGCACTCTGGGAAAAAGCCAGTATGTAATACAATGAAGCAAGTGTCCACTTTTTCATTCACTCTACTGATTGTTTGTATTGCTACAACATTGATTTGCCAGTTCTCATTATGTGGAAATATCCAGTCCCTGGACTCACATACCAAGACCAAATTTCCATTTACTCGACTACAAATTGCACTTGCTCAGCCAACCAAAACCCCATGCAACTCCAAGGAAAGCTGACTTAGGATCTTCACACTGATTAACTTCAAGGACAGAGACCACATGAGTGGACAGAAAACAAGCAGTTTTTCTAAATTGTGCAGGTGTGTCACACCCATATTGCAATTTATAAGCAACTTGATTGCAAATTGGCAAGTCCGTACAGATTTCAGGCTTGACTTCAATGGAACCTGAATGCCCAGCAGAAACAGACCCTCATTGGTGATACAGTGTCACAAAAAGTGGACTTGAGCTTTTGTACAGTGCTGGAGAACTGAGCAGACCTCAAACATTCATGACTTAGCATACCCAAACACAGAGGCATCTGTTTTCTGATCTTTGGGATGTCAGGGTGCAGAGAAGTAAGTAAAAATGAAGAGCACAGCTAAAACAGATACCTGCTCATTCACAGAACACTTCAGTACATGAATCATGACTGACATTCTTCATGTATATACTTGTATGACAATAGGCATAAAGTAAATGTTGAGGTAAAAGGATATGTACCAGGTTTGCACTGGTGAAAGCAACTCTAAAATCAAGCAAGCTATAAAATCCATTAATTCACACACAACAGAGAAAGAAAAATCCCCACATTTTTAAAACATAGATACATGTAGACCAAACCATGTATGTTTACAAAATATACAGATACATGCTGAAGAATCAACTGACTTTTTTGCATTATGACATGACCTTTACAGTAGTTTAAGCTTGGCTTGGACTGAAAATATAGAAGCTTGAACTCCGGCCAGCAGAGCTCCTTTGAAACAGTTTGTCAAGACAGAAGAATGAGGTCTGAAGCAGTCCAAGAACATTGATGTTTCATTCACCATCTTCAAGTAGTTTTTGTAAGTTGCTCTGTATCTTAGAAAAAGAGAGGGAAAGAGTTGTGAGGCAAGAAGTGTTACACTTCATTTTAAATTAAAAAAATCAAGACATACTCTTCAATATACTCTGTCTGCACGTTAATTCTGTCACACCTTTTCATACCACTGGTATTCCTGTTAAATGCTTCCCTTATTGTAAGTGTAATAAAAGTGCATCAAATGTAACACTTAGACAATCAACCAGCAAGTTTCATATAATGAATATCTTCTGAAATTTTCTCCTATAGATTGTCTCCACCATTAGTCATAAGACAGAAATAAAAATCAGAGCTAGAAGCAATGGGACAAGAAAATGAATTATTTTCACCTTGATCAAAATCCAGTAAAAGCCTCAAACTTCCAAGTCATAACTCTATGGCTAAATGGATAATTCAAATAGTTTAAGAGCTTCAGCCATGATATGTGCACAGTAAAATGCAGTCTTATAACCATTAGCAGACATGTCCCATTTATCAGATACAGTGAACTGATTGTGGGCTATCTTCCTTTAGCTGCAATGAAAGTAATGTCAACCAGTTGCATCCTCTAGAATAATTTGAACAGATCTATTTTTACACAGCCTATTTATCCACTCTTCATCTCCCTGTCCTTAAAAGCAGAGAGGAGGGAATGGAGTGGGTCACATCCCTAGACACACACATTCTCAGTATCGCAGTAACTTGCTGGCACTGGTTACAGATTTAGTCACAGCTACTTTCAGGCTTTAATTTGAGGAGCCACTGTACTTCCTGTTCAAAGATATCACTTTTCAGTCCTACGTCATGATTTCCATCCCAGATGCACATCTTTCTCAAGAAGGACATTTTGAGGAAAGAGAAACAGTAAGAAGCACCTAATTTTATGAGAGTTGCTTAACATGAAAACAGGAATTTCCTTTTAGCTTGGCAAGTTAGTGTAAGGGAATGAATAATATTAGTCCACATTTTCTCTCCCACAATTTAATGCTTTATCCTTTGATAGACACACTGCATTTTAACAAGCTGCTAAATGCAATTAAAAGCCAAGTTAGCAGAATTCTGCTAAACAATGGCAGTTCCTTGACTCCAAGTATGAAGGAGAACTTGTGAAAATCAAAAGGTGTCAATGAAAAAGTCATTGCTACATATTCGTGCATTAACCAATTTTTAACTGCAAAGTAATTTTTAGTTTTTAATCCAGATAATCTCAGTGCTCCAGTTTACAGTGCTGTGGTCACAGGGAAAGTAAGGGAAGACATGACAAGTTATACTAGAACATGTATGCTACCTTTGCTGCTGCAGCCACTTTTCACTAAGGCATTTGAAACTGGTAAACAGCTGCAGCAACTTTGCTCAGAGAACAAAAAGCTGTTAGATTTCTAACCACTGCTCATCTAGATGAGAACAGGATGTGGCAATATGCAGCTACAGGCAATTCTGATTTAGCTTGTATGCAGAGCACTTCATCGCCCTGCATATCTGGCAGATAAAGGTAAGTCTTCAAGGCTCCAATCCGGTAGACACTAAATAAAGAAAGCAAGACACTAAACAAAAAATGCATACCACTTAAGACTCTAATTCAGGACAGAAGGTCACTTCTCTGTGAACAGCTGAATGACCTAACCATCCAGCTGTCCATTACTGTCTCCAAGCAGAGACTATATAAGGGAGTGGGACAGTGCCTAGCCTTGTTGCAGAGGGCTGGCTGGCTGGCCGGCCTCCCACTGAAATGAGGTCTCCTATGAACCATCTTGCCAGCCTGTCCCAGACAGCGAGAAACCAGTAACCTCTTAAATGACCTAATTTGGCTGAAGACTGTATCTGGTAACCATCTGGTTACCAGAGCATTTTTCCTTTGTATTCACACTGTTATCCAGAAAATACAGAGGAGTTAAGCCAGCATTACTCTAAATTTCCATAGCCAAGAGGGTAGCGATGTGGGGGAAGAAACCCATTTTTGGCAGTATTTATAAAACCTATGCCATACATGTAAACAGTGATATTTTATATTCTTAGCTTCATGCTATTTGAAAAATTTGGTTTGGGGGAAAAAAGGCATTGAAAGACTTTGGCACAGACCCAGTTTTAGAAACTGAAGCAAAAATATCCTATGTTACTTAAGCACAAAGGAATTCAAGTAACTTTTGGTTTTGTTCCACTAGTGCTTTTGTCATGTTCTGCCTGTGTATGTGTACCCAACAGCATTTCACCCACGTGTACTAGGTGCATTTGTCAAGGTTTGGAGGCAGGTGGGGTAAGGTCTGCAGGGGCAGCAGCAGTGTGCCAGGTCCAGGGGCTGCCCTGTGCTGGACACAGCCATTCCAACAGCATCCAGCAGACCCACCCAAGGGCACAGCCACGAGAGCAGTGGAGTCTCTGGTAAAGTGTTTTGGAAAGGGGAAAAACACCAAATAAGGAAATAAGGTCTGCATACCCACTTGTTTCACATAGGCTTCCAATTTAAGTCACCAAATATGTTTAGTTTTCCAATTAGAGAACGGTAAAAAGCAAGGGTCAGGTATAGGGAACTGCACAACAGGTGCAGCAGCATTTGTGTTACTGGAATAAAACAAGCAGATCTCAGCCACTCTGTGTGAAGAAGTGGACTGCATATGTAAGCAAGCACCATTTTTCTTAATCAAAACTCCGAAACAGCCCCAAGCAGAAAAATTAATCAAATACCAATAAAGGTTGATTTTAAAATTCTTAGCCCTGATGGACTAAAAAAAAAAAAAAAAGAAAAAAAAGCATAATGCAATAATCACCCCTGAAGTGTCTGCCTCAGGGACACTTGGCCTGGTTATAAGCCTCAGTTAAGGCAAAGCCTTTACACATACCAATGTTTACACTAGGGTTAATTTATAGTCTGAAAACTAGTCCTTTGTCTAGGAAAAGATGCCACCTTTTGGTATTAAATTTGGGGTAACGCAACACTTTTCAAGATACAAGATCACAGAAACACAGCAAGAACCTGATTGGTCTATCAGCATTTGCATTATATCATACAATGTTACCTTTTCCAATTTTCTAAGATTAGCCGTTAACTCATCACAAAGGGCATCAGCATTAATTTGCAGGTGAGATCCCAAATCTTGATGCACTTGATGTCTGTCAAATAGAATGAAAAAGTTAAGTGTGACAGACTCAAAAAATGGGGAAAACAGAACTGGACACACATGCAGATGGAAACAGTGACCAAATTGTAAACTGTACTAGTTTACAGACATCTCATTCTCCAGAAGTTTGGATAGAACACTTTTGAGCTATTTCCCCTGAAAGTTCCACATCCTGTGACTTGGAGGAAATTGGAAAGCCCAAGCCCTTGACACAGCAGAAGCGCACATTAGATCTTCGTTCCTGTAGCTTGTAGTGCTTGGGATCAGAGCAACAGAATCAGGACTTTCTTGTGTTAGTGTTTCTGAAGAGGGATACAGTATCCTGCTAATAAAAATATGCCAGAAGTAAGAAAAAAGGCTTTTAACATTGCTTAATATGTGGGACAGGTTTATCCCACTTCTTGGATTATGAAATGGTAAAATATAAATGCAAGGCTGCATAGATAGAGCATCATTTCCTTCTATCCCTTTTTTAATGAAGAGCCTGGCTCTGTCTTCTGACACATGCATACAAGTCCTACTGCTTTCCACAGATGACAGCTGAGACCAGTTGGATCATAAACAGCACAGTCATTGTTTGATATGACCACAAGTGCAATGTCAGAGTGACCTGTTTTGTCATAGATGGGTAGTCAAAGAAAGCTGAATTTAAAAGCACACTTATGTAAGAGCTTGCTAAATTTGAACCACTTTACAAACAGTTCCACCATGCCTGACTCAGCTCTGTCTTGAATTTTATTCTTCCCTTCTCTTTTTCATGTGGTCCTTTTCCAGCCGTCATCATTTCCACTCATGTTGCATGTGTCTGCAGGTTTTGCACTGAGTTTATAAATGACTTTCAAAGCCATATTTTTCAGAGCAGCTCAGGGAAAAAAATCTGTTATAAGAAGGGGAGAAGAGTTAATACAAAATCTGCTCAATAAACTGATTAGTATTCTCAGCAGTATCAAGTTTAACTTCCAAACACAAGAGCAGGGAGCCCATACAGCTTATAGAGGCAAACTATTGTGGAAAAAAACCACATACCTCTGCACTGCCTCTCCATTTTATGTTTGCATATTCCCATTTATGCAACATGAAGACAAAAAAAAAATCCAAAAAAACTAACTGCAGGGGCAGATGACAGCCATGAGTTCAGCTACAGAAAGGAGTTATTTATGTAACCATGGTCCCTTTCCCTATTTCCTCTTCAAATACACAGACACCTGTCCCTTGGTGTGTTCAGATTTTGCTTTGGTTTGGTTTTCTAGTGTGGGGTTTTTTATTTCAGAAAGACAGGATATTAGTTTCTAAATGGCATATAGACAACATAAAGCTTTATACAAGCAAGACAGATGTATTAGCTCAAAGAGAATGAAGTATGTTTCTAACATACTAATCAAATTTCACTAAGACTGAAGACAGAAGTTACACCTTTTTCATGGAATCATTGCTCTGGAAAAAGATTTTAAATCCCCAATACTTTTCCAGAGTTTATCTTACTCCTTAATATGTGAATCAAAGGCAGTCATGGAAATAAGGCGTTCCTCCAGGACACTGATTTTATATCTCATGTAGAAGGTAGAAAGTATTAAAACACAAACACTGTAAGAGAGAAAAATAAAGTGTGTCAGTTAAGGAAACTTTAGCAGCACCTGACAAATTCGTTGTTAAAAGCCATTTAAATTATTACTTGCACATGTTCAATAATAAAGGTATTGTTCTTAGAAACATTTCAGGAATAGCATCAATGGCATTCAGACAGTTATGAAAATCTCAAACCAGAGTATGTGTTTGCTAAATGACATGCAAAAGGAACCTCTGCAAGTACTTAAACACTTTTAAAATTTTCTGAACCAAAAGACCCTTTGATTTTAAAAGTAAATGGCCAGTTAAGTATAAGCCTGATGCAGCAGGCTTATATAGATATATGTACATACGTATATATGTATGTATGTATATACACATTTCTGGGAAGTGTAAAGGTCACAATTCCCAATAATTTCCTTTTCTCAAGTAAAGCTTAGATTATATCAATCATGCTTACATTATATCAATCATGTAAACATAAGAAAATCCTAGTTTTTGACCATCTTGTTTTTGCTAACTTACAGAATTGCATAAAATACAAGTACATGGTTCAGAGATAAGAGCTTTTGGGTCTTCACTTTGTGGAGGAACCTGAAGGCTTCAGAATGGCCTGCAAGGGAAAGAACCAAGTCATACTTTGAGCAGAGCAGATCACAGAATATAAACAGTGTTTTGAAGAATGCAACAGACAATGTAGAGGGAAAAACAAGAAAGAGCTCTTCCATGTTATGTGAACTGATGTACTTTGCAAACTTATCTCAAGTTATTCCAGCTGCAGATCTGTCCTTGATTTCTTACCATTTCGAGGACTGTTTCGGGCTTTTCCATCAGGCCCACGTTTACTATGTGCATCTGAACGAACAGACTTGGCCTCAGGCTTGGAAACTTTCAAATGAGTCTCTGTTTCAACAACATGATAATCTGCCAAAAGAAAGAATTTTAATGGAGGTGAAATTGTTGATAGCTTATTCTGGTCAAGAAATAGAGAAAGATGAAAATTTTAAAAGGTGTATTTTTGTACTTTTGGGTAAAAAGCGGAAGTTGGTTTAGTATCCTTGAGACAGTTTATGTACTAGTTCCACATCAACACAAAATAAAAAGAAGCATTTGGATTGAAAGAAGATAATATATGTTGCATTTATATCCCAGATCTTTTAAAAGATAGCAACCCATGAAAATCTTGAAAGCTACTATTGAATTTCCAGGCAGAAGATTATAGTCATAAAAGTAATCTCTCAAAAGGCCTGAATTTGCTAGAGTAGTGATTCCAAATTACTTTAATAGCAACACCAAATGGGGATAGTGCATTGTTACTTTAAAAAGGACATTAAAACTTCCTATCCGGACTGTCTTTAATAATGCCAGTGGTATCTTGAAAGAAATGGAACAGAAAAATCTAATCACACTCAGTTTTATGCTCTACTTGTTTACCCTGGACTTGCTCTAATGATGCACAAAAAACAACCATGAGTGACAGATGTGCTACCTTTCAGCCCCACTTTCAATTTCTTTTCCTAGGATGGTTCTTTGCCTGGATATTGGTTTTCATTTGTGGAAAAATAAATGGCTTGAAGTAGTTACTAGCCATCAGGAAGTAAGACAGCAAGTTAAAAAAATTATTTAGAAGCACTCTGTGGCATGTGATGACACCACAATTTAATGAACAGCAACACACAACTAAAGACAGATGCACTGTAAATGTAAAATACCAATGAAAGCAAATAACTCCACATCATTTGGCTGAACAAAAGACACAGAGCAAAAAGGAGTTAATAAAAAATAACAGGACAGAGAACTGCTATAAAAAATGACAGTATCTTTCAGCAGTTTCTTATACAAATTATAGTCAAGATGGAACCCAGAGTACTAACAGCATAACAACACATTAATATCTTAATATATATTAATTGTATAAAAGAATACTCTAGATTTTCATAACAACATTCAGCATGAGCTACACAAAACAAGTATTGCTGTACTCATGAAGTTATGAAGTATGAGTTATGAAGAACAGTGGCCAGTTAGGTGAAGAACTTGAGACAAGAGATTACAAAGAGTGTGGTAAAGAAAGAACAACTTTGGATGGTATCTTCAAATATCTTAATAGTAGCAAAGAATAAAATGAGTGTTTAAAAAACCCCACAAAAAACCATGTCAAAAATAACCTTGATGACCAAAAGTGACCATAGTACAAAGTGTTATTTGTATAGATCAGAATTTGCACTGTGACATGAACTACTTTAGAATGAGTTTTGATTGTTTGTTTTTCCTTCGTGTTTTAAAGCACGAATGGCTCCTACACTCTATCTCTGTTCACCTGGCTAAGCAACTGGAACCAGCAGCAACAGTTTAGATCTGCTGATGACAAAGTCTTTGCCTGAGTCTGGATCGCAGAGGGCCATAGTAACAGAAAGGCAGACACTGGGGCCTTGAGGAAGATCTCAAAATGCACATAATTCTCCAGGACAAAACAAATCTAGATTCCACATCAGAAGGGGATACAGAAGCAAAACTGAGAGCTACTCCATTCTCCTTCTCTTGGGGGTCCATGATCCCACTCACCTTGGAAGCACTCCAGCTCTGGTGTCTGTGAGCCTGTGCTGCTGGACTCTTCCATCTCTTGTCTTCGCTGCTGCACTATTCCATCCAGATCAGAATAATCTTCATTGAAATCCTGATGGGGAGAACAAAAAGGCTCAGCCCTGTTCTAATCAAAACAATCTAATTTCCTCTAGAATCTGAACCAAAGATCCAAACTTTAGAACTGTTTAACCAGGAACAATCTCTGACATCAACATTGAGATCAAAATAAGTTCCATAAGATCAACAGAATTCAAGCTTCATCTCCTACCTTATCTATAAAAAAGACTGTTAAGTTAGACAAGCTGTGAAGTCTAGGGCAAGTCCGTAGACTTAGACTCTGGTTATCACATGCAGCTTCACAGCTCTTTCAGATGAGTAACTGTTTTACAGAGGAAGGTTTGCTACTAGAAACACTGCAAAAACTGTCCATGGTAGACCTTATGTCAGTACAGTGAAATCCAACTGCTAGACAGAGATATGGAGAACATACAGACCTTGAATAAATCCAAAGAGTACACATGTATATAAACTTCACATCATGGATAATTATGCTAATTATTCCAACTGTTTTCCAGCTTAAAGACTCATGGAAATTTTAGAAATAGATGTCATGATTTTCTTCAGTTTCCTTTCTTCAGGCATTATAAATAGTACTTGCAATGAAAGATGCCATGCAACAAAAGAACAAACTTCTAAGCCATTTACCAGGGGCAGAGTTCTAGGCCGATCAGCCCTGAAGCTGTTTTCTGCAGAAGAGGGATTTGGACTGTTGCCCATGCTTGTATCCTGAAAAAAAAAGCAGCACTGTCAACAAGGAACACAAGCAGAAAGTACCATTTCCCAGCAAGCTAGCAGTAATAATGAACACAAACTACATACCATCTTCACTGCCACTAGTACTTACATCAAGGTGTGTACAGATAGATTTTAATAGCTTGTAGGTGGTATCTCTGGAGAGTAGTGAGACAAACATGTACTGCAAAATAAAAGTTCCAAGACTGTTTGCAAAGACATACAGTTTTCCTCTTATCTAAATAAAACTTGACAGCTGATTTTGCTGGTGATCAAGTAACAAAGCACGGCAGCAAAAACCTGTGGTCCTTTCTAAGCCTTTGACTTGATGTTTATTACACAAACACAGAACAGGCACATAAAAGTTACCATGTTCTGCTGCAGGAAAAAGAACACAATCCAGACCTGTTCTTTTAAAATGCTTTTCATTCTATGTTTTACCTAAGCCTTAAAAAAATTCCAAACAAAACCCCAAACTTGATTTTATGTACTGTCTCCTGCACCCACAGAATATTTGTGCAATGAAAATGCAGTGTTTCTGAAGCTGCTCATAGGATAATCATATTTTCTACTGATTGATGCAAGTACAATTCTTGAATATCACTGTAAGCAACAGTTTTTTGTGTGTCTGAAGTATGACTGGTTAGGTAAGAGATACAAGTAAATGGAAGAACACTGACAGAGCTGCTAACAAAGAAGGTAACCCTCTGTGCATGCACCTCCTGATTCAGCTTTTCCAGTTCCTCTGGTGCTATGAGTTCTTGGAAAACAGGGAATGAATGATTACAGAGACCACGTGGCAAACAGAGATTCTATTCTTTATTTTCTCACTGAAATATCTTGTCCTCTATCAGTACTTACCCTATCTGTCACTGTCGCTATGATCAGAGCATTTGGCACAAGAAGGGCAGTTTTGGTTTTCTTCAGAAGTGTCACTGACGGCACAGGTATACTAATCTGAAACAAGGTAAATGTAGCATTGGAATCCCAATACTGACATACAAATCTGCATCACACTCTCTCCCAAGGGGCCAGCCCAGCTACTGGGATAAGCCAGACCTTCAACACTCACCATTTAAAGATGTCTCCACTGCCCTTCGGATTACTATTATTTCATGTAAAATAAGAAATAGTAATAACGTGAAATCACACCTAACTACTTTTACTTCTTCTTTTATAAAATGCTAATCCAGGGATTTGTTTGTGTCTTCCCTTCCTGATCCCTTCTGGCTCTCACAAGACTACGGGCTTAGTGCATTGCAGATCAGCAAAATGAACCAATCTTAAAGCTATGCTTCTTTGTTTAGAAAGCAAATATTTCAGAACATATCAGACAAGAAAAGCTTGTTGAATAACAAGCATAAAAGTCTTCTCACCACTTACAGATCAGCAACAAGCAGGTGAGTAAACAGCTCGTCCTTCAGCAAGGTTGAAAGACCCAATATTGACACACCTCCTGACCTCAACTGATTCCTGTGTGTGCCAAGGAGGCAGTTTACATTTAAACTGAAAAGTTCTCAATTTTCCTTCCTCCTTTATGTTTACATCCAACAGCATCAGAGTAACATCTGCTAAGTTTCAGAGTATTTCGCCTCAGATATTCTGCATGGGTTCTTCCTGTAAATCCCAATTTACAATGTTAAAAAATCTGTTTGAAGAGCGTGAGTTGAAAAGCCTAGAGATTTAGTGAGTTAGGCAAATATAATAATCCTGGATATGTATATAATATAACACTCATGATTAAGAAACAGATCCTGTTAAAAATATCTTTGGCACAGGCTCTCAGATCTACCTGAGAAATTTGGAAGAAAGGTGAAAGTGCTCATAATTTGTTCAGTTAGCAATCACAGCACTGAACTAAAATATGCCATTGGAAGAGAATGAATTTACTCTGCGCAGTTTCTTGTTAACTTTTGTTCAGAACAGTAACACAAAATCATGAAATGAAAAATTGTACCAGGTTAAAAAAAAAAAATCTATGTAAATAAGAGTTTGGTTGCAAAACTGTCAAATACTGCTTGAACACAAATCCTGCTACAAGAAAGCAGCTTACAATTTTTCTAGTTGGTTCAGTTCACAATTCACCTTAAAGAAGTTTAAATCAGAGATGTAAACAGCATTCTGCTGTGTGTAGTTTAGATGGACAACATCACTGTAATCAAAACTAATGTGTGCATTCAGTACTTGCTTACTGCACTGCTCCCACAGCATTAGATTGGAAGGGTGGAATCACTGTTTGATCACAAATACTTTTATCTGGAACAGTAATTGTTTCAGAATAAAAGGTTTGCCTGCAGGCAACATAGATAGTCATTTAAAAGGGTAAAACAAAGTCTAAATCCAAGAAAGACTCAAGGCCAACATATACAGCCAAATGAGTGCTACCTGGAAAAAAAGTTTTTCAATGCTTATTCAGTCCTGCAGGAACAATCTTTTACTTTTGAATATACACACTGTTTTACTGCATACTCAAAACTCCTGAATTGCATAGCTGTTCCTTGCATGAAAACTTTCAGGAAAAAAAAAAACCAAACCTGCAGCTAGAACTCCTATCAAAAATTAACTGGAATGTGTAGATCTGCTGTTTCTCACAATGAAACACTTTATCCCTAAGCTTATATGGTTTTACTAGTTTTAATCAACAGAAGCTTTGTGTCTTGAAAACTTTGTCAGTTTATCTGACTGCTAAGAATGCTCCTCTTCCTGTCCAGCTTGATTTCCTCCTTCCTTTCCCACGACACCATTTTTCACTGTATCCCTGATTTTCAAGCTTTTTTCTTGATGGTATTTCTAAAAGCAGAATGAAGCTGTAAATAAATGATAAGGACTATCTCCTTCACTCTTAATTTTCCCCACAACGTTTTCCGAAAATAAGACCCAGAACCGAGTAATTTGCAACACTGCTATAATTACATTTCCAGTGTTTATTCTAGCCTATCTTGTAAAATGTTTTCCCTCTTCAACATATATGTAAGTATGTATATATTCCTGAATTTAAAACCTTGTTGACAAATAATTTCCTAGTACTACACCATCATCATCATTCTGCATATTTTTACCAGTTTTTCTACTCAGTAAAGTTCTACCATATTCTTGTATGCATTTAACTCAGTTGGCACTACAAAGCTGTTCCACAGTTTGAAGTAGCTGCAATTGTTCACAGTGAATCAAAGACTGCTAGTATAGCAGCTTAAATGTTAAGAAATTGCAAAGATAGCTGTTACTAACATTGAATGACAGTAGTCAACCAGTTGTTTTATATTTTGTGTCATACAGCTTTCACCAACATACACACCATCCACATTAACGTACTGTCTGACTAGTAGAATCCATTAACTAGAAATCAACAATAGTCCTGGGCCAAGTGGTAGAAGACAATAACCCATGAGGTCACTATGGACAATGCGCTGTCAATAATATTAAACAATCTTTAAACCTTTTATACTTTATAAAAAGCCCTTTAACAACAAATGGTACACCATCAAAACAGTTGATCCCAAAGAAATGAGATAATCTCAACCCCGAATCAACCCCTAGATCACTGGATCTAACCAGAAGCTTTGTTCAAGGATACAGAAGAAGCCAAAGAAATCCTTGAAGCATTTTGATCCGTTTCCTCAGATGAAGTCAAAACCAAAGCAGTTTACATAAACCAAGAGCACTCCAAGAGCACTCCAAAAGCTCCAAATCAACAGACCCAAGTCTTTGATTTTTCTGTATGCATATCATTCACCTCAGGGGTACTAAGCTTTAGGTGGATCACCAAGAAAGACTAATTTATGATCTTCCCAACAGTTCACATCTCAGTTCTGATCTGCACACTGGGCTCACAAATAAAAACCATGCCAACTTGTTTTTCTTTTATCCTGTTCGTTGTTTATGCAAAAGAGGACTGCTAGAAGAATCTTTCAGAGACCTTTGCTACTCAAGTCAGAAGCCAGTTTTAACTCTTGCTTTCTAAATCCCTTAATATGCTTGATCCTTCTCTCCAGTGCCCCAGCTACAGCCTTGAAGGCCTTAATATTTTTCAGCCTTCCTTCCTCCAGCTCCTCCTCCTCTTTTATGTACCCAACCCAAGAGAAATATTTTTGCAAATTGTATTACATGGTTTTGACCATGCCCTCACTGCTGCTTGTCAGATCCTTTCCTCTCATCTGTTTCTTTCAGACATGAAGTCCTTAAACAAAAGATTCAATCTCTAATAATAATAGTGTTCAGTTCTAGACTGTATTTCAAACATCACTTACAAATAGTGATTGTATTCAATAAAACTTGGAAGTATTATTATTCTAGCCTTGCACAGTAATTTGAACTTCTGGTGATGAACAAGTTTTTGAGAATAGCATTACTGTTCTATATATAAACATTTTACTAACCTTAGTGTCTTTACCAAAGACTTTGGAATGGAAGCAAATCCAGTTTTCAGAAAGGAATAACTTTCCTTGGTACAGAATTTCTTTCTGCAGAGCACATGTAAAGCCTGAAACAAACAGAAATTCTATAATCTTGAATGTAAATCACAACTCAAGCCAAGCCAATCTGGCTTCTGCTTTTTTTTTTTTTTTGTTGCTCTTTTTACAAAGCTATGATATGTTTAGGTTTATGCCTTTTGATTAACATTGTCAAAATTTAAAATTTTCAGTAAGTTTAACTAATACTGATAAGCTCAGATGATGGCACAGGCCTAAGTTTAGACTCAAAGTATTTGAAGGACAACAACTGAAATGAATAAAATGAATAGCAACATGCAAGTGGCCTCCAAAGGTCAAAAATCTTTTCTGAGAGAATGTGATCTATCTTCCTATGAACTTTTTACTAACTTCTAGGTAACTGTATTACTTAAATGTGAAGAATTTTAATGAAAGGTTTTGTCTTTAAACTTCCAGCTCTACAGCTGTTGTCTAAAATGGATGTCCAACAGAGATACAACACATGTAAAGTTATACTGCTTTTACTTCACAGACATTGAGCAAACCATTTCTTGCTCATGAACCACCTTCCCTGCATTCCTTTCAAGAAATATTTGCTATACATGTTTGTGTACAATTCTCTTCTTATAAGTACTACATCATTAAAACATCATCAACAGCAAAAACTCAAGCTAATCACTTGATCAATGCTGTCTCAAGTAATGTCTTTATTAAGAAAGATTCATTGCATTAGATTAGGCTACTCTCCAGGAATGGCAAAGTGGGCTACAATTTCCAAATAGACCAAACATGAAGAGATTTAAGTTTTCCAAGACTACAATAAAATGCCCATTGCATGTGGATCAAGGCCCTGTAGCTTTAAGTAAGTGGAGTTAAAAGTTTTTAAAACTTAGGTAGCTTCTCTGGTACATCACCACATTGGTTGGGTAACAACATTATCTAGGATCCACAGACAACAACAACAACACAGGGATTAATACTTACTTTGTTTCAGTGGCTCATCAATGGGAACATCTAGAAACAGCTTATGAAAGTGTGCGTTTGCCTTCAGCTAAAAAACAAAAAGCCCGACAACAAAACCACACGCACTTTATTAGACAGTCTGACAACCAAGTGACCTGCTTCACTTCCTGTCCTCCACACACCTTCCCATTCTGCTCACTAGTTTTACAAGAAATCCTCTTTTTATTCTATGTGGCTATTAATACTATATTGTGCTTTACCCAGACTCAAATACACTGATGACAAAGGAACCTGGGTCCTTGTACAACCATGAACTATAGTGCTGCTAAAGAAAAGCCCTGTCATGGTAGTTGTGTTTCCTTTTACTCTATGTAGGCAAACAAGTAGAGTCTCTGCCTTACCTGATTTGAGGCTCTTTTTTTCCTTTCAATCTTGGAATCACTCTTGCTTGTCAGGACTGGACTATCTGTGCTGCTCTTGGTCCTGAAGATTTAAAGCATTTGATGTAAGCCTGCCCCCAGTTCATTGGTCTTGGTAAGTTACCAACAGAATGTGCTTTTCCACGGAACATAATAATCCTTTAGATAACTTATCTAAATCATCAAGGATTATGCAGATATAAAGAGGAGTGTATCTTTTCTTAAACTGTTGACTATGACAGTCTGATGAAGGTCTCCTTTTAATTTAGAAGGGGTATTCTAAATAACCGACTATCTGGTAAGGAAATACAAAAAGTTCAAAACATTTTTCCAGCTTAATGAATTATCACATTGCTTAGCTTCACCTTCGTTTCTGGGCAACTTACGAAATATTAATACTAAGCAAGCACATTCCTTACTAATTCAAGATAAAATGATAAAAAGCTTAGAAGTTGAGGGGAAAGGCAGTGTACAGAAAGCTACGACCTTGTAATACAAGCTACGAGCTCATTAGAAAAGTGCAACAAAGAATAGGTGCACAAGTCAGAGGATGGCTATGAACTGTGTAGTGTAGTGTAATGTAATGAAATCATTAAGATAACCAGCAACCCTACAGGAAATGAAATGGAATTCTGAGTGCCAGCTGTATAGGTAGCTGTACTTGTACAGCTCCAGCCATTTATCCTGGGAATCCAGACAAAACCTCAAACAACTTTAAAAAAATCAAGTACAGATCAAATTCTCTGTGGATGGCTGGGAAAATCAGTTTTGCTGTTTTATACAGGAGGAATTAATGGCATGGATTCTTCAGAAAAACAAACAGAGAAGGGGACAACTGTTTCATAAATCAGAAAGAGGAGAGCACTCTCTGAGAGCACTCTCTCTGAGATGTATGTGGCACAGAATAAATGCATATTAACATGCTATAAAAATCAGGTAGCTCTTTTTCAGAGGCCCTCAGGATGCAAACTGAACAGCAGAAGAAAAAACACATCACATGACTCATACTGAATGAACTGAAAAATATGTTGTGCTAAAGATATAGTAGGGAAATAAAGGTGCTACAAAAGTTTCCATTACTGCACCATATGAGTGACAGGAAGAAAAACCCTAAGTGCTATGGAGACACAGCAGGAAAGAGATTTTACAGCAATCTGACTTAGACACTGACTTAGCAGAGAAACTAGCTGCATATTTCAGGCAGTCCCTCATAGAAGAAAACTCAAAAATATGTGAATACATGTATTTGTGTGCTTATATAAAGTACAGGTCAAACTGAAACAAATTGCAAACTTGACAAAAATCTTGTATTTAGCCTTCACCAAAAGTAGTCAATTATAGCATATGAGAGGTAAGACTGCAATGTATGGTGGGGAAAAAAAGTGATAAAACATTCCTTCAAATATCTTTTCCTCAAAGATGCTTGATGAAATTAAATTATGTTTTTTTTTAAATATTTGCCTTGTGACCAAAACAGTGTCAGGCTGACCACTGACTTTTGCACTGACTGCTCAGTTGACAAAGCGAAAGGGATGCAAAGGTTCAAGCCACCCACGTGGGATTTTAGCTTTTAGAAGCACTTAAAATGCATTTCAGTTCTCCAACAAAAGAAGAATGAGTATCTTTGTGGAGACATTAGAAAAATCTGATGCAATATATGGCACAGAGTCCAAAATTAAAACTTATGTCATAGTTTTAATATGGATAATCAATATTCCAGCATGAAAGTGTTCTGGAAACAGGTCAGGACTAAAACTGCAGCTCTGTTTGACTGCCTGTCAAATTGATTACGAAAAGAATGTAACTAGCAGAGGCACCAAACAGTGCAATATATTTTTTCCTAGAACAGGAGAACTAAGCCAGCTCAGAGTCTAAATTCTATTGTGCCTGCTTGCAATGGGTAACACAGCAACTAAGGAAGGTGCCTGGATTCCAATTCACATATCCTAGGACAAATGAACCCTGTATCCTAGGGCAAATTAACCCTAGGATATCTGATAAATATTGCTACCCAGTCCAGCTTTTGAAATGGGTTGCAGCCATTTTAATTATCTTACTAGAAGAAAACTGACAGTATTTCTGGCATTACCTATCAAGATCAACTTTTTTCCGGTCATCAAAATACTCCATTTCACTGGTAGGGGTCTGAAGTGACACAGTGGGTGATTTTCCAGCCTTTCTTTTTTCATCAGTTCCATTTTCTCCATCTGAACTGCAGGGGGAAAAATAAATAAAAAAATAAACAAACAAAGAATCAAAGAAATAAAAGTGTATATTACAGGACTCACAGTAATGTTGAATGCCACTGCAACATGTCGACAATACAGCATATATTGAAGAACAAAGTTGTAACTTATATTTCTTCTGATATCCTGAAAAAAATCTTTATCTACTGATTCAACAGTACTATACATCTGAGCTCCAGTACTGGAATTTCAGCAATGAAAAGCGGAAAACTGAAATATTGCCATGGATATTTCAGCACTCATAAAACTTGTAGCTCTAGCTTCCGTTCTGAAGAAAACATCTTGTTTAGGAAAAATGCATTCCATGTTCAGTACTCAGATTCAAATGACTAATGGACGTGAATTTCATTGGCAAATCATGAGAAAAACATCTTGCATGGCAGCACTTGGTGCTTAGCAGACTATTTGTGGCTCAACATTGCAAGAGGAAGATGGGTCCTATTTTGCCTCACTTCCCATCTTCTGTGTGAGTCCACATGCAGTATCTTTGCAATAAAGGTTTCTCTCCAAGTACAAAAAGCACTGGTTTTATTTTAAAAAGCAGCACTGCCACCACAATACACTGTCTTTTCACAGCATGTGCCGCTGCTTCAGAAATGTGTGTTGTGGACCCAGAGTCTGAAGGCTAAGCAATGTACCATTAGAGCTTCCCCCTAGCTTCCCTTTTCACAACTTTCCAACAAAATGACAACCCAGAAAACTTGGAGAAAAAGAGCTATTATTAATAATAGGGTGTGAAGAACGATGATATTTTAAAATGACATGACAAATACATACACACACTTGCCTGCAGAAACCTGAAGCTTCACAAAAACTATAGAATGCTCTTAGGATTAAAGAGGAAAGCCAAACCATGTCACCCACTAATTCAATGCCTGGCCTGAATGACTCAATTTACAGAAGCTTTCCATTATAATATTTAATTTCTGCTATTTTGCAGCAAGACTACAGCCATCATGTGACACTGTCTTTACTATGAACAGTTTTTTTTCTTACTACAGCAAAAGTTTTGCTAACAGAAGTTCTCAAACTAATTTAATCTTCTTTTAGGAAGGGCACAAAAAGATCTTTTGCTTTTATTACATTCTGATGAGTAAGATCAGCAGATATGCCTCACTTTAATTGAGGTCCAATGAGGTGTTATCCTACCTCACAGATAAACTAGAACTTATGTCACAGGACAAATGCCAGGATTCTCAAGGCACCATTCACATAGAGCAGTTATTTCCATATCTAAGCCTTCCTCAGCACCCTCAGCACTCCTCACCACAGCGGCACTGAATTCCTACTCCCTAAGTCTCACATTATTACTGCGACTTTCAACTCTTTCAATTATACACAAAGCCGATAAGGAAAAACCCTATTATTTTCCCATCATTTCACTCTTGGATCAGCTCTCCCTTGACCACACATCATCAGCTTTTATTTTCAGTTGACATAAATGACAACTAATTAGGCAATTAATGAGATTCAAGTGGAACCCAATCTGCCTGAAAAAAACAAATAAGCAGCTTTATGCTGTTTGAGATTTTAAACAGACAGACAAATGGACTACCTACTCAAAGTTTTCCCTTCAAGCATAGGGGAGTTTGTATTCCAAATGTCTGAATTCCAGGTGTCCCGTCATGTTCGTGCTGTAAATAAACTGTCGGTGTGCAAATAGTTTTTGATGCCATAATAGCAATGTCTTATTCACAGTCTTGCTGTATTTCTATTACCCAAATCCTTGGGCTCCAAGAGTGGCCAGAGAGTACCAGAAATGAGTGGGATAAGGAACAGGTGAGGCAAAACTTCCAGGTTCAAAAAAAGCAGCTTAGCATGGATACTCCCAAGTGAACAGAACTATGTAACACAGCATTGTTTTTAAGATTAGTTGCTTGAGCCTGAAGCCTGACTGATGTCCATCATGGCCTTGGTCAGCCTGCTATTCTCACATGGCGATGCTACCAACTGATCAAAGAGGCAAGTCTCAGGTCTCTATAGTACAAATATCTTTTTAAAAAATCTATAACACAGGCTCTACAGCTCACTTAGATCTCTCAGCATGGTTAGATGCTTTGCTGCTGCCTTTTTTTACTTACAATCCATACTCCCTTTTCCTCATCCATTCTTTCTGTCTTCTCTACTAACTTCTACTACTCCTGAATCTCTAGTGTCTGAACCCATTCCACCCAGCTGCTTTCAGGCGGCAGAGAGCTCAGGCATCCCAATATGCTAATCCTGCTGACAGCTGCGTGTGGGACGCTGAGCTAACTTGTGCCAGCCTGCTCACCTCTCCAGGATACCTCCTGAGAACAGCAGCACAGATGTGAGGAGACACCCATGACACTGACAGTAGCAATAGGGTGTTTTCCTACTTGCTGATACAGTTTCATCATGTCTATCCTTCACCCTATGTTCTTATGACTCCCTCACATAATGAAAAACTACAGATGGATTTGTCCTTATATTTCTGATAATTACAGCTCCACACGGCAGGTACTTTCTAAGTATCAGAAGAATCTTCCCTTCCCTTCATCACAAGTAAATTAAAGCACTCTTCACATTTTCATGAGTGAGTCAGTACTCACAAATGCTTTGTAAAAAGAGCACAAAAGTCCGCAACAACAACAACAACAAATTAGATTAAGAGCACTTAGAATCACTGTAGTGATTCTCACTACAACTGTTGGGAGTAGATGCACATAAAAAAAGAGCCTGGATTTGCAAATGTCAGGGCAAAGCAAAATAACTTTTGTGACATTGCGACCACTGAAATGGAAAAAAAAAAGAAAACAAACCCAAACCTCATATATTTGGTACTACCATCAAGCCTATTAAAATAATAGCTAAATGAAAAGATGTTGTCTCTAGTTTCCAAACAAAGAACAAAGTTGTCATAGGGATTATTTTCACAGCCAAATCCTGCACTTACAGTGCAATCATACACTGCATTTAAGCTAGTTAACATAAACATTAGTTGTGTTTAGGGGAAAGTACTATGAAATACATAAACCAAGGCAGTGGGCTAAGTCCCATTCTAATGTAGTTCAGAAACACATTATTCATCAATAAATTTTAAAAGCTAGAGGAACTTCACCTCTTCTGATCTGAATGGTTTATGGGAAAAGTTTGTGGCAGGCATATGTCAAGTTCCTTGTATTGCATAAAATTCTTTGAACTTCAAACTTTCTTCCTTGGCATTAACCTTCACCAGGACCTGAAAAATTCAGACTCCCAGTGTAAGTTACTACACTGCTGTACCACATTAGTGGGAATTTTTCAAGAGAAAAAAAGATTAAATACATTAATCTCAAATAGCAACTTTTCCTCTATTCCCTTCAAATATAGTTTGACTAAGAAGCATCGAACAAAAACAATGAGAGAGAGAAGCTGTAATAGACCAGAGTTTGGAAAGCAAACCTCAAGGAACAACTGCTGTCTTTGACAATCCTGGTACTGAACCAGACACAAACACTTCTCAGGCATACACAAGAAAGACCAAAATTCCAGAACTATATGGTGGCTCCTGCCTTCAATTCCCTGCAACCACACAAATCCTTCTACAAAGCTTCCTTGGGACACTCACGCTACTTGGTCTGCCTGATAACTGCTCTAGAAGCTCAGAAACCACAATAAGTTGTGACAAACCAGTCTGCCAGTCCACAAATTGCAGAACAAAAAAGGCCTGTTGAATGATCTAAGATGCTAGATCTTCATTTGTTTGCAAAACTGGAGTCAAAGCATATTTTAATGGATTTAGTGTGATTCAGCATTGGTGCAACACTCCTTCTGGGAATGGAGCATATATATTAGATCACCATGTTACCTTAGAAGTCTTGTTGGTCCAGTTTCACTTGTGTTATACAAAAAGGATTAATTTTGCAACAGCAGTTAGATTGCTGCATTACTGCAAATGATCAACCCAAGAAGTTGGGGAATAATTTCACCCCAAATGTTCACAACCATGCTTGGTACAACCCAAGAGAACATATCCATCATAAATAAAATGACATCCTGTATATTTTTGTTTTGTTTGCTTAATTGGGTTGCTGTTGGCAGACTGACAGGATTTGACAAAGCAATCAAAGTAGTGTGAACAGTCCTAATGCTAAGAGATAGTTATTTAAGCCATTCTTACTCTCTTATATCAGTCTATACAGGTAAAGGACTGTGTCACTTTTACAGAAATTTAAAGTCAAAGGGAGAGACTCCAAACGTTTAAGGATCCCAAATAAAGATGACAGACTTTGGCAGGTTTTTAAAAGCAGAGAATATGGAGCAGGATGAAGAGATTTATCTAGGCACTATCCAAAAGACATACCAGCAACATGCTTCAAGCAGAGATAAGGGTAAGAAGGAATGCACCAATATTTGGAAGGACATTGTTCAGCATGCTGCAGGTCACAGGTCTTCTCCTAAGCACTTAGTTTCCTTGACATATCATGTGCTAGCAAAGCAATCATCTCCAACTACCTTTTACTAGGACTTAAGTCCTGAGGTTTTCTTTCAGAAGAGATGTCCCATCATTCTACTAGATATTTTTTCTATACTACACCAGTCTGAACTAACCTTTTTGGCATGTGTAATCAGATTCTGGAGTGTTTTATCTGATGAGCTTGCATTCATACTGTACACAGTTCAATTACTTCACACCTGGACTGAAGTAAATACCTTTCCACTGTAAACTCTCCTGCTATCCTCTCCATCCTGGAAAAACTAGCAATAGTGCTCAAATTGAGGATTTAGGTGTTGTCTGTACAGTCTGGTCACTCAGATGCATAATGCCTCCTGCAGCTCTACAGCCGTGCTCGTGTTATAGCGGCACACAGCACTGTTTATGTAGGATAACACATCTCTCAGAAACAATTTTTCAGAATGTTGTGATTTAATCTACTTTGAAGACCACATACAATTCTTACCACGCAAATGGACAACCAAATGTTGACTATCACTAAGACTCCCTATCAAAACAAGCAGAAAACAACAGTTTAAACACAAAGGGGCAGAAAGCTGCTTAACAGCTGCTATAATAGATACTAGATTGACATAATGTATCCATTTGGTATTTGCATAACTCCATATACTTAGTACACAGCTTGTATTTAAGGCTGAAATCTGAAGGTAAAAAAGCAGCTGATTGTGAAGTGCACAATTTTGTATATCTTTTGTGTAGTTAATCTACAGCCAGCAGATGTATTTATACCAAATACAGAGAGCAGCAAAGCATTAATGATGGTGTGGAGATGTGAAACCCTGCATGACAGAGAAGGTCAGCTTGCCAATATGAATAGGTATGAAGCAGACTGAGATTTAACTTCCTCAGGTTGTTCAGGGAGCAGGCTAATTCTCCTCTCATGAGATCAGAGCCAAACACAGCATAATGGAGGCAGAGTTACACAGCTGCACATTAACTGTGTAAAACATGCATATGGATGGGCACAGTGCACATAGACCATGTGCTTCCTAGGCATTTCTAGGATGAAACACACCTGTAGGCACAGCTGGAACCTTGATTTCAGATGGCAACAAAAGAGAAATGAAACTAATTGTTTAGGACTTCCTCAAAATTTGAAACTCATTTTATGTATCAAGCTTATTGTGTTCTATAACACATCTATCTCTTAGAAAACAATTACTCACCTGTGAACAGTTTCATATGTTTGCAGTGCAATGTCTTTATTAAAAACACAAATGAAATTTTGGAGTGAGTACTGAACAGAAAGCCCTCCAACACTGTTAAGGACAGAGAAAGCCAGGTTTTTCTCCTCAACTGAATAGACATTTCACATAATAACTAGATCAAGTTTCACACTGCCTTACCACTTGGACATCAGCAAGATCACTGTGACACCGCAGACGTCATTAGCAAGTATGTAAATACCTGCTCTAAATACCATCTATTATTAACTGTCTGTATTCCCTGTCTAATCAAAACCAGACTGCTATCAAGTTCCATAGAAAAAAAAAAAAAAAACCAACCACAGAAGAATTCCCTGTACTCTGAAACCAGAGACACTATAACAAGATATTTTACCAAGTTAACACTAGAACAGGAACACAAGCCATTTAGCTCTCTTGTCTTCTCAAGAGTTTCCGTTTCATATATCCACCTCGAAAAGCAAAAGCCCTTTCATATGCATCTTCACTCAACTCCACAAGATTCCCATCAAGCAGCTTCCATGGGAGTTTCAGTAGGATGACCAACAATTATCTGAACATAGGCATAGTCAAATCTAGCACACAACAGAAATTTTGGACAAACACATTTCTGAGGGAGAAAAAAAAGAAAATAAGCAAAGTACACTCATTTATCTCTACTTTGGATAGGAGCATGTGTTTTTCCTCATTCTTCAACCTGCTTGCATCCTTTTGGAGAAAATGTTCTCATACCTCCTTTGTTCTAGCTGACCTAATCTTCTAACCCAAAGCAAGACAAAAACAGAATCACAATTCATACTGAAAAGGCAGTGTACAGTCTTAACTCATGTTTTTATCTTTAGCTTTCAGAAGTGGCAGGAGAAAGGGAAAAGAAAAAATTCTTGACTTGTTTATGACATGTTCAGGGTGCAAAAAAGATAAAAAAGGCACTCAAGTTCCATGTCTACCAATTGTTCAATACCAAATTCAATGAGAAAGAAATTGTATAGAGATGCAGTATTTATCTATGTTCATTGCTACCATATAAACATCTATCAATCAGAGCTTTTCCTTAACTCAGCCAGAAACAATATGTACCTATCTGAAAAAATAAAAGCATCTTTACAAATGAGGCCTGATCATCATAGAATAATCACAAAGGTTTGGCCTCATTGCCTGAAGCTGCACCTCTGGTTTCTGGAAGAACTCCAGAGAAACACAGCTCAGCACACTGCAAGACCTGGATGCCAGTTTTCCAGCATTAACCGTGCTTTTGAAAAAAAATCTAAGTAGTTACATCAGACTCAAATACTTAAAAACAAAACAAAACAAAGAAACCCAAAACCGCTAAAAAAACCAAAAACCAAAATGAAGAAAAAAATCAGACACCTGCAATTATATTAACAACTGTTATTAAAAATGCAGTTAGAAAGCAGAGGTTTGGGAATAATCTTACCAACACTTTGATTCCATTCTCTGCTGTTAAAAAGTGAAGCTGCCATGAAACCCTTGACCAGCAACTTCTCTTCTATGGTAGGTTTAGAAATAATGACTCACTATGCTATACAAAAAGTGTTTTAATCAATGTACATGAGAAAAAAAAAATATTCTACTCACAAGTTATATACAAAGAGAGGAGGATTGAATTTTCTAATAAAGCAGTGTCTTTGAAAACTGGCCCTGATAAAAGATAATCCAAAATCATTGATAAGATTTTGCTGTTTAAAGTTAGATTCTGCTCCTAAATATCTTATTTACATTTTCTGTGAGGTTCCCTAGCAAGAACAGTGCTCAGCAAAGCCAAATGAAAAACAACTATATGAAAATGGACTTCTCATTGCTTCTATCTACTGTGCTTTACCAGGCTTTCCTAGTTTAAAACACTACTAATCAAGGAGACAAAATTAGAAGCTTCAAGGAACACCTGAGTACATTTTTGATGCTTTTCACCTAGGACAGAAGTGAACCATTCACCAAGGATCTGGAAGTGCGGAATTTCCCATTATTATCTTTTCAACCTATGACTACTCTTACAGACCCACTCATGTGTTCATGGAAAAGACCAGAACAATGTGGATAATTGAATACAAAAGCTACTATTTCACACTAGGAAATACTAGCTCTCAACAATGGATCTAACCAACACCAGTCACAACAGTGCTTTTGACTGTGACACCAAATACAAGGAACTGTTTTCCTTCCAGAGTCTTGGAAAAAGGTAGTCTTATTAGGATCAGATGTGACACATGGTAGCCAGACATCTGCTAAGGACAACTGGATTTCCTATTTTCACCATGTTTTTTTCTAGTTTTCTATGTCACTATGACACTGAGTCTGAATGCTCTCAAAGCTTACTACTTCAGTCTGAGCCTTTCCACTGGTAACAAGCTGTCCTCCATGGCAAAACACACCCACTCTTATGCTGGCCATAGCACATTTACATATATTTTAAAAGTTCTCAAAACCAAATAGGAATATATATAATCCTGTTATTTACTGGACTTTTGTAAGATAAACTTTCTTCCTGTTGAGAAAAAGGCTGAGCAAATCTAAACAGCTCTTCTTGAACTAGTGTAGCATAGATGGCAGCTACAAAAGAACGTCAACAGTCTTTCGTGTGCTGTCTTTCACAAACAGACTGAAACTACAGCCAGAGAGCTAAACTGAGGCACGTGCAGGTCATGCCAGGGTATGGCTGGTTTTATGCTGCATGTACAGAACTACTGTTTCAGATAACTAGGTTTGCCTCTTCTGTCCACAGAGGGTGAAGGCTTCAGTATGCCTCTATGTTCTCTGTTCTGCTGAAATTGTCTGCTGCCTATCTGCAGCCTACATATTATTTCCTGTCACTCTTCCTGGAGCTTATTAACCTCCCTAACCTTAGTGTGCTATTTCTCAAGGACAGAGGCAAAGACAGTCAGTGCCAAGCAGAAGTTTAGTTAAAGTAACACAGGTCTGAAAAGATTCATTGGAAATGATATACGTGGTGGATTTGGCAACAGCTATGTACAAAGCATTCAGATCATTAGTCTCAACAGTGGCCTCGTTAGATAAGCACATAATTTCTGACCACATGACTGCAATAGTTATGGAGATGGAAGTAAGATGGAAGTAAGTAAGACAATACTGTGATCGGATATTTATGCATGACCTGTCAAATACCAACAACAAATCCTGCTGCCCAAAGCTGTAGTTATTATGCTGCCTAACAAGCATTTCTCACACATTGCATATAACTAGTAAATACATTAGCCACATGAGGCACTTGGGTGGAAAGAAAAAACTCTTCAGATCCATATCATGCATTTATGCACAGAAAAATTATTTTTAAAAATCTGCTTTTATAACTTAAACATGCACATAAAGTGAACACCATAGGAATGGCAGGGAGAAGGAAAAAAACCCAGAAGTGATCAAAAAACATCATAATGAACAAATAAAGGTTCAAACCTAGACTGGGAAACTCATGTCACACACATAAATTTAAATGTTTAATTTACAAGCCTCTCCTTCTTTGGAGATCATGTGTTACAACTTTTGCCATAAAAGTAAGGAAGAACTACTAGGGAAGAATTAAAAAATATGATACTTAGTATACGTTAGTATTTTCATCCCCTGAAAATACATATTTACACTTTTCCTCTTTGCAAAAAAAAAAAAAAAACCAAACCAAAAAACCCCACCACTTTTGCTGGAAAGGAGTTAACTTAGATCAAAGTTGAAATAAAACTTTAAGTTGGTAATAAATAATTTCCCCTTTTTTCTTTGCACTTTGTGTTTTTCATAAGTAACAGACTTTAAGAAAAAAAGTGAATTTTGATTAAGCACAAGTCACTCAATTAATTCTGTTTTAATTTATCAACTAATAAACAGTTATTAAGAAACATCTGTTACAGCAGAATAATATGCTAGACAAACAAGCCACAAAAATCACATTCTCCCTGCCCAGAAGTACCCAATTTCATTGCAAGCATTTTCCACTGCTTGCAGTAGCATATTTTCCCCAGTACCTGCAATGCATTTTTGCTAAAAAGAAAAAAAAAAAAATTGAAAACCTTCCACATATTTCAGATTTTTAAGTCCCAGTCCCTTCATTTCTTTAAGTTACACTCAGTAATTGGACAATATCTGATTCTGTAAATCATAAGGGGACAGAATGTGCCACTTAATGTTAGCAAAATCGTGCCATATGGTAACCCATCACATTACACTTATACAGACAAATTGAATCATACGAGAACAAATATTACCAGTGGCACCAGAAAGTGCTACATGGACTTCGTCAGAAGCAAGCATGGGTAAAAGCAGAGGGATGCTAACAAAGCATGAGAACTACTTGCTATTACTCCTCTGCCATTTCTCCTTAATGTGCCACACTCTTATTGTCCTACTGTCCCTGAAATAAGGCTGACAGCTTCTACGGGAGGTCCAGCGCCACCACAAAAAAACCACACCCCACTTACCAGTCAAAAAAAAATAAATTCTCTAAATACAGTGCAACAGTTAACTCCTTTTTGGTCCAAGGCCACATCAGGAGGTAATGGTTAGGGTGCTCCACTTGGAAACTTTTTTCCATCCACAAATTTTTTATTTGCTTGGAAGGAGCTCCAGATAATGACAAACTTTTGGCACATCACTATTTTGGGTCTGCATAATAACAGTGCCCATCTTCCTCACAGTATTACCTCTGGGGTTACAACTCACAGAGCTCTACTGGAAACTTTGCAAATATGAATAAGTATCACTAAATATGCCAGAATAGGCCATTTTCTGAATCAGTATGAAAGTACTTAACTCTTCTGAATCACTGTTGGATAAATATGAACTTTGAAGTTTCTAATCGTGAAACACTTAAGAAAAACTAATCCAAGAAAACCCTGAAAAAAACCACAAAAAACCAAAACAACCCAAAATACTTTTACAGCTTCAATCCTTCAGATGCACCTATCCCCCCCAGGGAGCCTTTATGGCACCAGCAGCATATTAAGCTATGAAGTTCATCTCTGAATTCAACAACATTGTAAGCATACCTCCAGGAAGCACATGTTACTGTAAACACATAAATCTCTTTACACATATGAATCTCTCTTCCCGCTGAGCTTTGGAAAACACTCAAGATTCCCTAAACCTCTATAATCCCGCTAATATTTTTTTCAAATAGAGGTCATCATGAGCTCTGTTAGTTGCATATTGTTCCTTGGAAGTACAAGAGGGGAATGAAACTCCAGCAAATCCGCATACACTTATGTACAACATCTTCTAATACCAAATCTTCAACAATTCAACTTCTAGCAATCTCATTTCTAGCTGAATTAAAGCCATGCTTCTGTTCTTGAGCTGAACAATCTCCCCTCTAACTTCACATTAGTCAAATCAAAGATACATGGCTTCTGAGGTTAACTCCCAATCAAATGAACACAAGAGTTTCTCAGACATGTTTCTCAGTAAAATTGAGCTGGAAAAGAAATTCCAACTTTGCTTCCAAAGAGCAAATGCTTCAACAATTTTCTAGTTTAAGACAATCTTTCCAAGTTTTTTTTTTTCTCTCCCAGTCTTTTCACCCTCCTGCTGTCAGGCTACTATTGCCTGATACTTTAAGATACACTGTATCTTAAAGTGTAACAGACCGCCCAGCTCTTCCCTGCATGACACCGACTGAACAGCAAAAATTGATAAATTGATAGCTAAAAAAAGCTAGAAAGTCATAGTGAGTAAGACTTCTCTGTTTATCACACTGGCTAAGACTGACCTTGCTTCTAAAACTATTAGCTGATGATGGGCTGAAAGACTAAACACCTGGGGGCAAAACAGATGGTCAGTTAGTTACCTGGGCATGTTCAATGCCTCCGAGATCAAGCTCTCCATATACTACCTTGGGACTCCTAGTTCTGTTTTCAAGAAAAAAATCAGACACAGATCCTGCATACCCGAAAAATTTCATTAGGTTCACTGGCATAATTCTGCGCAGGGACCAGGATCCAAGGCTTGAAGTCAGAAGACTCTAGAGAAGGTCTGGGACTTATGTTTCATTTGTAGTGTGAAGTCACTAATGTGATTACACCATACAGAATAAAGGACACTTAGAAGACACTTTGATTCCCAGTGCTCTCTAACAAGCAAGTTATTTCTGGCAACAGATTTCACTGCAATACATACTTGAGGAATACACCTGCTTAGACATCATGCATACAACAGCTGGGGAAAAAACCCAAAAACCAACACAGACTTTCTCAGAATTTGTTTCAAGAGAAAGAGCTAGCTGATAGCAACCTGTTTGCCTTTCTCCTGGAAGCTGTTTAAGACTAAATATTCGTGAAGAAAAGTTGTTCAGGAAGAGGAATCATCCCAGTTTAGGAGAAAGTTAACTCTTATTCATTTCTTTTGAGGAGGAAGCTCCACATGTCTTAGTTTCTTGTTTCACAGATGCTTAACTTCTCAAAAACTGTCCTTGGGACTGCCAAGACCCATGTGAATTGGGAACCTGGTATGGAAACAGACAGCTGCTTGATTTCAGCAACATTTTCACGTGATGGTTATTGCCATGGCTCACAGGCACCTAAACAACTTGAGATCTCTGCAGGAAGCAAGAGACCAATGCAGGAGTGAACCTTTAACTCTGGACGTTCCCAGTCATCATCAGAGGCTGGGAAGGTCAGCAGCCTCAGGGGAGTTCTCCCACCCCTCTGAGCACTCTGACTTCCCTACTTTCCATCAGTTAGTCCAAGCAGACTGCCTTTACCAGCCACCAGGACCTCCTCTTCCTAATGAAGAATATTTCCGACCTCTTCACTTGATCAATTTTTACGGTACTTCTCAGGTTAGAATGCAGAAATGTGAGTATGGGTATGGCCCCGCGGGGAACCACGCCAGGACCAGCAAGTGACCACCATCCTTCTCCTGAGAAGGGACATCCTCTGCTTTCTGGTACATCAAAATGAACTCCCATTTTAATGTCTCTTGCCTGTATCAGACTTTGTGAACTTTCGATAAAGTTCTGGATTTTCCTGGCACCCAGAGGAAAGGATCACAGCTTCCCACAGGAGCCCGTGAACTTTAACATAAGCGATAAAGCACAATTACTGTATTTAAAGCACAATTACTGTATTTAAGTGCCACAGCGCAGAAAGATTTTCAGGCTGTTGGGTGAAACTACTACAAGCAGTGTTTATACTCTTTCCTCCTAAATCTGCAACTTCGGAGTTCAACGCTGAACTCGAGTGCGGGTCTTGCCCGAGCGGGGGTGGGTGTTCACGCTCACTTAAGCCTGGAGGCGGAGCCCCCTTGCTGACTCTTCCCCGGGAACTTCCAGGCCGACACCCCTGCAGCGCGGCCCCAGCGCTCGGGGCTCCCCCGCCGCCCCCGCCCCAGCTGCCCGCGGTCCCGGCGCTGCCCGGCGGGCGGCCCGGGCACAGCCCCGCGCGGAGCCCCCTTCCCGGCGGGGCACTACTCACAGCCGCGGAGCGCCCCTGTTCTCCCGCCGCCCGGCGGCCCGCGCTGCCCTCGGCTCCTCCGCATCGCACCGCGGCTCGGTCATGAGCACCATCGGCACGGGCAGCAGGACTCACCCCGCCGCCGCAAGGCACTCCGCCGCCAGCGGGCTGGGCCCGCTCCACCCTCGCCGCCCCGCCCCGGGGCGGACCCGCCGCCGCTCGGGCCGGCAGGAGCCGGAGCCGCCACAAACCGGTTGGGCCCGCCCAGCCGGGCCGGCGCCGCCCGCGGCGCGGAGCTTGTGAGGCGTGCGGCGCCTCGCTTCCCGTGAGGCCGATCCCTTACGAGCTTTAAATTATTCAGTCGGGACGCTGTCGCGTGAGACACCGGCTCCCGCCGGCTCCAACAAAAGCCATCCTTAATGTTTTATACGGGGGTACAGGAGATACGCGGTTTGACACAGACGCAGTCCTAGGGGAAGGTGGCGGTGGCCGGGGCCCTGCTTTCTGTCAGCGCGCTTCCCCGGTGAGTCGCGGAAGCAGGCAGTAGTCCAAATACTGATACTGGCCTCAGGACTGCTCTACTAAGGTGAACTTCTAAAATGATTAGCTGGTATCTCCATCTGCGGCTTTACATCTTGAGCAGACAAGTAGGTGGTTATGCTTCCTTACTCAACAGCAGCGCCCCATGCTGCTTTGCCCAGAAAAATCACAAACCCAGAGAATAGGTGATGTTGGAAGGGACCACTGGGTCCAGCATTCTGACTCAGGCAGGACTATCCGAGAGTGTGTGGCACAGAATTGTGTCCAGACAGTTATTGAATATGTCCAGCAAGGGAGACTCCACAACCTCTTTGGACAACCTGTTCCACTGTGTGGTCACCTGCAGAGTAAAAAAAAATTCTTCCTCATGTTCAGGTGGAATTTCCTTTGCATTGATTTCTGGGCATTGTCTTTCCTATTGCTGGGCGCCATTGAAAAGAGCCTGGCTCTGTCCCCTTGGCATTGATGAGGTCCTCACTCTCAGTCGTACCTTCTTCAGGCTAAGGTGCCTAGCTCCCTCAGCCTTTCCTCAGACGAGAGGACTGGAGCTAAGCTCCAGACTCTTGATCAATTTAGTCCTTCCTGCTGGATATCTTCAGGAGTTTCTAGTCTTGTATTGAGGAGCCCTGTACTGGACAGAGTGCCTCACCAGGGCCAAACAGAGGAGGAGGAGGATCACATCCTCCAGCCTGCTGGCACTGCTCCTCTTAATGCAGCTCAGGATTCCATCAGCCTGCTTGGCTGCAAGGACTCACTGCTGGCTCTGAAGAGCTTGTTATCCACCAGGACTCCCAGGTCCTTCTCCTCAGGGTTGCTTTCCAGCAGGTCAGCCTCCAACCTGTGCTGCTGCACTGGATTATTTTTCCCCAGGTGCAGGATCCTGCACTTGCCTTTGCTGAATTTCAGAAGGTTCCTCTGTGCCCATCTCTCCAGGCTGCTGAGGTCCTTCTGAAGGGGTGCACAGCCCTCTGGGGTCACTCCTCCCAGCTTTGTGTTGTCAGTGAAATTGCTGAGGAGGATTTGCCCCTTCATCCAAGTCATTGATGGATAAATTAAACAAGACTGGGCCCAGTATTGAACCTTGGGAGATACCACCACAGACAGGCCTCCAACTAGAGCCTATGCCACTGATTATGACTCTGGGATCCGCTGTTCAGCCAGTTCTCAATCCACCTCCCCGTCCTCCTCTTCAGTTCACCCTTCCTGGGTTTGCATGTTAGAGACAGTGTCAAAAGCCTTGAAGATCAACTGCTCTCCCCTTGTCCATCCATGTAGTTGTTTCATTGTGGAAGGCAACCAGCATGACTTGTCTTTAATGAATCCATGTTGACTACTCCTGATCACCTTCTTGTCCTGTGATAGAAGTGGCTTCCAAAATGAGGTGCTCCATCACCTTTCCAGGGACTGAGCTGAGGCTGACTGGCTGAAAGTTCCCTGCATCCTCCTTTTTGCCCTGTTTGAAGACCGGGGTGACATTTGCTTTCTTCAGCCGTCAGGCACTAGTCCTGATCTCCATGGCCTTTCAAAGGTAAGGAAGCATAGCTAGGATGTCCATCAGCTGTCTCAGCACTTCTGTGTGCATTCTGCTGGGGCCCATGGACTTGTAGATGTCAAGTTTCCTTGGGCCTGTGCTGGCAGAGCTGTGGGAGAAGTTGAGTGCCCTCAGGAAAGTTAGATTTAAGGCAGCACTTGCCACAAGTTATCTTGCATGGCAGCCACTAACTATGAAAAATGTCTTTACTACTTTGTTGAGTAAGTTAGGTTTCAGTTTGGTGAAATTATGTTTTAATAAAGCTTAAATGGACTCTGTGGTTGTAAGTACGCAAGCAAAGGAGAGAAAATCCTGGGATGAGAGTTCAAAGTAACATGTCTAGGCAAAGGTCTATTTTCATGTTTTAATAAAATTATGAATAGAATAACTTCCTAAGAGCTGACTATTCACATGAGCTAAAAGGAGAATATGTACAGTAGAGAGGTTTCTTTTAGTGAATATCTGTGTCGGAGATAGATACTTATGTACATTTCAGATTGAAAAGTGTACGAAGCAAAGTAATCACCTTTGGATATTTAGTCTTTAGGGCACACAACTAAAAAGTTTTAGGTATTGTTGCAATACTTTCAGGAAATCAGTGATAAAAAGGAGGTGTTAATGGTGAAATGCCTCAAGACTGCCATAGCTGCTTGGGCACACAGATCCTACAAAAAATGTGAGATTGCTGTATGATTTTTGCTAGACCGTGTGGGTTTAGTTGGCTCCAGTACAGGAAAATTTAAAGGCTATGTGCTAAGATGTATAGAATGTAAGACATTTAAAATGGCTGTATTTCTGGGAGATACCATTAACTAATGTTCATGTAGTATTTAACATAAATATCAAGGCACATGTGGAAAAGAAATGAGATTTAATTTACAAGGGAGATTATTCAGCCTGTTAGGCCCTGTACCTGTGAAACATTGGTTGCTGCTCTTATTCCTTGTGGAACCCCTGAGTGCATTTGGCACTGCTTTGCAGAGCCTCTCCCATCTCCTAACACCAGACACAACCTGTGGCAATATAACAGCATTTTGTTTATCCAACCATAACAGAATAGGAGCCATTTCAGCTGCCTGGACTATGAGTAGAGCTGGCACTGGAAGGGCTGGGGAAGGCATCATGAGTCTCTTCAGGCCCTTTTCTTGGGTGCAGAAACCTGTGTGAGGTTTTAGGTACCCTGGGAATTGTGTAAATGTGCACTAACAAGGCATACACAGGAGGATTGGAATCAGTAGGAAAAGTGACGGCCTACCCCTGATCTTGTTTTTGGAGGCTTTTCATTGCACTAAAAATGTATTTGCTAATTTAGTCCTAATTTTGAGGCAGACTTGTGGTTGAATAATTCCTGTGTAACTATATGCAGTTCAGCAGAAGGGCTGGTTTTAGTAGGTGAGAATGTGACTTCTAGATATTTGAATAAATAAAATTTGTTTTCTTTTGAGTGCTTAGATTTTCAGTCTGTCAGCTGTAACCACCTCTTTAGGAGATAAAAACTGCTACTGACTGTTCTGTTCATTCATTGCCAGAGGTTCCTGTCTTCACCTCAGTGGTGCAAGAACTAGAAAGGAGTTGCTTGGTCCTGGAGCTCAGTCTCTCTTGTAGTTTCATCTGACTCCATTCTCAAGGTGTGCACAGCTCTCTGATTTAAATAAATCTGTCTAGTCATTTAGTGCAGAATAAAAAATAAAAATAAATTGATGCCTAAAGCCTCAACATTAAAAAAAGGAATCCTTGCTTAGTTATTTCTCCCATATAATGATATCTTAACTCTTGTCAGAGACTTGGTTCTGGCAGATTGGTGATAAATGTGTCCTTAGTCCAGTTTGCTCTTATCTGATAATGACAGTGGAGGTAATAAGCAATGAACCAGGACTATAGCTTGTGGGGTTTTTCTAGGATTTGAAAAAGAAACTCTGTGACCAAGTTCTGTCAAACTGTATATGGTGCAGCAACTTCAGAGTGAGAGGGGACTCTCCTGAGTGATAAAAGCTCTGAACACTGGGATTCTCAGGAATATTCAGGGAGGAGAGCCTTATATTAAACAAGCAAATGTGGGACTGCTCATGTGAGTGTAATATACTTGAAAACCATATGTTTTTATTATGATCAAGTCTTACATAAAAAGAAAAAGCACAAAGGACCTTTTACTGTAATGTGATAATTGCTCATATATACAGATACAGTAAAGCAAGTATTTGAAGATCAAGCTGTCACCAACAGACTCCTTGTGAGAAAATCTGGGCTATGTTTTTCTCTAACTGCTGAAGGGCAGATTAGGGAGAGAAAGAGAAAGTAGTGTACTTTAAAGTTACTGATTACTTTTTAATGCCTGCAGTACTGATGATGCTGTATAGACTAAAATTCACATGTTCCTACTCTGAAGAGTATATAAAACCTTAGAGGGGATTCAGGGTTTTCAGTAATTAGAACCTTCAACATTATGTGTAACACAACAAAGGATAAAAAATTAGGGATGGAACAATAGGAAAAACTTCCATTGCAAAATAAAAAGATTTATGATACATATGAAATCACAGAAAAGCAGAATGGGGAGAGACTCACTGAGTCATCGAGGTAATTTTCTGTCCTGAGTTAAGGCCTATTATTCCTGTGTCACTCCTGGCAAGACTCCTGTCTCAGTTATTCTTAAAAGTGCTAAGTGTGCCCAGGCCACCAATTCCAATGTTTGCTATCATCTGGGGGATGTCCTCAATCCACAACATGGTCTTGAATCCTTGTTGCTGAAATCTAAAGCCATTACTTCTTAATTTATTAAATATGAAGAACAGTGAAAACCTATTTTTTCTCATAATTTTCATTTTATCTGTAGTCTCAGATAGAACATATAAATTGTGGCTTTGGACTTCTTTTTTTTTTTCTTTTCTTTTTTTTTCTATGAACTGTCTTTTGTAGGTTTAGGTATTTTCTGAAGCATGATCCCTCATACTCAACACCAGTAGTTTTATGAAGGTTACATAAAGAGGAGTTTAAAAGATTATTTCATCTTTCCTATACACAGTACCACTGGTCATATTTTGTGGTAAAGTCTTTGTGTTTCACAACAGGTGAGGCTGGCTCAGGTTTAGTATTCAAGCAGTATGATCTAATGAAGCTTTTATAAACATCAGCTGAGATGCTGTCCTCTAGTACATCGTCAGCAAATTTTAAGACTTGATTAAGTATGACCATCTACATATCCTTTGTGCATTTTGCTCTTTTTTTTTTCTTTCCAATCTGTTTTCTCAATTTATCAGAATAGTTATTAATCATATCTTGAAGAACATGAAGCAAGAAACAGTAAAAGTGCCTAATGAGACACACTGGAGAGGTCAGTATAAAAAGCAGTGGAACTGCTACCCGTGCCTAGAGATTCATGGCTAGGACATTGCTGTTGAATGATGAAAAAGACAATCTAGCTGGAAATAGTGTTAGAGGCTGTCTTAAGCAACAAGGTTTATTTCAGTGCAGTTATTGTGGCTGTTCATAAAGTATTTTTCAGTTTATCTGGCAAGTGTCAGCATGCCTGAATACGAGGGAACTTCCTTGGAAAGAAACAAATCAGTAAAGTGGTTACAAGCATTCTGTGTGCTTTGAGCACATTTCTCTTCAGTAGAAGGTTCTTCTGTATGTCTTTGCAGGTGTAAAAATTTGTATTAAGAGCTACAGCCTCAATAGTGCCTGAATACAAGTACTTTTGCCTAATAGGTCATTGTATATGTCTTCAATTTTCTTTGTGATATTCTGCATTGGTAGGATTCTGTGAAGGCTATGCAAATGTTTTGGAAGCCTTTAAGTGTTGAAAGACCTGCTAATTCCTTATAGTTGAAATGTGATAGTAAAGCAGTCTTATGTTAGATACCATAGAAATAGGAGCTCTGATAGTATGAGACACAAACTAATAGACGTTTGAAAAGATATTGAAACAGGGAAAAAAATTCTAATTTCTAGAATACACACAAGTCATCCACAAATCAGAGTGAAGCCAGCTTGTCAGATGCACACTACAAAAAACCACAAAACAACTGGACTAAAAAGGTGGTGCAGCATTGGAAGAAGTTGCCCAGAGCGGCTACAGACTGTCTTTGGAGGGTACAAGACCCAGCTAGACAAAGCCATACCTCATCTGAGCTGGTGTTGATGATACTCCTGACTCAATCAGGAATGTTCAAAAACAGTGTTCAAGTTACTCAGCATATGTGAAGTATGCTCAAAATAGGTGGAGCCGAGGTCCTAAATAGTCTGTGGAAGATAACTAGGGCCAGAAATGATGCGATTTTATAATGAGTGAAAAGCAGTTTTGGCCAGTTGAGCCTTGTTCCTTGCCTGGATTAAGAATTTAATAATTTACTTGCTTTTAGAAGTTTGAAATTACTTTATGGATACCCATATCAGGTAATATTTTTCTTCTGAGCTGTTTACTGAAAGTCTTATCTGACTATCTCTTCCTGTTTTTTGTTTAAAGTAGCCTGGATTACTGTATTGGTTGAAGCCCCCTTTAGACAGGGCAGTGCATGGGGCAAATGAAGTAAGATGGGCTGAAAGCTAGTTGGAGAGTTTATCACAAATGGAAGAGCATACTGGGGCTGTTCCTTGTGGCTCCATGCTGGGTGAATGAGACCATGCTATACTCCTGCTGTAACACCCAGCAGGACAAAGGAGAGAGACTGCCACCAAAACTTCTGGGGTATCAGTAATATCGTGTCAGCCCACCTCTCAGTGAGCATGTAACACATTGCACAGGTACTCATCAGCGCATTTACTGCCATTTTAGGACCAATGACCTTTAAAATGATCTGTGTAGAGTCACAGAAGACACCCTTCATGCTGTGAGCCTCACCACCGTGTCTTACTGTGCCATGGTGATCAAAAGAACAGTATGGGATGAAGGGTTAATGAAAAAACCCTCCAGTACAACCGTTGTAATAAAGGACTCTTCATCTCACTCCAAATTGTTCATGGCAACTTTCTTACATGCTGGAAAAAGCAACCTTGTGATGTGTTAACAGTTCGGTTTTGCCAGCTGTGAGAAAGCACTCAGCCAGTTGGCATTTTGCAGAAAAACACATGTCACTGTCTCCTCTTAGCTCATGATTGAAAAAAAAAAAGCAGTTATGGCATATTTTCATGCAGTATATTGGCCTGCATGCCTCATGAATGTCAGTGCTAACATATTAGAATACTGTGATGCCTGGATCTTGTAATTTAAAATGATTGTATGTAATCTCATGGCAGCAAAATCTGCACTTTCTCTATTTATAATTTTAAAAAGATATTTCCATTTTTAATAAAAGAGATATATGTTCTCATTTAATATATTGTCCATCTGTGCTAAAAAAGATAAATGTAAGTATTGCTTGTTCTACTCTGATGGGTCACATTAGCTTGGTATGTCATCCTTTGTTTAAAAAATGTCCAAGGAAATCCTGGACAATATCCAAGTGTGACATCTCTGTATAGAGATGACTTGGACAAAAATTTCAATCCAGCTACAGCTGTATGTTATTATTCATTAGATACACACAGATGATGTGTATCTAATAAATAAGGCGCATGCATGTATATAATTGCTCAATCTGTGTATCATAAATGAATACATGTGGGTCCTTTTTGAAACCACATATGCCCAAGTGCATGCAAACATTCATGATATGTGTAAATATGGTGATCATTTTGTTGAGAAAAACCTTTAGTCATCTGGCAGTCTCTGAAGTGCAGCAGTATGGTGCATTAAGTATGAAAAAAAATGAAAACAGACTTGTTTGAGGATAAATTGAATCTTCTACAAGAAAATAGAGTGCCCAGACTTTCCAGAAGATTAGGAAAGGTTTGTCCTTACCTTTAAAAGAGGGAGGTTAAAGTGAGGAACACAAGATCATGTGAAAGAATTAATCATATTCTGAGTTTTTTCACAGTTTTTACATCAGATGGAGTTGTGAGTAATAAGCTGTATAAACACTAACTGCTTATACAGTTACTGTTCTGTCTTATTTAGAACTAGGAGTTATATTTCTCTGGGGAAAAAGAAACCAAAACAAGTGTAAATATGTCTTCATATTCAGGCCAGTAAGGGTGAATGCCAGAGCCCAGATGCAAGCCACTGAGCAGTAAGGTAGTTGCCAGTGTTTCAGGTGCTCAAAACTGAGCTATAAAAACAACACACCTTTTAGAAGGTGGTGTGTGCCTATCTTTTTAACATGACTTCTTAAATTAGTCTGAGCTAAGCCTCAGTCTTACAGCAGTACACTGGAAGATTCTGAGGGATATAATTTCAATGCAGAATTTCCTTTAAAAAAGCTTTCCGTCAAAAAAATCTTCATAGAGGAAATCTGGATGTAGGGTTCCTTTTTGTGTCCAAACAAAAACCTGTCTGTAACAAAACCATCTTTAAAGTTTATGTTACTGGTAGTTACAGAGTTTTTCTGTTATTTTGTTGTAAGCAAGAGATAGGTAAATATTAATGCCAGATCACAGATACAAAATGTGAGTGCTGTATTTACTGTATTTGTATATTGTAGTGCAACAAATGAGCTTCCGGGTCAGGACTGGAGTCGAGAACCCTTTTGATTTCCATTTTGATGAGACAGTTAGAAAACAAACCTCTCCATGTTCTGTAATTTTAAAAACATTGTTCTGTAATTTAAAAAAAATTGTTTTTAACTCTCACCTAATATCAGTGTTACTGACCAATGCTGATTTTTTTTAAAAAGCATTTAATATATAACCTGTAATGTGATTATTGCTAAGATTGATGTAAACATATATAGCATTATGACATTCACAGAACTGGTGGTCTAAATTGCTGAAAAAACTAATTTTCTTGTGTTTTTTTTTTTTTTTTATTCTAGAGTCACTCAGGGGATTATTCAAAACCTAAAGCCTTATGATTTTCCTAAATTTTAGGAGAACTGGATACAGGGTATTGACTCATAGGGATGGGCTCCAAATGGGAGCTTGAAGATCCCTGATTTTTTAGCCCATATTTTGTTCTGATGTCAGAACAACTCTATACATTCATACTGATAAAATGCTGCAAAGATATGTGGCCAGTACTTTTATCAATACAAATTTCGTATCGATAATGTGTGGCTGACACCTCAGCTTTAGCACAATTTCGTTCTGAAATCAGTTTTGCTCTAAGTCAGGAACAACATGCTGCCATGGCAATACACTGTGAGCTCCCCTTTATGAAATGTTAATAACTCCCTGGTTTCTGCCAAATTCATGCTCATCCACATGCCAATTACAGTGAGGTGAAACCAGATGTATATAAAAACTTAGGCGTATAGTCAGTTTTTCTCCTCAGGCATGAATAATTAGAATGAACAAGAAGGATCATTAAATTTTCTCTGTGGGTGAATCTTCATATATAGAAAATATGCTCCAAATAAATAAGACTGTATGAAAAGAGTACCTAAAAATGCAGAGCCTGCATTTACTTTTTCAAAAAAAAATTTCCGTGATTTTTTATGTGTCTCATTTTCAATGTCATGACTGTGACAAACACATGAAAAGCAAGTTTGGTGAGAGCTCAGTCCATCTAGCTCATTATGTGCTATTGTGCATCCTCCTTATATGATTGCCTAGTACTTGCAGCCTGCTACTCCATCTTTGCTATTGATAAGAGGTATGGTTTCATAGCAAGGTTTTATAATCATATTATCCTTACTGAACCAGCAACTGAGTAAACTGGTTTTCTAGAAGGCCTGCTCCTACCACTCAAAACTTGGCAGGCAGGTTGATTATTGAGAAATCTGGGGTAAAGGACCTGTTCTTTGTAAGGCCTGGTCACATTGCCCCCAGAGCATATATGGCAGCTTTTTTGTGTACTGGTTATTTAATGGTAAAATAAAAAAGCAGGTAGATCTGTCTGCCCAGTGTTCTGGACAGGACACAGAAAGGAGGACAAAATTTATATTGTTCAAATTAGGAAGTGGGTAAAAATCACCAACTTGTTTTGTCGCCCTCTGAATACCTCTGTATGCTACTTCTGTCCCATGCAAAATGAGATCAAGAGGCATATGAAGTCGTGAATTTTTTTTCTTAAAAACAAACTCAAAGTTCTAGTTAAGAGTCTTTGAAATCTCTAATTAAACTTTAAATTTCTGATTCTCTATTATCTGTTCAAACTGTTGGACATTATCTCTCTGACATTTGAGTTGGAAGAAAGGATGATACGCAGATATAATATTAAAAAGCCCTAAAAATATTCCAAAAGAGAAAAAATTAGGCCAACAGGCTCTTTTATAGTAGTGACCCAATTAGTGATAAGATCTGTCACCCCATATAAAGAATTTGTGCACAGCCACAAAGAAATGTAATTCAGCCACACAAAGACTATGTAGAGGTTCCAAATCACTCTTCAGTGTTGTCTGGCACCATACGGGACCAGCCCTTGGCAAAGAATTTTCAGGCAGATTAAGAACCAATAAATGTCTAATGATACTTTGAATAGCTTTTTAAGCTATTTTATTCATGATGGGTTGACATAAGCACTGTGGGTATTTACTTGTCTTGCTCCTGCAGTAGATGAGGAAGGATAACCAGTAAGTGCCAGTAGCCCTCTGACATTGCCTTCCCTAATTTTTTTGTGCCATCTAAAATGTGCATGATTTATCTAGAACCCTGCATTGCAATGAATTCCACCATAGAGGGAATTTGCAATTCAACAAGTCCACCCTTCCAAAGTAAGAAAACAGACTTTCCCCTAATTTTTTTTTTTTTGCAATGTTCTATCAGGAAACCCTTTACCAGAATTAATTTAGTAAGTTTTCTACTTCCTTGAATATTTCTTGTGAATAAGGTGGCACTCATCTTGAAAATTAGTTTAATAAACATTATGAAGTCTCTTTAGGCCAAAACACACATGAAAATATTTTGCTAAACTCTCTGATCTAACAAAGTTTACATTTGTTTTGTACAGGGTTCAAATATTATAGATATTTGGATGACCCTATAGAGGTCACTTTATAACTTGAGTTTTATTAGTATATAGTGATATACACATTCAAAGCCCTATTTCATTGTCAATAGATAAGGAAACAGAAAAAAATACCCTTCTGTCCTCCATCACAAGTTTCTCCTTTACAGTAGTGCTCTCCTTCCCAGTGCAATCACTAATATACATGAAATTACCATCTCTATGTGCATTTCCTTTTTGTATTAGGCTTCCTTATCTAGGTATTTTTGTTAGTGTACTTGTCCCAGTGCCCTCCTCTGTTGCTGTCCTGTTCCCCCATCACTGAGCACATGCAAAATATTCAAATATATTGGGATTTACCTTATAAATACTGATCCAACACTCTCCGTTGGACTGGCTGGGGTATCATTACTTGATTTTCGGAAGCTGTTCTGACTTTCAGAAAGAAAAAACGGAGTCCTCCAAGGAGCTTCCTTTTTTCAGCATTTTAATGGAGCTAACTGCAGACTTAGGTAAGTTCAATTCTGGAGCAATCCGTGAAACACACAGCCTTTCTCTGCTGTAGGAAGTGCTGTCTTGGTGTGACTCCAGCTCAAACTAGGTTTAAAAATCAGTTAATGAGTAACATAGTGTTGTGACATCATAAGGGAGTTTTCTTTTTTATCTGCAGCACTTCAGAAGTTTACCTGAGAACAAAAATTATCAAATCTAGGTGACTATGTGTTTGAAATTTCATTATAAATAGCAATAACTTGTTTGGATGAATTGAGGAGTGTAAAACAGGAACTCTATTTCAAATTATGTTTTGTTTTCAGGTTTGTACCTAAAACTCATGTTCTATCATAAATTCTACTTTGTGATTTATCGACCTAAGTGTCCAAGTTTGAATAACAAATTTGTATATTTTTAAGAAGTGACTACATCCACCTGTTGTGAAGATGCCAAAATTATTATATTGTACTTCTCCAGTGACAAGTTGGTCCACATGTGTGCAAGTGGCTGCTATAGAAGTCAAATCCTTGCAGTTCAATTTAAATACAGGTAGTTGTTTAATTCTCAATGCACAGGGACCCAACTGTACAAAATCAGTTTGTCTAACCAGTTTTTCCATAAATTGGCAAACATTAACTACAATCTTACGTGGTTTTCTGTTTGTTGAAGATTACTATAATGATTAGGTTAGGTAGTGAAATAATCAGAAATCTTTATATTGCAAATCCTCTTATAGTATTGATTTAACATCCAAAGCATTTAGAAATCTTGTTAAACTTCATCTTGGATCAGCATATAATGAAGATTTGTCTTTGAGACTGACCAAAGATGTTAAATGTAATACACTCTTTCTGTTCTCAGCATCTACGAACACCTTGTGAAACAGTACAGATCCATTTGGACTATCCACAAGTTTTATTGGTAAATGCAAAGACATCTAAACAAACGGATATATTTTTCTCTTTTTAAATTTCTTTTGTTTCTGGTTTCTTTGCATAACTAAATACCTAGACTATTTTTAATATAAAATTTGCTTGTGATAAGTGTTAAGCAGATTGTAATGAAATCTATAAATGTGTGATACAGTTACTATTGAAATACAGGATTAGCATAATAGCTAAGAAAGGTAGAGATGAAACAGCTGCTTCCTTGGAAGCAAAAATTCCATATAAATGTGAGAAGACTTTTAATAAAAAAGACAGAAAATAAATAAAGTATATGCTTTTCATAATCTTTAAGTATTCCCCATGAAACTTGTACTAAAGGAACTGTATTTAAGCTACTTGGATTCTAAATTAATGCCTCTTTGAGTCATTATGTTGTACGTTTGGTTTCCTGCTATCTAGACCTTTTTGTTAGTCTGTACTTGATCCTGTGGGATCATAGGCTACAAACATGGAGCTGCCTAACTAGGCAAAGTCTCTGTACTCTATTACTCTTCCATAAAACAATTGATATAACCTTCAACAAATACAAAGGCTTTTTCCTTCTCTAATCACAAGAAGAATTTGCTTTGGCTCTGTTGTGTTGTTCATATCTATTCACTTAGGATAGGAAGTCTTTATCTTTTTCAAAGAAGGAAGTATTCTTAGAACTATTTAGGAAACTTAAGTGACATAATGAGCTTGTAAATCATTAATATGATGTATTTATCTTTGAAAGCAATCTATTTGTACAGTAAAATGTAATGAAACTCCTTCATTAAGAGTCAGAATGGCAACTGTGTTCTTTCTCTATGTTAAAGAGCAAGTACAGTGAGAGGGCAATTGAATTTTTCTCTAAATGTGTAATTGCAGGAACATTCTTAGCAAGAAAAAAACTATGACATGATTCCTTTCCTCCAATTGTATGCATCTTTGCTGTTCTACAAAACAGTCAAGTTTTGCAGTTTCATACAGGGGACTGTGCCTGCTTCTAAACTACTGTTTTCCATCCTATACCACAATAGTAAGTGGTAAGTGTGTGTTTTCCAGCCTGCAATTATATGGCTACTTGCATATGCCTGTGCTGAAGGGCTTCTAGGTTTGCCATGCTCGTGCAATGCTAACCAGGTCAGGGACTAGGCTGGGGAGTCAAATGCTCCTGCCTATACAGCTGGTGTTACTGAGCTAGTTTAGGTCAGTTCAGGCCTAACTACACAGCATCACAGAATCATGTAAATCAAGTCAATCCATAGACCTAACACTGCCAGTTCCATCTCAGGAGCATTGTTGCCGTGACAATCAGTGTTATGTATGGCCATGTGAAGAAAAACAGGTTTGTGTGACAGTGCCCTGAGACTCTCATGGCTCTTGCTAATTAAGAGGTCTTATCTGCCTTGAATGTTGCAGCAGTAACTCCCTGGATTGATGAAAAGGAGCAGTCCTATGAGATGCATTTCTAGTGGGAACAGGAAGGTACAGTGGTGGTACTACTGTCACCTATGCTCAAGAGATGATTTTTCCTCCTTATTATCAGGCCCACACAACCTGAGTTTACTATTGATTTCTAGTGTGTTGCACAACTGTGATCTTGAGCTGTTTTGGAGATCATTTTAGGGCTGAAAAATAGTAAATGGTTATTGTAGTTAGGAGGCCAGAAGGGCTGACCTGATGGTGCCTGTATAAGTGATAAGACTTGGATTCATGCAATTTTTATTTCGTGTGGATCAATGCTGTATTATAATCTTCGGAATTACCCTATTTTGATGCAAGGATATGAAAACTGTGTTGTTTATAACCACTTGGCTAATTTAAAAGCAGTTGATCACTCCATGTCTTTCTGATATTCATAAGTGTTTTCAGGGGAGGTCTAGATACCTACAGAAATGTCACCGATAGAGATGTGGGGCAGATACAGAACTTACTTTTTGTAGCTGCTCACTTCACATCCCTTAGCAGTAGTTAACAGACACCAGTATCTTTTCTCTTTCTGATGCGATGGATCAGGTGTGGGAAGAAGTTGATACTCCTGATGGTGTGGCTATCTGCTGTACGTGGACTTCTCCCAAGAGAATTGTTCTTCATGTTCTGAAGAAACTGGTAGCTCAGTTTTACTCAAGCTTATAAGCTTGAGTAAAATTTTTTACTCTTATCTCTTGCTGTCTCATACAACGAAAACAACTTTTCCCCTTTATTTCTTGAGCTCCTCTTCCTTTAGTCTACTTTTCTTGAACTCCATATTCATATTTGGCCAATTGTATCCTTATTTTTCTCAATTATCAAACTATGCCCTTTAATTCTGACCTTTGTCACTGACACTCTGTTATCGCTTATCTGCTAGACTATATCTTGTGGAGTCTAGGACTGTTGCAATTATTTCTGATAGGCAGGCAGGGAGGGAAAAAATGTGGCTGGTGTCCTTGAACCTCATACAATTTTATTTTCAGTCTGCAGCAGTTGTCATTAAAAGGTTCGAAATGATCTGGAAAAATGTACACTTTTTTTTTTCCTTATGACTACTGCAGGGTTTTTTTGTTTGGCTTTTTTTTTTTTCCATCAAAATAAAGTGAATTACTTCAGGAAAAGAAATGGTGGATTATTCTTGCTTTCTCAGTCCCTGGAGTATTTCTTCTGAAGATAGAGATATTCAGAAATGTATTAACAATGCCAATTGTGTTACACACATTTTAAGTCCTTTTGTCTGTACTAAATGGTCTCCTGTTATGTGATAGGAAGAAGAAAGTGGTGAAATCTGGGCATTCAGAGTGAGAGATTTCATTTATGCTAGGGATGACTTTGTGCCTTGTGATAGGTGACTGCTAAGAAATTGCCTAAATATCGCAAGTTGAAGTGATCATACAGGGAGATGCTGTTAGACAGAGTTTGTAAACTGAATTTGATTGCCATCCAGGAATGAACCAAATGAGCAATAAACCAGCTGCTGAACTTGTGGCTGAAGGTCATACTAGTGACTTGAGATGGTAGTGAATGTTATTATGTACATTCTTATAAGAGCTTACATCTTGGCTGGAATGTGGCCACAAACGCTTATAGATTTTTTAGTAAGGAGTAGGGGAATCAATGAGTGGTCATTTTATCAGTTTGTTCTGAGTTTCAGAATTTACTGACCTGTAAATTGGACTGCATAATTAGTCTGTTATGATCCCTAGAATAATGGGGAGGTGCGTTCTTGCTTTACAGGTTTAGCTCTCATAATTTTTGTTTTCTGTGGTATATACAGAAGCAGCTGTTCTGATTCAGAGCCAACATTGTCTTTCATGATTAGGATTGTCTCATTTTTTTTCCCTGCTTGTACCAAGTCTATTCAAAAAATAATATTTTTTCCCTCTTAACTAGACATATGAAAATTGCAGCTTTCCACAAATAGTTCCAGAAAGAAATATGGGTCACATGTTGGTCACTCTAAAATCAGTTTGGACAGTTTTAGGTAAGTTTTATATCTAGTTTCCAATATTCTGTTCCTTTTTTGATCTTAGATTTCTTGGTTTCCCTCTTGAACTGGTGTTTAATCTGTTCTAATCTGTGCTTTATTTGCAATAGTGAGAAACACTCAGTTTGTATGTAGGGAGTTTTCAGTTTTGCCTGTTCCTGCTTGAACTTACACAAATGCTGTGTTGAGTATGTGGGATGCTACAGGCAGATAAGTAGAATTGCTGTGCCTCCTCCTGTGCTACTCTGAATGCTGCATGGGACCAGAACTCATATGTAAAATCACAGACAAGTTTGTGGAGCAAGGGGACAGAAAACTGTCAGATGGAGTGAGAGTGATAGAAGAACGTGTAGCATAGAAGAATTACGCCTAGAAGTACACAGGAATTAAATCAATGGTATGGTGTCCATATTTGTGGAAGCCAATGACTGTTTTGCTTTTCAGTAATCTTGTTGTTAGAACATGTTCTTTAAACTGTGTCTTTTCTGCTCCCTCTCTTGGTGGTCACCTTAGTAGATGCTGTTTCAGTTACTTCAGTATATGAACATCCAGTTCCCTTCCTCACGCTAGAACTCCCATATGCTCAACTTTTGGAGGTCGGTATTTGTGTTTGCAAGCTTCTACTTCCATACATCAAAAGCTTTTTAAAGAAACACACCCAATGAATTTGGGAGAAAGCCACTGGGGTGGAGAAGACAGTCTGATGTGGTGGAGTTATGCAAGGCAACTTTACCTTAGAAGATGAGACTTTGCAAAATTTTCTTTTAACAAAAGGAAACACTGAAACTTAAAAATTCAAACCTTAATTCTTGAGCATCTGAGGCTGATAAGGAAAAATAAGACAAAAACCCCAAGCTTGTTGCCCTGTATGAGAGACTTGGGTTTGTGATTAAGAAGAAAAAAACCCACTTCATCTGATTGACTGAAATACCATTACTATTAATAAAGACTGGCTCTTAGTAGGATATGCTTTAAAAAGTTAAATACAGCTTTGTAAATGGTTGTGTTCCCCATTCTATAAATGATATCTAGACTTTTGCTGTATTATCAGTCCACTAAAAAATTTGAATTGATCTATTCTTTTCAGTACTGTAATACTAATGTTAATATCTTTATTTGCACACCTGATTCTGAGTTTGTTCAGGTCATGTATTCAAATTTTCTGTATTAATGATGAAGATTACTGAGAGACCTAGAGTAAAATGTTGCTAGGAGTGAGAAGTAACTATTTTACTAAGCTGGTGGCTGCTGACATGAAAGGAAGAAATTAATTCAGTCAATAGCATTGTGAAATGTTGGAAAATTCTGCTCATCCATATTACTGTCATCTTTGTGGTGAGCCAGCTGCCTCTTGGCTAGACCTCTGCTTTATAAAACACTTCATTTGGTAAATGAGGTATTGGTGTGTACCATGTAAAATATCATTGCTGATTGTACAGTGACACTTCCTCTCAAGAGGTGTATGGGCAAAGACATTAGTGAATAAAATAGGAAATTCCAGCAATGTTCAGCTAGAGTAGCAGCACCAAGAAGATGCATAAGCCCATAATAACATTAAAGAGATACCACCTGATAATACAGCTGTCACCAAAGCAACAACAACATGGTTATAGGAAGCCAACAAGGACAGCTTTATTAATATATCCATGTAGCAAATAATTGAAACAGGAATGGCATTTGAGGTATTATACAAAACCCCACCTAGGTGAATGGAAACTTCATCAGAATTTGGATCCAATCACTGTCAGACAACCCTGTATTGCAACACTGAACTTAATTTGCAGGTAGGAAGCATGGAAAACCCTCACTGGATAGAAACTTGCCTACAGTAATCATAAAGATGATCTGAACAACTCATGGATTTGGTTGCTTTGATTTTCTCAGGAAGTAATTAGACTAGGTCAGGAGGAAAGTAAACAGATCCATGAAATATAAGTACTTTAAACCTGTTTTTCTCTTCTCTATAAAAAAAAGTGGTGGTTTACTGCCTTCATGTAGTGCCAAGCAGAATTTGTCCCCACTTGTTTATATTGTCCCTTTCTACCTCTTACCATGTATTTTTATTTAACACAAACAGTAGGAGGAAAGGTTAGAGATACAAGATTAATCTTATGGGATTGTGGAGTAGAGTGCTTCCTGAAAGTGAAATAAAGGCATATTCTGTTTTAAAAGATACTTTTTCCTTTTGAATGCCTTTTCAGAGGTTAATTTCTATCCCTGTATACACAGACATGGCTTTATCTACTGTCTTTCTCTGTGTTAAAATCAAAAGACTTTTTTTGCCCAGGAATTATAATTGGAAGGAGCCTTGCCAGTGTAAAAGAACTAAAGCTTAGGTACATTTCTTTTCCCTTGGAGGTTTGGTATTTTTCATGATTTAAATTTACACAGGCCAGACATCCTTCCTGCTTGAAGAGGACAGAAGACCACAGAACTGACATTGTTCAGAAACAAAATTCATACTTGCAGCCTGCATATTGCTTTATTTGATTTTGCTTTTGTTTTTGCCTTGATTTGCTTAATTTATTTCATTCCAAATGATTTGCTGTATATTCTTGTCCTGTGTAGAGCATTTTTTGAGGCATTTGCAAGCTGAGTGACTTCATCTGTCCCTTTTATCACCACAACCACAGCTCCAATAACACAGTTTAGGTCCTGTGAGAGAATGACTATCCTGACCTCCGGGTGTGTATCTCTTCTAGTGTGAGAGAAGGCAGTGAATCAACTGAACTGAGGGTGACGATGAAGGCTGCTGCTGTAAAATACAGATGTGGTGAGCTGAAACCTGTCATTCCTGGAGGTATTTAAAAGACTCATAGATGTGGCATTTGAGGACATGGTTTAGTGGTGGACTTGGCAGTGCTGGCCTCAGTGGTCTTAGAGGTCTTTTCCAGTCTAAATGATTCCATGTTTCTATCTCACTGGTAGCCATAGGGCCCATCTGGTGGTGCTGTGTAGGGCTGTAGAGAAGGAAGGAGTCTGCAGCACCCTTCTGCAAGTGGATGAGGTCCATGGTTGGACACACCTATTTTTCCTTTTCTCTCTAAAAAATATTTTTTATTCTCTGAGGCTAATAGGCATACAGCCTGCAGCCTAATGGAAAGATTTATTTTAATGTACACATCAATTAAAACACTGTTGTACCCCTATTTGCCATTTAAGAGTTTGCACCACATCATCTACTTATAAAGAAATTGCAATTAAGCAGGGATAGGTTATAACAATAGAGCCTCATTAGTCTAAAATACCTCTGTGCATGTTCTAATGAGGAGCTTAACACATTGTACAAACAGCACCTAATGAAGTTAATGCCACCCTTGAGAGCTGAGTAACAGTAGACCTGTTTTTACAATTACATTAAGTGAAACTTGAAGATGTGAGGGTATTTGGGAAAGGTTAAAAGAACTCTACTGATTTCAATCTAGTCTCTGTTACCAATTAATGCTGAGTGTTTAAAAAGCCTATTCAAGCAGCCCATGTCATTCAAATAAATGGAGTAGGGAGAACCTTCAAAACTTCAGCTCTTCAATTTTACCAGCAATACAGGACTGTGTCCTTGAAAACCATTCCACTTTAGATGAATTACATAAAGCTCTGCTCTGGATCAGTTTGCAGTAGATAGCATCACTTAATGGAGCTGAACCATGGTAATTTTAGTCTCTGTGTGCCTGCATGCATTCCTCAGATGATGGTAACTGGGTTTAGGTTTTTATCAACATTTTTTACAAATATGTTTTAATATTCTTACAGCAAATTTTCCTAACCCTTGAATGAGGGTGAACAAATTTAAAACAGACTAGTGCAGCAAGTTGACAACTTTGTATCAGTATTAGTACACCTAGAAATTTTTATCAGTAATTAGTATATCCAGATACATGTTTGAAAATATAAGGAAGCACTTTTAAAATCTTTACTAGATCTAGCATTATATAGCAACCCTTTTTTACTTTTCAGTGCTAACATACCTTATTATTAAAAAATAGAGGAATTGAAATTTTCATCAGCTCATTACTCTCTGTACTCACTGTATTCTACAGTGAACAATAAAATATGTGGTAGGCTACTTGGTAAGCTAATAGCATAAGAAGTTGATTTGTGCAGAAAAATCTTTTATGTTGAAACCTATGTTTTGTAGGTCAGTTTGCTACATCAAACTATCAATTTGTTATTGGTAGTATAGCAGTGAACAAAGGCTGTTTATGCTTAAACAGAAGACGTAGCCCAGTGTTCCAGTAAAACTGGAAACAGTGCTTCAAGTCTTTTAACATTTTTAACTTCACTGATGTTGTTTTTAATTACTAGCAATTAGAAATTATAATAAATATTGCCTATTAATTTGCTGAATAATCTACTCTGATAGTAAGTTATTTGTGCTAGTGAAAGACAGAAAATATCAGAAATATTATATTTTCTTAGTTCTTAGTTTTCTGGTTTACCTTTAACATTGTTGTCAGCTTTATATCTGAAAGACTAAATTAAACACCTGCAGTCATACTTTGAATCTATTTTGGTTTATAATCAGAATTATAGTTTAGGAAGTTTGTGTTTTGTGCTCACCATTCTAAGGCTATGTAAATCCTATGTGATAGAATCATAGAATCATGACAGTGGAAAAGGCCTCCAAGATCATCAGGTCCAACCTGTGCCTGAATATCACCATGACAAATAAACCGTGGCACTGAGTGCCACGTCCAGTCTCTTCTTGAGCACCTCGAGGGACAGTGACTCCACTGCCTTCCTGGTCAGTCCATTCCAATGCTTAAAACCTTTCAGTGAAAAACTTCTTCCTCATGTCCATCCTGAATCTCCCCTGGCACAGCTTGAGGCTGCACCCTCTTGTCTCTAAAACAATGTCTTTAAAATGCTCAAAAAGTGACTGTTTTATACTAGGTTCTAGAGGCATGATGGTGATTTTGCATATATAAGCAGTTTTCACCAGCATATTTGCTTCCTGTATATTGTTGCTCAGGCAAGCACTGGATTTGTTATTCATCTAAGATGTTGAAGCTAACTTTTGGGTGCAGCCTTGTTTCTGAGCTTTTCATAAGAAACCAGGAAGAGTAAATTGTAATGTGATCCTTGAATACTTCTCTGCAAACTTTTAGGCCTCTAGCAATAAGCAACCTATTTTCTAAATTCTACTGGATCTGCTAGTGATTACACCTTCACTGTCTCCCATTATCACTCTTATTCTTCTTTTACAGTGTGCTGTATATTAATGGCTTAGTGGTATACATACTTTGTCCCTGCCCCCTTCAGTAAAATTTCCTTTTGGCTCAACCCATTATTCTTGCCTCCTAATCCTACATGTCTGTCTAACCTCTGTGTGTGTGTGTGTGTGTGTAAGTTTCTTTTTCCAAGAGACAATTACCATCCTTTGTGAGTTAGCTGCCATTTTTACACCAAGATTTCTTTTAGGTATTACATAATTCCCCCTTGCCCCCTTCCTAGCATGCACTCAAGGTTTATAGAACTATTAGGCTGTTAGAGACTGTTATTCTGAAATGTAGACAAAGTGGAATAAGCCATTTGGAAAAACTAAACTTTGTCTTTCTGTGCAGTGAACTTATGATATTTGTCAGTGAGTAAACTGGAGAAGGTTCAGGAAACAAAAGGTCATGTTCTGTTTCCTACAACCTAGGTTTTGCTTTTTATTTAATCTGCAATGTAAATTATTTCAAACCTATTTCTTTGAATTAATAAAATGAGAGGTCTTTTCCAGGCTATAATTTAATACATGGTTGAAGAATACACATTATCACTAGAGCTGCCTAAGAATTGTAAAGTTGTTAAATTGTTGTTAAGCCTAACAACAGTTAAAAAAGAGAGAATATATCTCTAAGCCCACTAGGCCAAAGTTTAGTTTTCTTATCTAATGTTGCCTAAATAAAGAGATTTGATGGAGACCAGTACCATTCACATGAATGATGAGGACAAAGCTGATAAAAAAAATTCTTCTGAAACTTTATGCTATTTTTTTTACAAAAATTGTAGCTCTCAATAGTTATTTTTTGTATTTTTCAAATACAAAAGTACAAAATATGTGGTCAAACAGCACCATCTAGCGGGTTCTACCACCCCCGTGGTCTGTGCCGGGGGCATTTGCTTTTTTCGTCCCGCGGAGCCGCAGTCATGGACCCACACCCGCACCTCTTTGGCTGGTGCTGCAGCTGCCAGTTCCCCATCAGGCCCCATCCCCCAGGCCTGGGATGGGGCCTGATGCCAATGATAGTCAATTTTGAATGCATTATGCAGAAATTTAGTACATGACTTTTCTACAGCTTGAGGTGAGTTCAGGATCATTAAGAATCCATTGATTAATTTAATTGTTCTAAAAACTATTCTGATATCAGTTAAAAACACCCTTTTCAAGTGTTCCCCATTTGAGAACGCTCTTGATTATCTCTGCAATGCATTTATGACTATTAACAGGACTCTTCACCAATGGCCTTTCTTCCAAAGAAAACTTTTTCCCCTGTGAGTCATTCACCCTTCTGACTCTCATAAAGTGCCTTAAATCTAAATTAGTGTATTTTAAGAATTTAAGTTAAAGCTACTTTAAGTGGTTGAGCCAAGAATGATGAAACAAACAAGAAAGTTGATATCCAACAGCAGGCAGGTGTCAAAACAGGTGCTTAATAATTTACTTTTTGCGTGTCATTTGTTAGTTTTAGTGCAAAATCAAGAAAGTTATGGAAACAGAAGGAAGTTTCATAATTTTTTTCTTTCTAGAAAGCGCGTGTTTATGTGGCTTTTTACTCAATGTTGTCTACATTATGTGTCAATATTGTGTTTTCTACATTTGAGATTATTGGATAACAGATAATATATGTCCACCAGGTATGAGTATTTGTGAGATCCTGATACATAACCTGTATCTTATTTTGTGATTGGGATGTTTGTTGTTTGTTATTTATGAGGGAAGTTATAAAAGTTAAGATGAAGAATTCATAGAATCAGAATCACAGAAAAGTTGGAAGGGGCCTTCAAGACCATCTATTTCCAACCCTCACATCACAGGCGGGGGTATCTTCCTCCAGATCGGGTTGCTCAGGGCTCGATTTCAACCTGGTCTTAAACACTTCTGGGGATGAGGCATTCACATCCTCTCTAGACATTCTGTTCCAGTGCCTTGCCACCCTCACAGTGAAGAATTTCTTAATCAAGAACTGATGTACTTAGTAGTGTAAAGCTCTTAACCTGTTTCCCATTAAATGTCTGTCTCAGATTTCTTCATATGCACAGATACATTAGTTTTGATATTGCTTCTTCCTTTGTAGCTCCCCTTAGTGCTAAAGACAAAAGAGTATGGTAGTGGAAGAACATGATGACAGACTAAACCTCTGGATGTAAACCTGCAAAAAAATCTTATGGCAATATTCAGCTGGAAACACAGAGCTTGCATAACTAAGTGAAACCTCACTTGAAGCTGGAGAGAGAAATGTCACAGTGTTGTGGTTTCACCCAAGCCAGCCACATGCTCATCCTCCACCAGTGGAGAGAGAATCAGAAAGGCAAAGGTGAGAAAACTTTTGAGTTGAGATAAAAATGGTTTAATAGGGAAAACAAAATCCATGTACACAAACAAAGCAAAAAAAAAGTTATTTTACTGCTTCCCATGGCAGGCAGGTGTTCAGCCATCTCTGGGAGAGCAGGGCCCCATCATGTGTAACACTTGTTTGGGAAGACATATATTTTTTGTTTCTTACCTCCAGCCTTATGTACTGAGCATGAAGGCCTGGAAATCCTTTTGGTCCCTTTAGACAGGGATCACCTGTCCCAGCTGTGTCTCCTTCCAACCTCCCATGCACCCCCAACTTCCTTGTCAGTGGAAGTACAAACAGTAGAAAGGGCCTTGGCTTTTTGTGTAAGCCCTACTCAGCAATAACAAAAATATTTCTGTATTATTAACCCTGTTTTCAGACCTCTGGTGGAAAGCGTTCAGGCGAAGGTGGAGAGGAAAAGGAGAGGATTCTGCATAGAGTTAATCCAGAGTTTTATTCCAGGATGATAGGCCTCCGAATCTTGTAACAGCTGCACACAGAATGGTCTCAAGGTCCTTTTAAGCCCAGGGGGAGGGGGAAGGGAAAGGATAGGTGAGCCACCAACCAGGTGGGAGGGGGCGAGTCTCAGGGGACAATGACACCTGGCCAGACCAATGAGCCTGGGGCTGATGGGCATCTTTTGAACTGCACCAACCAGACGACGGCCTTGCTGGCCTACTGAGATTGATGGACAGCTCTCAGTAGGAGGCAGGCGGAGGGGAAGGGGGAGGTTGGCATACCTGGGAGGGGCTGGGATAGGCGAAACGGGAAATGGCGTCACGCTGCAACACAGACCAAATTCAAAACACAGCCTCGCACCAGGCACTGTGAAGGAAAGGAAATTAACTCAGCTGAAACCAGCACACACAGTCATAGAAGTCAGCATAGACTGATACAGAAGTACATACAGTGCTGGTTGGTATTAGCGAGAAGTGCTACTCACTGGGTACTTGAAATTATAAAAATTCTAAAAATTAATTGCAAGAATTAATTCATTTATTCTTCGTTAGAATTCTTTATGGGAGGGAAAAATGTTTGTGTGATTTTCTTGTTTGGCTTTTGCCTTTTCAAAAGAACTCCTCACCCCTTGGCTAAAAAGAACCCCAAACTCACTTTTAGATTCTTTAGGACCAAAAGTATCTGAAAAAATTTTATAAATTGCACTTTCTTGAAGGAGATGGATAGAAGAGGTAAAAGAGATAGAAATATCAATTTTTCCATGAAATGTGCTGAAGTGTTCTACTTTACCTTCTTTTCACCTACATCTGTTTCTGAACTCATGACTTTTGAAGGCTTCTGCAGTGCTTGACTTTATTTTCTAATCTGAAGACTGAAATTTTCTGCCCCATTTCTCTAAACAGTGAGTAGTTGTGCCTCTTCCCTTCAGATAGTCACAAAGTCCACAGTCAGGATTCTGGATAGCTATTCCAGCTTCCTGTATTGACATCATATTTAAACTAGACATTTTGGGTTTTTGCTTGTATGAACAAACGTTGTGGTCTTGAGAAACAGTTTCGCAGAAATTAAAACAAAGATTGAGTGTGCTTAAGCTCTGTTTCATCATCTGCTAAATTTCATTATTTAGTTACATAAATAAAGGACTAAGTATCTTTTTAGTGGACATTATGTGTCCTGTCACAGCTCCTTTGACCTTCACACAGCTAGAAAAAAAAAAACTTTGCTTCAAATTTTCCAAATCTGACTATTAGCGTATTCTTTTCCTCTGTTAAATTGCATCTGGTAGGTTTCCTTCTTCAAGCAGCTTTTCAGCTGTGAGAGGTTGCAGTCCTTTTGCCACTGAAGAAGAGAATATCTAGTATCCTCTTGATTCATCTTTATTGTTGTTGTTATGGTAACAACTAGATGAGCTAGTGTGTGCTAAGAAGGACTTGGAGGTGTTTTGATTTCCTATTATGTTTGATTTTGTTGTATGAAGCCTTTGTGTGCAGGAAGGCAGAAGGATGTCAGTACACTTCTTTCAGCAAGAGTACCATTGGCAAGATGGAATTATTAATTTTGGTAATACTACCAATGTTACTTATTGAATGTACCTCATTGTAGTAAATACAAAACTCTTCCCTCATCTGCCAGTCAATCAAAATGCAGGCAATTCTATGCTGTTGGCAAATTGGCCTTTCAGCTCATCCCAAACCATGGAAATTAAATCCAAAGTGTGCAGATGGTAATGTGTGATCTCCAAGGCTTGTTATAAAGCTAGATAAAACTGCTAGCTGAACATGCCTGTGTTCACTTATCCTCAGAGGAGCTTTGGCTGGTATGTGAAATTCATGATGCCTTGCTGTTATTCCAGGGTTCAGAACACCTGGTCTTTAAAAGGTTAAAGAGTACGTTGGTGAAATGTGCAAGGAGTGTAGTGAAGAAAGCAAAGCTGTCCTGGCCTGTGTTGCTTATATTGAAAGTACACAGCAAAGGCTGCACTGAGTCTTATGTTGCTTTTTGGGCTATGCAGTATCAAAAATGCATGCCTACCCTGTGAGGCTTCTGCTTTTATTTTTGATATCTCATTCAGTCTCTGTATAGTTGTTCTGGTTCTTTGCTCTTGCTGTACTTAACAGAGCAATAGTGTCTTCAATTTCACATATAGAGTTAGAAATGCCATTCTAAACTGAACTAATGGCTGGCTAAACCTGTAAAATGCTTCTGTATCTGAAAATACAGCTGACGAAGAAAAGTTAAAGAATTTAAAAGAAGGTTTTTCAACAGTTGACAAAAATGTATGGATTGTTTAATTGAAATACATTTCTTTTCCCAATCAAATAGTTCTATACCTTGGATGATCAGGAATGGGATTTCATTTTATTAGAAATTAGGGTGCAAACAGCGGAGGCTTGCTAGCAAAGTACTGTTCTCATTCCTGAATTTTCATATTTTTAGGATACTATTTCAACAAAATAAAAGAAGACAGAAGGAAAACACATATAGCTACACACCCTAAACCACAGGAACAATCTGAAAATTCCCAGGTTGCCCTAATCAGATGCCTAAGAGCTGTAACTTAGAGCATGTTGCTTTAGGTAAGGTCACAGGGTGGGGGACTGTGCTTGTAAACATGAAGAGAAAACAACTATTGCGAAAAGATGCAGAGATCCTAAAAGACTGTTAGGCCCCATGCCTTGGTGCACTGTTGGGAAAGTATGGAGGCAAGAGGTTGGGCCACCTTGTGCACCAGTTACAGGGCTGCACTTGTGCCACATCTGGACTTAACTTCCAGACACTTCACCTTGTACCTCAAGTGATGCAGGATTAAAAGAAGGCTGACATCCATGAAGGGATACTGAGAGGAGATCATCTCATTTGGTCAGAGCATGGTGTTAATAACATCAAGGTTTGTGGATGCAATCCCTGTATATTTACTTACAAGTTGGACTTGATGATCCTTGCAGGGTCCCTTTCAACTCAGAATATTCTGTGAGTCTATATGTGAGATAAGAGGGTCCATGCTAGTTCCTGGGGAACCCACAAATGTGTGTATGCACATGAATCTAGGAAGGGGGGGGGGTCTGTGTGTATGTATATCTCTGTTTGGAAAGGTAAAATTATCAGCTTCACCAGAACACTCCTCTTTAATAAAGGGGATGTATTCTGTTGGTACTTTGGTTATCAGTGCATGTTTGGAAATGCTCTTCTTGAAGGATGCTAGACCAGCCTTGCAAGGTGCTTTCTTGTCGCATTCTGGAGGGACAGGAGAAGCTGAATCTTTCAGCTGAAGGGACTCATCCTGGGCAGAAGCAGATTATGTTTTTCCTGGAGATGGCTCCTGTTCAAACTCTCTTGTCAGGGTTAGAGCAGAGTGATTCCTAGCCATAGGCATTTCCCTGGGCAGCTGGGCTCGGTCCTGCCAGACAGCAAATGCCAAGGAACTGGCACTGACTGGCTGCTGGTTCCAAGGGAAAGTTCTCAAATGTCACCATGATGCTCCATGGTGGTGACATTGCAGCCTGGAGCTTGTCTTGGCATGCTGCAGCAGCAAGAGGGGAAGATGACAAATAGCAGTTATCACTTTTCATTTCCTGAGCTGCAGGTGTTCGGACTCAGGAGTTGAGCAGTAAATCCAACTGCTGTGAAATGCTGTAGGCTGTATCAGGGCAGTGCAGAGTCCTGTTGTCTGTTAGAGATGTTGGCCAGGGATGAAGGGGAAGACTGCAGCATTAGGTCTCAAGTGCTCCACTGTGAACGTCAGCCAGTTGGGCACCTTTTCCCCATGCAGAGGTGTCCTTGTCATTTTTGCTGAAGTGGCGGCTTTGAAGGTCCTGCTTGAGAGCCTCCTGAGCCAATGTTGTGATGGACAGGTCTTCAGCCAGTGTCCAGCCTCCTGGAGTTGTGGGGTGACTCTTGGCCTGGACTTTGTAAATTATGCTGTATGGGCAAGTCAGGCTAGGAGGAGCATCTGGAATTTGGGCATGCAGTGGCCCTGGCATGGCCAGAGCAGAGGCTGCTGCCAGAATGGAGAGCCATGGGAAGCAATGTGTGCCTGAAGGAGAGCCCCAGATGCTTGCAGAGCTGCTCTGCAGGTGTGGGGAGGTGTGAAGACTCAGCTATGATGTGCAATGTCTCCAGTTCCTTCTCCTTTGAGCCTTGCAAGAGTTCTGTGATTTCAGTAGCATTCCTTTAGTCCTGTGAAGCTCCAAGATTTCAGCAGCCTCCCCATGTCTGCTCTGTATGAGCAACTGGAATTAAACCATTAAGTGCATTTTGCAAACAATCCAAATGGGAGGAATGCAATGTTGGCTTCCAATTTCTTTGCATGGGATCGATCCTATGTTTTCATTTTATATTTAAAATTCAGAAAGCAAGTAGACAAAATCTGTTATGTCTTATTCTAAATTAAGCACTCCCTACAGGAGAACTCAATTTGTGAATGTTGTCATTTTGGACCATTCGCACATGCAGAAACACACCTGTACACTCTTTGCCACAGTCTTGAACTTTTTTTTCTGACAGCTGCTGCTTCATGTACAAGTCCTAATGCTGTATTGAAACTTATTATTTCATAAAGATAATATAATTTTAATAACCCTATTAAGCCTTAGTAGCTCTGAACTGATCTGCCAATGATATTGCATCTGTATTATATTATTTATTCTATGCAGTGTCTGTTTTGCTACAGAGTATTTTCAAATACTTTTCCCCAATTAGTACTGTAACAACAGACTCTTCATTCAATAAAGTGATTTTAAAACTTAATTTTTATGCTAGTTTTTTGGAATGAAGCTAAAGATATCACAAGAAAGTGAAGATGAAAAGTTGGGTTCCAAAATGGGAGAGCTACAGTTTGTTACAAAAATAGCGCTTGCATTGATGAAGCACCAGTTGAATTTATCTTGATCATGATATTCAAGTGCTTTCAAAACTGCAGGTGCCACAAAACCTGAGACAGAAAAAGGTCTGTCATGTTCCCAGCATGTGTTGTATCTCTTTATCGAGTAGCACAATACTCAATTAGCAGGTACTGAGAAATGAAAGACATGAATAGTAGTAGCTTCACTGTCTTGCTTTCTGGGGAGGCAGTCCTCTCCTCAGGAGTGGTTTGTATTCCTTCTTCAGTGTTTGCAGGCTGATTCCTTGACTGCTGCGTCAGTAGAGCTGCAAATCATAGGCAACTGAGGTGTGAAAGCTTTCTTTTTGTACCGTAGAAGTGTCTGAAATCAGAACTGCATAAACCATTCTATTTCTGAATAATTACTTAATAATAATAATAATAATAATAATAATAATTTTGACCCTGAAAATATAAGTAGTAAGTGGTATTGCAGGTTTTCAGGAGGCATTTGCTGGGGTGAGATGGTATATCTTCCTATTCTGTAATGGCTTGCAGTTACATGAAAGGATCTGTTCTGTAGAGTCAGCTTTATATGTAAACATAGGAACTTGAAGAATTTGGTGATCTTTTCAAAAATTAGACTTGGAGGATATAATTTTACTGATCAGATGGAGGTGCAGTGAGACTTAAGTTGATTTCATTTGCAACATGTATTCAAGAAAAGAAAAGATACTGAATGAAAACTCTGAAAAGCCATGTATGCTTCACAAAACAGCTACAACTTGGCAGATAGTGGGTTTGGTCCATTTCTGAAGGTAGATAGTGCCTGAAACTGTAGAGATGATTTGAGGATGTGGAATACTACAGTCCATGAAACCGTAGTGTATAAACACATGGAGATCTAAGCTATCGTCCAGAAAAAAAATTTTATTGGGCCTTACAATTAGCCAAAGAGATACACCTTTACTTAAAAGGTGGATAAAGCTTACATCAGTACTTACATTTGCAAACCTTAGCAGAGTTTGCCTAGTATGGGAGAAAGTCAGGGACTCCAATACAACTGTCATAAGGTTACTCTCTTAAATGTAACAAGAATTCCTCAGGCTTAAGGTAGTGTGCAATGTACTGAGTTTTTAACATTTTTGGTTTTTTGTTTGGGGTTTTAGTTGGTTGATTTTTGTTTTTGTTTTAATATCAGCTGTGCATTGTCCAGCGTCCTGGCAGAACAGTAGTTTTAGTAGTACTATGGGAATCCACTGACACAAAAGAAAAGTTTTTTTGCTTCCAGAGAACAATTTTATAACCTGTGAGGCAAGCAGGACTTAACTCTTATGATCAAGTAGGGAACTGGGACAGATGTTACATGAAAAAACCCTAGGCAAGATAACACCTGTTACTAGATAAATATGTAAATGTACCTGACAACTTTCAGAGAATACTTGTAAGACACAGCCTGAGAACATCTGCCTGTGATGAAGGAGAACTCAGCCAGGGCAGTAACAGAAATCAAAGTACAAAAGCTAAAATTTAGATGCCTTCCCCAAAAACAACCCACCAGAAAACCCCAATAACTGGAGTGGATTCTCCAAGAAAAAATACTGCAAGAGTATGGGAGAAGGTCATAGAATCCTCACTGTGTGTGGAATAAAACTTGTCCAATTTCCATTTCCTGCAAAGGAGAAATAATTGTGAGAAGAGAGCTTAATTATGAATATTTTTTTCATTTAGGAAATTTCTTTCAACTTCCAGGTTAAAGTGGGAGTAGAGGACAAAGGGCAGAAGCACACAACCATTTCTGTTGTGAAACATTTTTTCCAAAGCAGGTTGTTTTGTTTAAAAAACAGTTGGATCCTTGAAAGGTGCCACTTGATTTGACTTGAGCATAAACATAGAATCTGCAAGGTCTGGGGTCCCTTGCAATCATGCCATGCTGAAATATTTTCCTCTGGCAGCAGTAGTGCTGTTCACTGTTATCTTGCCCTCAATTGTTCAAGTATAATTAATAAATTTAGTCTCTTTGGATATATGCATTTGAAATAGTTTGAGGCTGGGAGACAAATGCAGGGGAACTGTTCATTGCATAGTTTCTAACATGCAACATAGAGGCTTACGCCATAAAGTAGCATTAGGGGGTAGGTGAATTATTACCAAGCACTCTTAAAAGATGATTTGGGAATACTGCAGTTTCCAGCAAGATATAGCACATCTTCATGTGTAAGTAAATGGATAGTGTCTCAGAGGGTGCTTTTCCTACTGTATTTTGAACAGTCGGTATGCTTGCATAGTATACTGAACAGCAGTGAAGTTAACAAGAAAATTGTAATAAACATTTGGATCAAAGCTTTCAAAGGCTTGTGGAGACTGAATGATATGCAGACAGGAGTATTTGATGACTGATGTAGAGAAGAGAGGTCTTAAAACTAAGACAGATGAAACTTGTCCTTGAGAATTTAATTTTCATTGCACAAAATCTTACTGAAATTTTTATAGGTCACTCAAGCCAAACTCCTGCAAACAAACCAAACAGAATGACCCAAAAACCAGAGCTCCAAGCCAAAACCTTAATTAATTATTTGCATGTTACTTCTAGCCCTGAGCATCCCAGTTCACATACATGCTGAGATTTCACAATTTAACTATAATAAATGGAAATTCTGTCCCAAAGACTTGAAAAATCATATTGTACTGACTTGAAAAATCTTGTAATCATAATGTTAACTTTGACTTCCATGCTTTCATTTATCATCAGTAAAAGCAAGGGAATCATAATGCTCCTTTACCTTGTGGAGTGTTTGGAGGAGCACACTAAGACAATGTGATGAGTGACAAACAGTCACCCACCCCGAATTTCACACAGAAATTAGGAGTCCACAGCATCACAGAATATTGTGTTGGAAGGGACCTATGAGGATCATCAAGTTCCACTCTTGGCCCATTCAGGGATTCACAGCTCCTTGATGTTTTTAGCACTAGGGTCTAACAAGCTGAGCTGATCTCAGGATCATTATTCAGGATAAAATGTGAGGAATATACTAAAATGTAAGTCTGTGCTGAGTAGTAAAAGCAACATTATAGCGCTGAGTACTTTCTATTCAATGAGCATCAGCATCCCAAGCTTAGATGATTGTCTTGTAGGAAGAAACCTGATTGTGTAATCAAGGCTACTGCTGCTCACAAGCTAGAAAAAACTTGTCCACCTGAGCCTCTTTGCTTCTATCACAACTGATATAAACAAAAACCTGAACAAGTATGGGGAACTAGAAGAATATTTTCTGTTGCCAAGTCTCAAATCCTCCTTAGTGAAGTCTAAGATAAGGGAATCCAACTCTTTCCACTGTTGTGGGTATTTTTGCCTAAAGGTGCTATAAAAGGCCCTTCTAGAAGACATAGGAACCCCTTGGGAGACTGCAGCAGTCTCTCTGGAATAGAAAAAGTGTGTGTACCCAGTGTGCCACAAGGAAGAGAACCCAAATCCTGAGTGCAATTATTCTTGCCTGCAAGAGATAGGAGAGATAATGAAATAGGGAGGAGGTGCTGATATTTCTCTCCGCCCAGCCTGACTGTGAGAATGTCATATTAGCCCACAGTCTTCTGAACTTACATATGAATTATAGAAAAGTTTCTAGACAATATGTCTTTTCTGTATTATTTCTCTGAATGAGGAAAGGCAGCAGTAAAGATACCTGAAGAAAGAGGACACATGGTGATCCCGAGGAGGGATTCTGGGTATCTAACACAGATTGATGTGGTCTCTGGAGCACTCCAGGTGCTATGTCATATATTAGGATCATTAGCTACACTGATGCTACAGCTTTTTGAGGTATTTTCTTTACATGTTTTGATTCCTTCTGAGATTGCAATTCATTGAATGAGAACCATATATGAGCAAGATTATGCTGATATCTACTTGGCAGTTTATTCTGCACTATAGAAAAATCAAAGTGTTTTGCAAAACAGCAAGCACCTTGAAAGATTTGTAAGGATGAAGGAAACAAGCATCATGCAATTCAGTTATCTTTAGGGTACTGCTAACCCCTACTGGTAGCAGAAATTTAGTTTTACTGTTGCCTGTGGCTCAGAAGCTGTTATATTAGGTTGTTTATGTTGTCATTTTCCACATGCTTTAATATCTACTTACACTTTGAAATTATAGCCTGAAATGCAGTGTGGGATTTTACTGTAACTTGATATAGTTTCACATGAAATTTTTGAAAATCTATGATAGCTGTGAAGTCCAAAGGAAAAATTCTGTTATATAGTTAATTCAAAATGGATTTATGATTTCTTAAAAAACACCAAAGCTGTAACATCCAACCAACCATCCCTTAAAATATGGAAGAAAATAGTCTTAAAGCAAGAGTAAGTGATGCCAACCACATTTTCTACATAACTACATAAGAAGTCAATGGACTTCTTTTCTGAAACTTTTATTGCTTTCAGTTAAAAGAAAGGAATGTAAACACTGAATTCCAGCTTGATTCTGACCACTATTACAGGAAATTGGGCCTAGAGCTCAACTTTCTTACAAGAAAACACAGTTCCAGTTTCCTTTGTGTTGTTTCTGCTCTTACAGTTGATCAGCCACCTTCATAATTCCTCCATTTTGTTTTGGAGAACAAAATATTTTGGGTATAGGGAATTTTAATTTTTTTTAATATTTGGTCTGCTTGACTTAGCCAAAGAGACAAGGGAACCTGAAATTTCCCCCAGATCACTGTGTAATTATGCCATCTACTGCTACATTTCTGGTATCACATTTGAATATTCTGCCTAAGTGAAAAATACCACCATGGGCAATACATAGTATTCTAGCAAAGATAATGGCCTGGCATGAGACGGTATTGTTGTGCTTCAAGTGATGTGTAGCTTTAAGCGAGAGACTGAACACTGATCAGGTGTCTTCTGTTTCTTTAACCTTGTCCTCCAATGGCAAAGTTCACAAATGCCAACATGGAACTGCATCACATTCTTCCTTTTTACAATTCAGCTCCAGGAAACAGAGGTAGTATCCAATTTGCAAAGAATATGTGCCATAGATTGGCAGTCTACTGAGATTTAAAGATTAGCAAAACACAGTTTGGATGGAGAAGTCACTGAGAATCAGAAATTAAAAGAGGACTCTCTGCAGTATGAGACATCTTGACTGTTGTGGTGCTTTTGACCCTGACTGGATACCAGATTCCCACCAAACAGCTCTATCACTCCTCTCCTCAGTTGAACAAGACAAAGTAATAAAAGGCTTGTGGGTTCAGATAGGATAAGAACAAGGAGATAGCAATTACTGTCACAGGCAAAAGTACTTAACTTGAGGAAATTAATATAAGTTCTTGCCAAGTCAGTAGAGTAATGAGAAATAAAAACTAAATTGTAAAACACCCCCCCCCCCCCCCCCCCAATACTCCCTTCTTCCTCTTCCTGGGCTTAATTTTAATCTCAGTTATCTCTACCTTTTCTCCTCCAGTGGTACAGAGGTATAGGAAATGGAAACTGCAGTTCATCACAGTTGTCTCTGCTGCTCCTTCCTCTGCAGGGGAGGGTACTCCTCACACTTTTCCCCTCCTCTGCTGTGGGGTCCCTCTGTGAACCTCCATGAACTTTTCTAGTGTGGGTCCTTCCCACAGGCTGCAGTTCTTCATTAACTGCTTCAGTGTGGGTCCCTTTCCACATGGTGAAGTCCTTCAGGAACAGACTGATCCACTGTCCTGCCAGCACACCTGCTCCAGCATGAACTCCTCTCCTCATGGGACCACAGGTGCTGCCAGGACCCTGTTCCAGTGCAGGTTTCCCATGGGCTCACAGCCTCTTTAGACATGTAACTGCTCTGACTTGGGCTTCTCCAGGTGCTGCAGATGGATCTCTGTTCCACCATGAACTTCTGTGGGCTGCAGGGGCACAGCCTGACTCACCACAGTCTTGAGGAATCTCTGCTCTGCCCCCTGAAGCATCTCCTCCCACTCCTGCACTGACCTCGGTGGCTGCAAGATTGTTTCTCTCACACATTCTCGGCTGTCTTCCCCAGCTGCTGTTGAGGAGCATTTTTCACCTCTTTTTCACTACATTATTGCAGGGGTGTTACCATTGCAGCTGTAGGACTTGGCCAGTGGTGCAGTGACAGTGGTTGTCTTATAGCAAGCTGGAACCAATTTTGTTGGGTATGTGTGGAGCTCCTAGCAGCCTCTCACAGCCTCTCACAGGAACCACCCCTGTACAGTCCTGCTACCGAAACCGTGCCATGCCAACCAAACAAAATGTAATTAAAATAATTCACATAACACTTTCTATAGGACAGATACTCACCTCTACTCCCAATTCCAACTCTTTTTACTTGATTATTTAATTTTGGATTTAATTAGAGGAAAAATGTGATCCTCTTACTACCTGCCTGCCATAGAGAAGTGCCCAGTCTGCTGTCAAATTGGAATGGTTCTAGGTGCTATCTTGCATTTCTAGAAGTCTGGGATGTTAAGACTTTTTTGTTGGCATGTAAGTAGAGCTTTAAACCTCTAGGACCACTATTTTCTTTTGACAGTGGCATCCGTTTCTTCTGATGTACATTTGGGGTTTTTTAGCCCCTTTCTTCTTCATCCTTCTAGACTGAGTATTCCAAGCCTTTGATTATTCTTATTGCCTTTTCCAGCTGGTTCACATCTTTCTTGAATGAGTGTTCAGAACTGGGCATGACTCTCTAGCTGAAGGCAACTCAGTCACTTAAATGAATAAAGAAGTTCACACACTTGACAAAACCTATTCCAATTATACATTTCCTCTTGGTTCACAAAATACACTGGCTAACTCCTAGATCTCTTTCCCCAGCTCCAGCTATGCATACAGTAATGTGTTTTCCTGTGTCTGTGAATGGATTTCCTCTAAATGTAGAACTTTGCATTTGCTGTTTTTGAGCAGTGCCTAATTTCTGTTGCAGTCAGTAAGAATTCAGTTAACTATGATTTGGAATTCTAACTCTGATCCTTATTGATATTACCTGTAATAAATTTGGCTACCATACCTATTGTTTCTTTCATCTGAGTTGGTAAAGAAATACGGAATAGTTTTGGGCGTGGGATAGACTCTTGTAAAACCTCGCTCAGTACCCTGATCTGGCTTGTTGATAACCTGCTGATACTTCTGCTATTTAGCTTGTCCTACATACTGCTTTCTCTTAACTTGATTTTTAAATTATTATAATAAAATAATCTGGAAGGCTTTGTAATCAAAGATTAAAGACAAGGTATTAGCACTTACTTTACTCCCCATTCAGGAGGATCTATGCCCTGAAAGGAAGAGAAGTGCAAATTATTTGGTGCTATTTGCACCTCTGTGGTGCTTGAGCTTTGTTCTTTTTTTTTTTTCCTAGGAATCAGAGGTAAGCTCATAAGGCTCAGATTCCTAAATTCTACTCTTTCTTTTCCCCTGTTTGAAAGTTGTCACCAGGTGATTTTTCTGTCCTTTTGTCTGTTTTCAGGTTTTTCATGAAATCTGAAGCATAACTTCTGACTTGTTCTTGAATTGCTTCCTGTGGCCTTCTGCAAACACTTGTTTTAGGACTGAAAGGTGGGCCAGTAAGCCTCCCATTGCTGGCAAGGAGGCAGGTTCCTCTCCTCTGCCTTCAGATAGAGCGCTGTTAGGTTGGCTCCACCACTCACAGAGGCACTGGCCTCAGTCTGTGCAATAGTGTATTTCAGCTGCACTGCCAGCTTCAAAACATCCAACATGCTCTTTGCCCTGCTGGAGTTTTTACCTTTCTGTCACTTGGATTGGTCATGTTAAATGCTTCCCCAAGTGAGGAAGGAGGCAAACTGGTATTGAATATGTCAGTCACTGAGAACTGCAAAGTGGTGCTTCCTCTTCCCTGTGTGTAAAGCCAGCTCTTTTGGTGCTTGTCTTTGTATTGAATTACTTACCAAATAAGTTTAATTTATCCTTGAATCTTCAAAGAATGGCCTTTCTATATTTTCTTCTCTTTTCGTCTTTTTAAAATTACTAGTAGTAATAAAGAATAATATAAGCTAATTTCCACTCTGGGTTCTCTTTTTGAAATCACTGAAAAACTGGAGCAACCAAGTCAGTGTTTGCCAAGCTTTACTTGTCTTTCCACTGAACTGTGATGACTTGCACCCATGCCCTTTAAAGGTCACCAGCTCTAATCATTCCCTTCTCTTATCTAGACATCCATCCCACTGGAGCTCAGCAACCCTGCTGTAAAGTTATAGAAGTCTGCTTACCTGAAGGCTATTGATTTTTTCCCATGCTTTCCTTCCTAAGAACCAGAAATATTATTTTTATTTTTATCTTCATCTAAGTTGCTTTCCACCTTTATTCTCTGTCACTTCCAGAGTTTCTGTCTCATATTTGTATTTAAATGGCCCACCTTTTTTTTGGGAAGACCTAGCATATATCCTGTTCTGTTCTACAGTTAAACATGGAAATTGCACACTATCATCATATTTGTGCCTGGGTGATGCTGCTAGTGGTCACAGAAAGCACTGTGAACTCTGACATTGCCAGCCAAATCAATATTAATTTTTTTCTGTGTCATCTTTTTTCTTTTTGGCTTCTATTATTTAGCACTTTTCAGGTTACTTGGCCTGAGTACAGGTTACTTGGCCTGTTCCATAATTAGGATGTAAAGCAAGTATGCATATTTGTGATATTATAAAGCTACAATTTTTATCGGTGTTTTTTTCTAAAAAAAAAGAGATATATTATCCTAGATTTCACATCCAGCAGGTATCAAGTCGTAATCTCTACAGTAGCATTCTATACCATTGTGTTTATTTTCCACATAATATGAATACAATTGTCCTTTCATTCTTTCAGGGCCCAATGTCAAACCTATTTGTAACAGATTATTAAAGAATATTGCACTGGAAAAAAAATATATGACTGAATTATTTCCTTGTTTTTGTAAAAAGTGTTTAAAGGATGTTTGTTATTTCTGTGGAGTAAGAAGAGCAAAAAATAGGTATTCATGTTTCCTGCAAATTCCACACAAGCGATGAAAAAGAAATAAAGTAATATTCAGCTATTCACTTCTTCATGATTTTGAATTTAGCCACTGGTATCAAGTGCAAGACTTTAATTTGCAGAGTTTGGAAGGTCCAGTGCTCTGCTAGACCCAGATGTGGTTAGCCTGTCCCTATGGCTATGGAAGTCAGAATGTCTGGAAGAAAAAGTATTAAAACATGAATAACAGAAGCTCCTCTGACCTTGCTATCTTCTACATGGCAAACCAATTGATATAAATTAAAGACAGCACTGTCTTTTAATATAATCAGGATATATACCGATATAAATATATTTATGTATATATAAAAAATATACATATTTATCTGACTACATGAAAAAATGGTGCGGCGTTTGATTTGTATCTGTGATTTTACTCTTTATTCACAGGGTCTGGATACAAAGCTATCTTAAAAAAAACCCACAGGTGTTAGAATTCAGAGAGAATGCTTATGTTATAGAAACATGTCCTTCTAATAGCTTTCCTGTTTTGGATATTTTTTAATTTCTTGTGAAACCTTAGGAATATCTTTACATGAAAATGCTGTAAGCAAAAACATCTTGAAATCTGTAATGTTATTCACTTGTGCAGCAACAGAGGCAAGGTGGGAAGGGAAGAATCAAGGAATGGACATTGGAGTATTATGTGTATTATGCATGGATATGTTTGTGCATTATGTTCATGTTTGTGTCAAGGAGTGCTTCTGTGGCTTCTGGCAACCGTAATCTCAAACCCCTGTAAAATACAGGAAGAAATCTGGAAATTGCTAGAGCAGCGAAGTGTGTACATATGTTAATATGTTAAATTCATATTAATTTGAACAATGGCTTTTGTAAGGCATAACTAGAAAATGTCAGGACACACACTGAGGAAGAAGCAAAAGCACAGAAAATAGGCTGACTGAAGTGCTGATGTATGTTTTTCTTTAGCAGTGTATTGGCTTTTACCCTGCCTTCTCTAATACTATGTTTTGTCATGTCTGCTGACTGCCAAGATATATATTAAGCAAAGTAGGGAAAATATGGAAGTGGCTCAGTTGAACCTATCAATAAGCTGTTAGTGGCTTTAGCAGACGTAGGGGTTATTTTTTTTCCCCATTCATCTAGATCAAATAAAACTCTAATATATTTTCTAGTCATCATGAAGCATGCCTGGAAACTCACTGCATTTTGAGACATAAGCAGATTTTTTATAACTTGCTAGAAACTTTTTTTTTGGTTAAAAGATCTTTGAGTTGCTGTTACCAAGGGTTCCCTATGAGAGTTTATTTCAGTTCTTGTTTGTTTCTCTAGTTGTTCATTTTGCTTCATTTTAGCAAGCAAGTAGTAGTTGAAAGTGTTATGGTGGTGCAGTTGGGATAACATGAGCTTGCTTTCTTTTGACACTTAGCCTACATGACAGTTGTCTCTCAATCTGTTCATTCTTAATCACCTGCTTCACACAGAGAAACAGCAGAAAATTACATACTGCTTTGTACATGAGCATGCATGGGTGTGAAACCCACATTCTCACTTCTAACATGCAGCCACTTTTTCTCTTTGAGCAAAAGCAACCTGTTGAACATCTATGATTCTTTCTTCCACTTAATTTATTTGCCAATTCCTCTCCATAACTGAATGAGGATATGAATACACACATCGAGTTTTTTGGCTGTTCAGACTCTTCATTTCAAAATAGCTAGGTACATACAAATTTCCCTCCTTCATATTTTTAAAATAGACATTGAGGGTGTTTGCATGGGGATATGTTTGTCTGTATCTGTCAATGAGAACTGAATTACAGAGCAGGTTGCTCACTTCAAAAGACAATAGATACCCTAAGGTGATAAGTTTACGGACCTTTTACCTAGGCACTGGTTTCTTACACCACTAGTGCTAGAAGGCTAGGAAATGAAAAATGTTTTGCTTGATCTTTTAATAAAAATGCTGTCCAGTTTAGTGGAAATTAATACAATTGTTCTGTGAGCTGAAAAAATTTATAAGTCCACAAGCTGATGAAACTGTGAGTCAAATCTTAAACCACTTAAGGAGAAGATTTTTGTTTTTTCTTTTGAGCTTCATGTGGTCAGCCTTTCACCTCCATCCTGTCACTTAAATAGCTTGTCACTTAAATGCTGCCCTAAAATTCAAAGTTTTGGTGTTTCTGTATTGACACAATAGAGGTCACAGCAGTGTGAGCGGCCCTGGCTTAACAGAACCTTTTAGAACTGGTGACCAGTAAGTCACTCTGGGCTCTGGTTCCTGAGAGGGATTTGCTTTGAAGGAAAAGAGACATCCATTTCCAAAGCAATCAGATTAAAATGTTCTGGTTTATAGTGTGCTTGAAGCTGGAAAAGTAAGATGGCCAACCTTCCTAAATTTATAGGCCACATGTCAAAAACTGGCCATTTGCCATGGACTAGTGACACAGGCATAACAGGTTGCTCAAAGCTGTTTTTTAGCTTCAACTCTGGGGCCGCCTCACAAGAGGGAGACAGCAATTGTTGCTTCTTTTCCTGGTGGGCCTTTCTCTTGCATACACAGCCGAGGTGTCAGAATTGGGTGTGTTGGTGCCAGTCCTGTGAGCCTGGTTTTCTTGCTTCTGAGAGTGAGTTTGCCCAGCTGGGATAGCTCTTTGGCTCTGTTGAGTAGCCCTTGCCCTTCTTGACATCTTTTCTGGTGTTTTGGAAGAGGGAGAGTAAAATGGGGAAATTAGTGATGATATAAGACTGAAGTTACCCATTGTTTAAGTATTGATGTTAGTAGAACCTGATGTGGAAAATAGAAGTAAAACTTACTCTAGTAGAGGTCTAGGTGTTTTTTTTCTTTATTTTGTTGTTTATTGTAATGGATTGTATTTAGACTCTTTTTTTGACCTGCTTTTGCAAGCATTCTGTTTGGTAACTCAGTTTACTACTTACTTACCAAGAAAGATAGAATACCTGCTACTGTGTAGGAGAGCATTAGCATGAAGTTCAGGGAGTAGGTGAGAAGTTGCAGCTGTGCAATTGTATGCTTGTGGGCTGTGCTGATGATCTAGTGCGTGTCTTGTGTGACAGCATGGAGTTACATTGTTTGTGCCTAATTTCTCTCCCTGATGCTGAAGGAGAGATTACAAGTTGTTCAGAACATCAAGATACCCTTATTGCATCTTCCTTCTGAAAGCTGCCACTAAAAAACATGGACAGCCTGGGACAGCAGTGCTTGTAAATGGTCCATAGACACTGAAAGTGGCCCTGTGTGACTTCTCAGCTCACAAGAAGGAGGCTTTGATTTATGAAAAAGACTGAAATACAAGTGGAAACAAATTCATGAAGTGAAATGTTCTGAACTTTGGCCCTCTTCATTCTTCATGCAGTGCATTAGTTTTTCATATAAAGGATACTTTGTTGGTGTCCAGGTTAATGGAAGAGATGACCAAGTTCATAGAGTGATTACCCCATCATGAGCTAACTTTAAGTTAGTTGTTTATGATAATCAAGATTTCTTGCTCATTTTGATGAAGTTATTGCTAAGCTTTTTTGTTGTTGTTTGTGCCTGCCATGGGAAAAGTGGAAATGGAAACATTGTTTAGATCTTCCCTGTTTTCTGGATGGATGCTAATTATTTTTTTCTCTGGTGTTGGTTATTTTAAGTATTTGAATCTGTCTTTGATGCTGACAGTCAACTAGTGACAGGAATAAATCCTGAGAAGTCAAACTAATATTCTGCAAAATCTGGTAGCCCTTAGACCTTTAAATAGAGGATGCCTGGTGTCCCCTTACTAGATTTTCATTTGTCTGTTCTGCCTTTGGTGTTATTAAAAAGCAGCTTACCTGAAACACCTGCATATCAGCCAGTCATTCACAGAGTACCTCATCTGATCATACCTAGAGACAAAGCCACCCTGCTTCTTGCTGGCATGGTAGAGATGAAGAGCGTAATCTGTAGTAAATGCTCTGTAAGGGCTAATGGACATTGTCTATCTTGGAAGAAAGTATTCTTTTAATTAAGATAAATCTATTGGATTTTTAGACAGCCAGGTTAAATAAAATTGCTCTTTTGTCTTGTGAATGAGCAAAAAAAAAAAAAAAAAAGGGAGTAAACAGCCTTTGTATCTTCTTTCCCCAAAGAATAGAGATGGTTTCTATAATCTGAGAGAAGCAAAGTGAAATTCAAGCCAAAGGAAAGTGACATCTACAATACATGCTCAGTCTTCTTTGTGTTGTTCTCTCTTGTGATAAAAGGGTCCAGATCATATAAAAATTTGAATAAGCAGAGAAGGCTTGGTCATGCAAATTAGCTGCTATATTATTCTAAAATTACTTGAGCTGTGTGGACTGTAGAAAATTTGTTCTTCACCTAAAGCAGCCTCATGACCTGCAATGACTAGAATTTGAATATTATAATCTGGATTTACTTAACAAGATAATTAAATATTTAAAGTCAGTTAAACAGAGGATAGGATGGATTATCTCTCAACATTTGCAAGTTTCTGCCCTTCTATTTGTATGCATGGCTGAACATTCTTAAATTTTTTGCGACAGCTCTCTTTCAGATTTCATACCTGAGCTTCTGCCATAACAATTAGGACTGTGAAGAGCTTTTTCTTATCCTAGAACTGAGGGAAAAGAAATTATGAAATGCTGAATAAGATGAAATGGGTTTAGTATTCATTGCACTGTAGAAAAGCACTCATAAAAGTTAATTAAGCTCAGGAAAAAGACAGCAAGATAATTAAGATTAGGCCTAATTTTACACGGCAGGAATTCTGTGATTTTTTCCAAGGGACATCATGTAGAGAAACTCTAGGCTTTCAGTCAGATTCTCAAAAGACTGTTACAGATGATATTAAACAGCAAGACAGACTAATGTGATGAGGCATATGTTTTCTTTTACATTGCTTTAAAAGTAGAATTCTGCCATAAACCTAAACAAGGACTAAATACACAGTTTATTATTACTGGTAGTGAGGTGTCTGAGGGAATCTGTTGCTGGAAACCAATAATTATTAACACAAAAATCCTGGATTCATTTGTTGCTTCCTCTGCCAGACTAAAGTCTGCCATGCTGTACTATGTCTATTATGTTCTAGAAAACTATGAGAAGGATCTTTTGTTTAAATCAGGCATGAAGCAAGTAAATGTGATCACTTTTCACAGTGATCACTTTCTTCCCATTGTGCACCTTAGATGTAATCTGTAGTATTCCGTCTGCTGGCAGCGTAGCTTCCTAATACTGTTGGATGAAGAAAATCCATACAAAACCTAATTACCATCTTACCCACTTCAAATTTTTATTACTAGGTACACTAGAAATCTTGGAAATGAAAATGAGGAATAAATTACATGGAACTGTGGATTCTGGTTTTTTTTTTTTTTTTAGTGCTTCTACTAATTGAGTGTGGAGCAAATTATTCTCATTTCTTATTAAGCTCAAATCAATTGTTTAGACACCAGTGCTGTATTCTGTATACCTAGTCTCATGCACCAGAACTGTCAAAACTTTCTATATTCTAGGTAATTGATCCCCGGAAATATTTTATAGTTTCTTTAATATTTTCCATCCAGTAAAATTTGATTATATTGATTCTGTGTTTCTTGTGTAATTGAACACCTTGGTTTTTGTGGTTCTTTTTTCTTTTTTTTTTTGTGTTTATGTACCCTCCTCAGGGAAACTAAGTAAGCTGATAGAAATTGTGGGGATTTTTTTGTTGATTTAAAAAACCCCAGGATTATCTATAGCTGTATGTACTAGAAAATATTTTCCCTCATATCTACTCAGAGAGTAGCAACAAAAGTTCAAATAAACATATAAAAATTCATTTTTAAAAATCAGCTGGAATACATAAGAAATTAAAAATGTAACGATGTGATGATGAATAATGAGTAGGTTTAATACATGGTTCATGCATGTCAAACAGACAGGAAAAACTGAATAACCCTCAGACAGATTAAATCCTCCCTGTGATGCCAGTATTGTGTCATGGATGAAGATTACAATCAAATAATGTAACACATCTGCATGTCCTTGTCACATCTCAAATATGGAAATTTCATAGTACTGCTTTGACTGGCAGCTTATGTTCCTGGATTCATGTTTGCGTGTAATTTTTACCTGTCATCCTAAAAATATTTTTAGTTGCCAATCTTTAGGGAAAACCTTGAAAACATGACTGAAAAGATTTCTTGAAAGAAGGAAGTGGGTTTTGGGCCAAAGGCATCCACCTGCCCTTTCTGAAAAGGGGATTTATAATAAAGGTGGGGACAGACTTTTTAATAGGGCCTGTGGCAGTAAGACCAGGGGTAATGGTTTTAAACTGAAATAGTTTAAAGTTCAGACTCTATGTAAGAAAAATATTTTTTCAATGAGACAAAGCATTTCTTAAAGAACCCAAACCTTAATTAATTTTAACTTGTAAAATAAAAAGTTCTACCAGCAAATCTCTAAAAAAATTAATTTGGTGTTTCACAAGTCAGGGCCATCATTTTTACAGAATTAACTATACACTTCAGATAAAACAAAAAAAGTGGACTTAAATATTAAAAAAGGAACAAACTGCTGCTGGATGAGCTTCTCCACAAAACAGAGTCTTCATATGCTGACATCAGTGGATAGAACAACACAAGTCTGTGTGCTTACTCAGTGCTTTGAAATCCTGCTGAAAGCGTTGGATCCTTTGTTCCAGTAATTTCAACCGTTTTAAAAGTTCACTTTTATTAACCTCCCTCCTTGCTCTGGACTGGTTATAAGTAGACTAGTTTGGAAGGTGTAGTGTGATTTTTTGTAGCAGCTATGTTGAAAGCCAAAACGTGTTTGCCTTCAAGGAGGAGTTGGATCTGATAATCCTTAGGAGACCCTTCACCTCGGGTTATTCTATGATTCTCTGATTCAGGAGTAGTGCTCCTAAGGCAAATGTGCTCACTTCTGAAGTGCAAAATGAGTGTACAAACCTAGCTGAGCACTTCTGGTTTTTATATATGTCCTTAAGGTCCTTTGTACGTGCACACTGCATGCCCTTATTGTCTGGTTGCTGATTATTGTAATATCTCTTTTATTCTCTTAACACAATGGAACACAGCTAGATGAAGCTACAGTGCCTTGCTAACATTTATTATATTAAAATTTTTGAGTTGCATTATTATAAAACTTGTGTTGCCATCACCATCCTCATTCTATTAAACTCAGCAATAAACCTCACCCCGCTATTTGGCAACTAAACTTTTCTATGAATCTGAAAAGTTTTCCTTTTATCTTAACATTGGATGAGGTTTGTGGGTTATTTGAAGTTAGACTTTTTTTAAATAACTTTTTTCCTTGCATTTTTTAAAATTTGTTTTGTTTGGCTTTGTTTGTTTGTTTGTTTGGGTTTTTTTGGTGGATATATAGTGTTTTTGAGGATGTCTAAATTGACACTGGCTACTTAGTAGTGCTGATGTTTTTTCTGGGTTACTGATTCTTGGTGTATTTCATGGCTGCATATGTTCATAATGAGTGGTTATATTTATGGCTTTGAAATAATATGTGCCCATTCACTTAAACTGAAACCTAAACAAATCATACTCCATAAAGTTTTCTGTTTCATATATGCAGCTCATTTCCAGAACATAATTTATCTTCAGAATTTTTTCTTTTCCTCATGGGATCCTGGAAAGTTTTTGTCACCATTTCGATCCACACTCTATTACAGAAACACAGAATGGGTCAGGGTGTAAGAGACCACAGTGAGTCATGTGGTCCAACCTCCTTCTCGACAGGAGGACCACCCACAGCACATGGCACAGGACTGTGTCCAGAGAGTTCTTATATTTCTCTGGTGAGAGGGAGTCCACAACCTCTCTGGACAGTATGTCTGACTCGGATTTTGTGTCCTTCTGCACATATCCATGCTTGTGTCTTGGCACTGAATGTTTTACTGAGACTTTGTAAATCAAACTTCGTGTGTAATTATTTTTTTTAAGACTGGATTGACACATTTATTTGCTTCATGCAGCTGCTAAAAGGTTAAAATTCTAGCTGCTGACTCAAAAGCTTTGGCTTTTGTCTGGCTGTGGTGCTGTGCTAGAGTGATATGACTGAATTCCTGGATATGGGGTGTAAACATGCTGCTAGCAAACAGCAATCTGTTGTCAAAACCACTCGGTTTCTAAAGTGTTGCAAATGCTTGTCTTGCGTTTATGCAGAACATCTGCAGGTCACCATCTTCCTCAAAATCTGAATGAAGCCTCTGTTGTAGTGTTTGGAATACTTTTGCTGTGGTGGTGATAAGGGTGGTTGTCGCAGTCATCTTTCATGAGAAATCCTTTCTTAGGGTTTCTGAGAGCTGCAGTTTCAGCGACAAAGGTAAACAAGGTTATCTGCTGCTGTGGAATGCAAACAGGTGCATTTGTGATTGGCTCATCTTGTATGTTTATCATTAATGGCCAATCAAGGACTGAGCTCTTGAGGACAGTCAGAGAGCTCCCTTTGTTATCATTCCTTTCTTGTCTTCTTGTTAGCTTAGCAGCCTTCAGGAGAAACCTTCTTCTTTCCTTCTTTCTCTTTTTAATATAATGTAATATATATATATTGTAAGAAAATAAATCAAGCCTTCTGATGAAGTCAGCATCTTTGTCTCTCTCTTGTCCTGAAAACCCTCCTGAACCACCCTCCACAGGTGGTCATGATCAGCCTTGCTGTCAGGCAGAGAGTATGTGTTACACTCACAGCAGAAAAAATACAGGAACATACATTTTCATACATGTTCATCCCAGTTCAGTCTTTGCTGCTAAGGTAGTGGCTTGTGGTTAATATAATTTGTTTATTTTAAAGGCTAGGCCACATCACTTGGTGTTGCCCTGCTCCTGCCCCAAGAGTGAGTAACATGGATCAGTTTCTGAGTGCTCTGGGTGCCTACACTCTTTCAAATCACACTGAAGTCAGATCAGCAATGTTTTATCATAGCATGCTGGGTAGATCCCTACTGATTTCATATTTTGACTTAATAGGTTGCAAGTTAAGAAGGGGTTATGTGTTTAATGAAGGCAGATTTGTATTTCTGTTTCACTCATTTGCTGTGCTATTCTGGCTTGCAGAGCCTTGACAAGTCTGTCTGTCAATGTAGTACTCCATTTCCCTCTTCCTGAAACTGGGAATGCTCTCAATTTCCAAGAAACATTTGGCTTTTGCTGCTTTTGCTGTGTTTCCTGGAATGTCTCACAATTTTATGTTGCATATCTTTGGTCATGTTTGGCAAATATCTGTCGTAGGCTTGACTTAAAATCAAATCCAGCCAGAGCTGGTTGGCTATCCTAATCAGCTTAAAATAATTTCACAAAGGATTCTGTAGCTCAGGGACTTCAATACAGTGTACAGTGTACAAATGTACAGTGACAGATTTTGCACTTGATGGTCTTAGATACTTCAGAACATTCAGTAGCTCATCTCTCTTAGGATATTTGATGCAAATAGTCATAGAATATTAGTTTGTGTTTAATCATCTTTTTTTTGTTTTGCTTTGTTTTTTGTTCTCTCTGAAGAGATGGAACTAGTTCAGTTCATCTGCTTTATCTCTGTTTCCTGTTTTCGCAGGCGGTGCAGATCCTCTTGGCCTGCTGTAGAATCATTTTCGATCTAAAATTATAGTTTTAGGTAAAAAGTGTAATGTTCATCTCTGGCACTGTTTACTGTGCAAACCTTGGGAAGTGAGAACATTACATATACAGACCATTATCAGAAGGTTCCTTTGGAGCACTCTTTTGTGACTGGAGCACTTTGGAACACTCTTTTGTGATTGGAATCTGTCATAAAAATCTGTGTTCTTAACCTTTCAAACACTGACTAATGTGTCCATGACTGTCATTCCCCTTTTTCTGAATATTTATTTGACACAAATGACTTAACAGAAATTACCCATAATTCCTTCTTTTTTTCTGTTTCTTTTTTCTCATTACTCTCATATCACAAAAAGAATCAGTGTTCTGTATGCTGTATTGCTTAGTGTTTTTATCTGGTTTAGTGTGCTTATTGGCAGGATGCCCTGGTCCTGTAAATCTGTCATAACAATCTGTACCACCTTTGCAGAGATCCCCATGGATACTATGGGTCCTGGCAGAATGTGCTGAGTGCTGGTGGCTTTGCCTGAATGTCTGTTCATGTATCATATGGTTTATGTCCTTGCCCTACCTAAAATTTTAGCATCCTTACCAGAATTTTGCAAAGGATTTGCATTATCCTAATGCTGCATATGTAAGACTGAATAATTTTATCTTTTCTCCCCTCTTTTGTAGCTCTTTTTTAGCTTCATAGTTTTACTCATGCCCTACTGAGTGCTTGGCATTCAGCTGACTCTGCCTACTAATGCCTTGTCTTTGCATCTGATACCAGTCTGAATTCTAGAAACCATTTCTTTGTGCTATTTTGCATTGCATTACAGTCATAAAGTGCAGAAACTTTTCTTTCAGATGCCGTTTTGCTTTTAGAACGTGTGATTTTTTTTCCTTTACTGCAAGCTTTAGCACACTGATGCGGCTGCCATGTGGCCCAGTAGGCAGGACATTTTTAATGTTCTTTACACCAGCTCAAGAATTAATTTTGTTCATCTCTCTAATTTTGCATTTATTCATTTCTTTTTTACATAGCTTCTACTTTATTTTTGCTTTTTCTCTATGGTTAATGCATATCCTCTGCTGACGTGTTTCATGCTATAAAAAAATAGCTTTCAGCTTGTTTTGGAATAAAAAGTGTTCTTGGTACTCTAATAGTCTATGTATTTATCCCATGTCTGAGGCAGATCTTGCACTTATGAATATCTTTTAGTTTGCTTGCATTTTTTTCCCCCAGTTCAATGAAATATTCACATTAATTTAATCTGCAGTATTTCAAACTGTTTAATCCACAGGACCTTTAAATTTGTTTTCTTGGTGAAAAGACTCTGCAACCCAGCTGCGTTCTCCTCTTGCTTCTTGTCTCAATACTCTCCTAGTTGTAAAATTATTCAGGGTCATCTCTAATTTGTGAAATCTTGCTCAGCCTTCAAACGTAAATGAAAAACCATCAAAGGTATTGTAATAATTGAGCCCTCATTACTTTTTCTCTTGTTTCTTTTTTTTTTTTTTTTTTTCTGGTAAAATCTTAACTTCATTCTTCCTATTGCAAAACTCCTAATTTTAACACATGGAACTTATGCTACCAGAAAATAGCAGTACTGCGTGTTTTTTCCTTTCCTATCTCAGGCACTAAAATTATTCTTAGGATTGCTTTTGTGGGTCAAGCTAGAGACCTCCAATGTCACGAACTTCCTCCAAATTGGAAACATTTCTGGTTTACTTGCATGTCTAGCAAAGAAACAATATAGCTTAATGATGCGCTTGGGGGCTATTTTTAGGTAGAAAAACAAGTCTTATGGAGAAAGAAGCTGATACAGACTTCAATTCCTGTATTAAATTCCTCAAGTGAGAGGACTGTTTTGGTAAGAGTATGCACTTTCCTGAGAATTTATTTGCATGTGTTTTTGTTTAAAAGCAGTTTGCTTGAAAGCTCTCTAATGTATAATTAAGATAAAGATGAGGAAGTATATGAAGATCAGGAAGAAGTGTAAATTCAAACAGTGTCAACATATTTTTGTCTGGAGCTCAATAAACCTTTTATAGTATGTTACATTATATCATCAACTAATTGCTTGATTTCCAGCCTGAAGTTAGAAGTTGGAAGAAGCACCACTGCCATTAAGGTTATTTTCTCCTCTGTGGCTGTATTTTCAAATCTTGAAGCAAAAATATAGAAATGTAAGTAATTCTTTTTATAAGAGTGAAGAGGTACAAAACCCTGTCTTTTCTCTAGGTCATTGACAGAATGTGGCTCGTTCATGTGGCCCACTTATTATGCATGATTATAACTCTGGTTAGTTAAACTTGTTATTTTTCTGTTATTTTTATTCTGAATGTCTAGCATTAGTGTTAGTAAAATGATGACTTCAATGTGTGTGGGATTTTTTTAAGAAAAAAGAATGCTATGTCAATATATATCACAGAAAACATATGAGTTTCAGTAAGAAGGTATTCTCCTTCTAAGCTATTCAAGATCACACTATTATAATGAAGTTTCCATATTTAAATATTGACAGTATGAATTTTCTTTTAAATAAATCTGTCCCTGCAGCATCTCTTTAACTTTTGCAGTCATTTCCACTATGTGAAAATGTAACCAGGAGTGTGTTTTCTCTGAGATGTCTTTTATGCAAATGACACCAGAAATTTCAGGCTGAAGCATGAATGTCTGCTGATTTATCTCCCACTGTGATGATTTATTAAATTGCAAAATGAAATGCATAATTGCTAATGAAAGTGACTCCATTTGAATAATAATTAAAACCTATATTTTCATCAGAGCTGGACAATTTCTTCTCCCCAAGTCCAATAAAACAAATCCATCTTTACTTCCTTGCTGGCTGGCACTTTGTTTGCATATGAAGCAAGAGTAATATTTGCTCTGCATATATATATGTGTATTTTACCACCCCACATGTACATTAAGGTGGTTGTATGTATTAGTAATTTAGATATGACACAGATCCTGGAAACAGTTGCTCTTATACTCAGACATTCCTGAACCAAACAGGGTTATATGTGTATATACATGGAGAATTTGTGCCTAAATGTTTTGTGCAACTCAGTTCTAGTTCAGCAGAACTCAGCTGTGTGTAAAAGAAAGCACAATTGAACACAGTGTGAGCTCAAAGTAATGTGTTTGACATGCTCAGAAAGTATCATGAGTTTCTGGAAAAAAATATTCCATAGAAATAAAACGTTTTTTCCTGGAAATAACTGTTTAAATGTGTTTTTTGGTTTGTTTGTTTGTTTGTTTGTTTTAAATTAATAAGTACCTTTCTGATATTTGCCTTCTGGCTGGACTTGGTAGGTGGATCAGGAACTTAGTGATATGTGTTTTTGTGCAGAGTGATACTTGACTGCAGGATCCCAGGTGTCCAGGCAACCCAAGTACATGCGTAGGCTGATGCTGCCAAGATTTCAGTGACCAACAGTGCTTTGATGGTTACAGAATCACAGAATCACAGAATTTACAAGGTTGGAAAAGACCTTTAAGATGATCTAGTCCAGCACTAGACCTTACAGTTCCTTATCAACTAAACCACGACACTGAGTGCTACATCCAGTCTTTTTTTAAATAGGTCCAGGGATGGTGACCCTATTGCCTCCCTGGGCAGATGATTTCAGGGTGCAATAACTCTTTCAGTGGAGAATTTTTTTCTGTCTAACCTAAACTTCCTTTGGCACAGCTTGAGACTGTGTCCTCTTGTTCTGTCAGTTGCTGCCTGGTGAAAGAGACCAACCTTCACCTTGTTACAACCACCCTTCAGAAGTTGTAGAGAGTGATAAGGTCACCCCTGAGTCTCCTTTTCTCCAGGCTAAACAGCCCCAGCTCCCTCAGTCATTCCTCACAGGGCTTGTGTTCCAAGCCCCTCACCAGCCTTGTTGCTCTCCTCTGGACACGCTCAAGTGACTCAACATCCTTCCCAAACTGAGGGCCCAGAACTGGACACAGCACTCAAGGTGTCGCCTCACCAGTGCCAAGTACAGAGGAGAACGACCTCCCTGGTCCTGCTGGCCACACTGTTCCTGATACAAACCAGGATGCCATTGGCCTTCTTGGCCCCCAGGGCACACTGCTGGCTCATGTTCAGTTGGCTGTCAGTAGCCCCAGGTTCCTTTCTGCCTGGGCACTGTCCAGCCACATCATTCCCAGCCTGTAGTGCTGCAGGGGTTATTGTGGCCAAAATGCAGGACTGGGCACTTGAACTTCATGTTGATGGACTCAGCCCATCTACACAGCCTGTCCAACTCCCTCTGTGGAGCCCTCCTACCCTCCAACAGGTAACATGTGCTCCCAGCTTGGTGTCATCAGCAAATTTGCTGCTGGTGGACTCCATCCCCTCATCCAGATCACCAATGAAGATGTTAAACAGGACCAGCCCCAGCACAGACCCCTGAGGGACACCCCTGGTGAGCAGCCACCATCTGGATGCAGCACCATTCACCACCACCCTCTGGGCCCGGCCATCCAGCCAGTTCCTAACCCAGCACAGAGTGCTCCTGTCCAAGCCATGGGCTGCCATGTTTTTCTGGGAGTGTGCTGTGGGAGATGATGTCGAAGGCTCTGCTGATGTCCAGGCAGACACATCCATGCCTTCCCTGCATCCACCAGGTTGGTCACCTGACTAGTGAAGGGGGCTTTACACTATATTTGTAAGGGAAGGGCACTGTCCATCCCAATCCTGCCTGTCAGGTGCTGACACCTGTAATGTATGCCCAGAGAATTGCAGGGGTATTCCAGATACTTCTGCTAGTGAGCTGGCTTTAACCAGAGCCGGGGGCCTGGCTGAGACACCTCTACATGAACACATGTGTTATGGGGAACACACAAGAGGAGCTAGAGACACATGGGTTGATCATTGGCATCATGGAGACATGGTGGGAAGGCTCCTAAGACTAGAGCATTGGAATAGAAGGCTTTAAGCTTTTTAGGATAGACAGGAGATGAGGAGGAGATGTGGCCCGCATGTCGATGGAGAGTGTGGAACTCTGCCTGGGGAAGGATAAGGAGCCTGCTGTGATCCTGTGGGTCAAGATCAAGGAGAAGGCAGGGACAGAGGATATTATGATGTGGATCTGCTGCAGACCACCTGATGGGGGATGGTGTGGATGAAGTATTCTAAGGCAGACAGGAGCAGCTTCACATTTGCAAGCCCTGATCCTCATGGAGGTTTTCAATCACTTGGATTGTCTGTTGGAGGGACAAATGGCAGGGCGCCAGCAATCCCAAATTATATGGTCTTCAAGGTCCATTCCAACCACTTGATGTTCTGTGATTCTATAGTTTTGAGCATAATTTCCCAAGATCCTGTGCACCTCAGAAGTCATTACAACTTCCAGTGAGGAGTCCTTTAGAAATAGAATATCAGTTTCAGACATTTATTGCAGAAGAACAAATTCTACAGAAATATGGGATGTTAAGAGACATCTGGAGACCCACAAGTATTATAGGTATGGTTTCATTCATATTTCTAAACTGAAGTATAATAATAAGTCCAATAATAAGAAGTCTTCCATTAATAAGAAGTCTAAGGAAGATCTTAGAAGAAATACAGGCAGGAAGATAATCTTTGTGTGCTGATGAAGCAATGCTGATTTAGCATGGGTACATGAGCAGATACTAAATATAACTAGGTTTTATGCAAATCAAAGCCCTGGTGCAGCACTCCAATGACAATTGAAAAGAACTCATTCCCCTCCAAATAACACTTAATTCCAAATGCAGTTCTCTTATCAATGTAAACCAGCTGAGGTTTGCATTGTACCTGGAAAAGCTGTCAAAAAACCCCACTGCATTACACTTCTAGCCACCATGTTACTTTTTTCTACCATTACATTTAGCTAAAAAGAAATCACTGTGATTTATACAACTTCATTTGAATGGATAAAACATTTGTGTTGCAAAATAATAGACATGAAAAGACAAATACAAGTCACTTGTGAGTATATTGAGCATGATATGCAGCTAAGGAATCATAAAATTGACAAGAAGTATTAATTATTGCTTGCTAATAAGAATCTTTAAATAACATTGCCTTAAGCTCATTCTTTGCTATGACATCAGTATTGCTGTACTACTTATGTTAAATGAAAGTCAGAATGTGTTATGTGTGGTACCTTTTGGGAATGCATCAGGTTGATTTGAAATTTTTTGGCAGTATAAATAGGAATTTGCCTTCAATGACAGCATGAAAAAATGGTCTATGTCCTTTTGGAAAAGAGTAGCCTATTTTCCTAATGTTATTTAAACATATTCATTGACTAGAGTATGTTATTTTGGCAGTGAAATTTATTAATTGAGGAAATGAAAGGAAAATAAGTGTTTGGTGTCTGAAATCCAGTTATCAGAAGAGAAGTAACACCTGAAAAAATTCACCTAATTAATACATACACCAAGTCTAAATCTCCTAGGTGTTTTACAGTAAATAATAATTCAGCTGTAGTCACTATGGATATGCCTGCACCACCCCAGCTTTAGTAATGACAAAATGTCATCTGTTTTTAACAGAAAGGTGCATTAAAGGAAAAGCACGATTAGAAAATATATCCTGGATGACATTCATGGTACTGGTGAACTGCATTAAGGCAGTGCAGTAATTAAAAATTCAATTCAGAGGAGCTTATTATTCCTTAATTCACAGTTACTCCATCTATCAAGGGTCTCCTGGACCCAGTCATTATGAAAACATGATGCCTCCATTACTTGCTAAATTTTTGACTTAAATCTTCAATCGTCAAAGGAGATGTAAAACTTTCCCAAACCATACAGATAGAAATAATGAATAAGAAAGACTTAGGAAGCATTTAGAATTCAAATAATTAGGCCACAGTGGATACTTTCAAAATATTAGCAGTTATGTCAATATAAAAGAAAATATCCTCATTAAGTTGTGTGCCAGGTTTTACAAAAATATTTAGTCAACAAGTCATTTCTAAAATTTTATTAGTAGTAGTGTGACTTAAGTTAACTGTTTTAAGAAAATCTGCATTCAATAACATAATTCTGGAATTATGTGAACTAGAAGAAATGTATATGTAAACTTAAATATTTCCTGGTGGATGGATATTAGAGGCTTAAAAAAAATAGATTTATATTTCCCCCCTTGTGTTTATTTGGGTTAGTTTTGGGGGTTTTTCCCTCTTTTCTTTTGAATTCTAGACTTCCAGCATGGAAAGTATCCTCTGGGTTACTTTCACCTGGAGTGAAATCCACCTAGTTCACCACTCAGAATTGGGTTTTGGACTGATATTTTCATAAACTCATCTAATTTAACCACATAATCTTTTACAAGTAGAAACAGTCAGCTTAGGAACTATTACTCTATATGCGTTTTTTAAGTGCATCACCTTTTGTTTTCATTGCATTGAACATGGTATGGAAGAAGGCTGCTTGTAAAAGATTGCACAGGAGCCTTGTGATACTGAGTCACTAGGCAGTAAAAAGGCATAGCTCATCCAGAAGGCCTGATCTCCTCCTCTCTCCAGTCAAAAAAGAAATGGAAACGGTGAAGATGATTGTCTTAAATAAGTGTAGTGGATAATATCACATGAAGTGTTACAAAGCTGCTCAGGCTTCAGTCTGCGGGAAGAAATTTTTCTCCCAAAGCCTTACTCAGAGATCCGAGAATAATGAAGGCTTTTAAGCCTAACGAGCTTTTTAGTATCCCTTTGAAAAGGCTAAATTGTTTATGCCTATGAAATATCTGGTTTCTGTTTTACTATTATTAACATTCTTTTAGATAAGCGGAATTGAGTATAAGTCAAGACAGCTGATGTACTTTGCTAGGAGTGAAAGATGCCTATGAAAAAGGAAGGATTTAAACCTAGATCTCCAGTGATCTTAGGGATCTAAGTTATTAGGCAGGGGAAAGGATTTGCTTTACTAATGATTTTAAATTGCATAGATTAAGGTATGTCTAATGAATTTGATGTATTAATCATTAATCCAATGCTATTAATCTGTTAATGACACCATTTCTTGGAATCATCTGTCATATACTATGATCTGGTATCCTGGTTGCATAGGAGTTGCCTTAAGAATCTCACTTGACAGGTCAGCAGCAGCATAAATAGGTCCTGGGAACCTGTGATCAGGAGATTCAAGTCCAGTGACCTAAATCTGTTTTTTGTTTGTTCTGCTGCTCTGTGTTTTTGTAGTGCTAGCTTGACAAAAAAATTATTATTACAACTTATTTTTTTTTCTCACCAGAATCATCCCACAGAAGGAACCCCTGAGGCTCAGATCAGAATGCAGCTCACTTATCTAAGAGAAGAAGGCCCTGTATGTTAACACAAGCTGGCCAGTGTACTTCCTTAATATTGTTACTCTTTGTTTTTATTCTTCTTCTCAAGGTCCACAAATACATCAGAAAAGACATGTGGCAGTGAAATATTAGGATTTTTCTCAGTGGTTATCTGGGTGACCATTTAACACAAAGGGTAACACAACATGGTGACTGGAGCCTTTTACTTTCAACAAGAAACAAAGCAGCTAAAAGGAATATCTACACTTACATGGACATGTTTACATTTTACAGGCCCTTAAAACACATATTTCACACTAATTCAGATTACTATTTTAACTATGACTCTTGCAGTTCTAGTTCACCATTGTTTTATTAAAGGTGCATTGAAGGTCAACTGCCACTAACTGTACTGTTACATATTGATTTCACAATTTGAATTAATGTAATTTTCTGTTGTTTTCCCTACTAAATGTACAGCAGCACTTCAGTGCCCCAGTCAATAAGATCAATAGCACTCATGTGAAGTTCAGGCTATGGCTGTCGCTGGTTTTTTCTCCTTTTCTCCTTGCTCTCTTCTCACAGGGTCAGACAGGTTTTAGTAAATGTAAAATCTATGTTCCTGCTAATAGGCTGTGGGACTTCTCTTGATGGATGCATTCTGTGCACACCAGTTACGCTGAAGCAGAATATTTTATGCCTCATACTGATTTTTTTTTCAACCACGCTACTATTTCTCCTTTCATGAGAGAAAAAAAATCAAATGCTAAAGGCATTTTTTTGTGCTTTCTCATCAGGCTTTCTGCAAGCCCTTGTTAACAACTATTTATACAAGTAGAATTTCATATTTGGTAATTTTTAAATAGCAAATCATTACTCAATAGCCCTTGCTAATCCTGATGTCAGAGCTAAAAGACCAATATATTAAGAGATAAATGTGACTAAGTTAAGCATGTGTTTAAACATTTGGTTAAATGGTGCAGAATTGATCTACTAGCAATCTGGAAAGCTATGCCTTAGTGGGAGTGAAAATATCTGGGCAGTTAAGTGTTAAGCACTTGGACAAAATAACATTTAAAACACAATGCGCTTTGGTGTTGCATGGAAAAGTATGTGTGATTGTTCCAATCCATGGACGGAACAAATGTGTCACAAGTGGAAGTCATTACTGGTATTCAGATAGCAAATTGATGGTAAGTTTAGAATTGAGCACGTATGCCCTGAGTCAGTGTCTCTTTCAATAGTTTCATGAAATGTCAGTGGTCTTATTTTCTTGCTATCTGTGTCTTTTAAGCCAGTAGTATACAAATGTGCACAAGTAAATGGAAAGCATCTGTGAAAAAGAAAGAAACATGAGAGCTAATGTCTTTTGACTAATTTTGAGAATAGAAGAGGATATCAATTAAATAGGAAATTGATATTTGTGCTTCCATTTAACAGAAGAATGGCAGTAGCTGCAATAACCAAAAAACGGAAAAAAATATCTTGGCAAAAGAACTTCGCCTCTGCTTTCCTTCCTTAATTCACAGTGAGGTGTAGATTGACATTGTGATGATCTTGTGCTGCCAGACTTTTCCTTGCATTCTCTTCCACATACAACATTGTTCTTCACATGCGTTCAGTCACATGTAAAGAGTTAAGGAATGAACACGTGTTACAGGATGCCCTGCTTCTCCTTGAAGCATCAGTGGCTGGATGTGATAAAGAATAAGGTTACAGAAAGCCAGCAGGATTGATGCAGCTGCTGAAGCCATGTGCTTTACATGCACAATAAGAAAAGCAATACACTTCCTCACCCCTGCACTGTAAAGCTTAGAGAATGTAATTAGAGAACAATAGTTTAACCTGGGAAGGTACTAAATTAACCCAGACAAGCATGATAAACAGAATCAAGTTTTTTGTTCTGGCTCCAGATAATAGAATGAAGCGCATGGATCAAAAGTAAAAGCTGCACATCTTTCTGCACTGGCTGACCATCACGGAGGATATATTTTGAGAATTTGACTGTTCATGGCTTTCCTTATATATTTCCATGTGGTTCTGCTTTCTGAAAACAGATGACAAGAAATAAGATGGAGAGGAATAATAGTAGATGAGTGCCAACAGTTACTGTATGTCTATGAACTTGAGAAAGCTAAAGGATGATAACTTTATATTCTAATTTATGGTGTCAGCAATTTACAGATGTCTTCTGTAAATATCAAACTCAGAGGCTACTTTCCTCTCAGAATGAAGACTAGTGTCTTTGTTAACAAAATGCGGTTGTCTTTGTGCTATCTGTCCATTCTCTTTGTCCATTTTGTTGCCTTTCAAAACCCCTTTAGCTGTATGGAATGTAACAGATTTAAAATGCCTCAGAGGATCTTTGTGCCGAATTGTTTCTTTTCTTATTTATTTTTCATAAATTATTCTTAATAAAAAACATATTGTTCTTATAATTAATTTTTCTTCTCTCCTATGTCTCTCCCCTGCTATTCCACCCTCTGTAAAATGACTGAGAAGCACAATGATTAAAAATTCGCATCATGCCCATCTGCCACTGTGCCCTGCACTTTGTCATCTGGCAGTTGGATATCAAAGTAGCCTCATCAATGCTCTTTGAAAACTAAGCAGATTGGACATGCAATTTATATGTAAAACAATTACACTGTGTTAGCTTGCTTTTGGCAAGAATATTAGAGCTCATCTTGGAGATAGGAAACAAAAGCAGCACTTCATCTTCATAAATTTTAAATGAGGAGATGTGTATGTATGTGAGAGAGCTGTCTGGCAGGAGCTTTTCCCTACAATCTTTCTCTAACTAGTTCTTTCCTTTCTAAAATATGTCCTAGTGTGTTCTGCCGACATTGGCTGGAATAATATGTATTTTCATATAATGCAGGTAGTGCTAATAGATTGTCACACTAGAGTTTCTTTCAGATAATTTCTTTGATATTCATTTAAAACAGATGGCTGTGCTGTGGTGACAAGCTTCAGAACCAAAACTAAAGAGGGTTAGAAGAATTAATTTATGTTGTATAGACTCATTTTCAGCCAGACAACTTTATTTTGTCATATTATCTGTGCAGAGCCTACTGTGCTATGCTTTTAAACACTTCTAAGTGCTCATTCTCAGATCTTTTATAAGCAGCATTCATGAAAGTCTGTCTGATAAGAACACTAAACTGAATGCTGTATATTTTTCAAAACATCTATGCAAAACCCATCATACGTTGCTGTTTTCTAAAGTCCTTCAGGGTGTTTGAGAGCAAGCGTGTGATGGAATGTACTGACTTTAGAGAAATTGATTTTTAGGGAGTATCTAAGAGCAAGTTTAATGATAATAATGCATTTTAGTGTGGTGTGGTTTTTTTTTTGTCTGAATGAGAGTCATAATCTGTCCTGTAGCACTTGTAATGAAGTTCTGAACAATGTCAACAAGAAACTAACAATGTGTTTCTCCTCCTTAAGAAAGGTCTTTACTCTGAACTTCAATGCTTACCATAAACATAAAAAATTCTGAGTGATATTAACCATGTGACTGAAACACAGTCTGAGATGCAGCTTGCCAGCATTGTGCAGCTTTGTACTTGAAGTTTGGTAAATTTTTTTGGTTAATGAGGGCAATATGTCTGCCTTAAAACTAAATATACAGCATTCCTCTACTTCATTAATTTTTTTCTTTAATAAGTAAAATGCCTAATTTAATGTCACAGTTATGAGATTTTTTTAGTGTTTGTTTCATAGATTTAGAGGAATCTGATTGTAGAAAAATCTTTAAAATAATATTTTCATGAATTCTAGCTGTAATCTAGTCAGTTTTATTGTAATTTTCATCAGCAGTTAAAAACAATTTTTTCAAATTTGAACCAAATATCTTGTCTATAAAAAATTCTTCTCCTTGACCAAGACATTCCTGGAAATCGCTTTTATTTTAATGAGTAGAACAGAGCTGTCGAGTCAGCTCTGAATTCTTACTCATATTTTTTATAGGAAAGATAAAAAAGAATTAAGGTGGTGTGGGATGGAAAGGTTTTTTACTGTTTGTTTGTTTCTTTGTTTTTTTCCCAAGTCTGCCTATTCGAAATAATATTGCAGTATCAGATATGGAAAGTGATGTGAAGTTTATACTTTACATTGAGATCTGAATTCTGGCAGTAAGCTTTTAGGGGCCAGCAAAGCGGCCCCTAAAATGAAAAGTAAACAGTAAAACTTCATTGTATCTAAGTATAAAAAGTTTGCATCATTTCCACAATCGGCCTCTTTTGAGGAAGGCAGCAACCTCCAGCCAGAGGTGTGGTTTTTATGGTGCTCAGAACCTTTGGGTAACTTTGGGGATAGATTCATTACAATGATTTTCTCTTTTTTTTGTTCTTTGAGGGAGACAGTCTTAAAAATCAGCAGCGTTCTGACTAAGGAAGTGAAATTTGATCCTCTCTGCCAGAAAGAATGTTGAGGGTTACCTAACCTACCACCTGTAGTAGGCTGTTGATGTTGCCTGGGATGAGTTCTCACTTCAAGCTGTTGATCCTCTCATAGCTTGCTTAACAGTATCAAGATAGCTCCAGTGTAACTCATGTAGTTTTTGCCATACAGAAAATCTACTATGGTGAATTTTAGGGTAAAGGAGCAGTGACGGTTTTTTGTTGTGTATAAAATTTTTTAACAGCCATTGAAAAGCTTGTGGTACTTCACTGAGCAGGGTGAGAACTTTCATCTGGATGATCAGATTGTCTGTTTCTCTATAGTGAGTAATCGCATGATTAATTGTGAAGCAGAAAAGAAGCAGCCAGAGAAATTTTCAGTGTCATTTAGAGCGCTCTAGGATGTTGTCCTCAGGAAGTTACAGCCTTGACTTCACTGTAGAAGAATTAACCACTTTGCTATTTCTTTTAGTTATTGGTTTTTAGTAATTTGGAGATGAAGGCTTCTCTGTTTTTTTCACTTTGTTACAGCTGCTCACAGTAGAACAGTATACAAGTCAAGTGAAAAAATGTCATTTCGGTGGAAAAGAACCCAAAATTTTGAAAAGATGACAAAGTACCATGAAAATGGGCTAGAAGTAGGAAAATTATTTTTTGACTTATCAATGGTCACCAAGAAAGACACTGTACTATTTATTCATGAGAAATTTGTACGGGCCAGCACTGGAGATGGAGGACCACATTCAGGCCCACCTCCACTGCAGTCCACACAGAATCCTGCACCTGAAATTCATCACCATGGTCAGTACTGTAACCATAACAGCATGCCTGGGTTTTCCTGTGGGTTGAGTGCAGTGTGAGGACTTAGGGAACATATTCAGAGATCAGATTCCCTAGGCAATGGCAGCTGTATGGTTTCGTGTGTACCCCCAGGATCTGTTAAGTGTGGGGTTGTTTTTCGGTGCTTCCTGACAAGTTAACAGTAAATGCACCTGACTAAAAACCAAGTAAGAGCAGATTTCAGCTGATGCTGTAGCATGGTCTCTACAAGCAGAAGCAATCCTGGCCCTGATCTGATGGAAGGCTGTGCTGTGGCTGTGTCAGCCTGCCAGCAACAAATGCATTTTATCACTTGGTAGTGAAGGAGGATTACTGTCTGGCAAACCCTCAGCTATCTGTTTCCAAAGCCATGCTAGGAAAGCTTTGGCTCTTGAGTCATATAAATATTGCTACCAGCAAGATTCAGTCCTCACTATTGGTGGCCACATGTGCTTTGCAAGGTTGGTGGGCCTGTGCAATCCAACCTTGGTTTGCTTCAGAACTCCCCATATGGGGAAGGATGCGGCGCTCCTGGCTCTTGTTCATTTGCAACAAACTAGCTGCAGATCCCTCTATTAGATGACACAGAGGAAGAGAAATAGTGTAAATGCAGGTCAAGTGAAATAGTTAAGTAATTCAAAGAAATCCCTTTTGAGATACATATGGCTACTATCATCCACCTTTCTATTTTGATGCTGGTATGGGGAGGATATTTGAAGCTCCATAGCAAATTTTTGCATTTTTAAGTCTGGAAGGTCATAATTTTTAAACTGTTTTTATATGTGTCTGAACATCTAATTGAGCTGAAAAACAGAAATATAGGAAGTAAAAAAATTTTATGCAACATAGGTAATGAGTAGAGTTGTAAATATTTTAAATGGTTTTGAATGTTTTTACGCAAAGGGGATTGATCCAATAACTTAAGTAGATTATTTTGAGCTCATAGGAAAGCTCAGTTCACTACTAAACACCAAGCTGCTGATCTTAAAATTGTCAACAGGACATAGCTGTCAGAGACGTGTTGAAAGATATCTCTTCTTTCTTTTAGAATAATGTAAAATTTAGTTGTGGTATTACACTGTGTATTGAATATTCTTGAATTTTGAAGTAAGAACCAAGGAATTTTAATTAGCAGGAAATCAAGAAAATTATAAATGTTGGGCTCTAGGCATTAATTAAACACAATGTTAAAAGCTGTTTAAAAGAACAGGAATAGCACCGATGCCCAGTACAAGGACAGCATCTGCCTGGAATGGCTGCCAACCCTGAACGTTCAGGTGGTAATACACAGTTCTTGTGTGACAGCATTGCTCCTGGCAAGTGAATTATGAAAGCTGGTTCTAGTGATAGAGGCTGCTGGAAGTGGTATCTTTGGCCTCCTGAACTGTCAGAATTTGGTGAACAGAAAGGGGGTGACATAGAGGTATCATTACCTTTGCACTCCTTTGTCTCTTTTGGGCCTCTCAAGCTTATTTTGATCAGAACTAAAATGTGTAGGTTTTGACCACCCCAGAACACAGTGTATTTTTCAGTTTTTTAAATGAACTTTTACCATCTTAATGAGTGAAACCAAACCTTCAAATTTATATGCTTCTGTTCTTCAGGCTGTCTAAATTTAAATTTATTATATCAAGCTCATTTCTAAGAGAAACTGTCAAGGATGTGATCAAAAGTCTTTTTAAGTTCAGCTTTTGTCCACTGTCACTGATTTGCAAATTTTTCTGTCAGAAGATGTTTGAAATGCTTTTCACATTGTCTGATTCCTGCCTGCCCCTATGTGAAAATCTATTTGATTAAAAAGCATTGCACAATTCATCAAGGCTTCTGATCTTTTGGACTAGGTGCTGGTTAGTGTTTCTGCAACACATCCCTAAATGGGAGACTGAGTGGTAAGATGTCTGTTTGAAGAAGGAGACTTGTCTATTTGTCAGAGGTCAAAAGAAAAAGTGATTTTTACTGTAACTAATAGCAAAGTGGTGTGCTTGAGATTCAAGAGAATGAAAAGGCTTCACAACATCTCTTCTTCTGCCATCCCCTTCCTATGCTAAAATTAAGCATGCAGATTATACTGACCTTGCTTGGTGTATGTGTGTGGGTGAGTTCTGAAATCAATGTGAAATCATAGTGGACTAAATTTTTTGGACCAAGGATTTGTGTTCTGCAGTATGATGAACAGCTTTTGTCGCCTTGTTAAAGGAAGGTTGTCTCAAATGATGTGACTGTCACACACAGTGTGATGAGCACAGACCCCCTTTCCACATGCATGCCTCTGCTGAAGCTGGCAGTGTCTGAGCCAAGCCCAGAACTAGGTGTAGTGTTTATACACCTCCATGGACAGTTTAACAAAGTGTGTGGCTGTAGCTGCATTTCTTTTGTTCCTGAGCTCACTCATGTTTGCCAAAATGTACTGTGCCATTGGCCAGTGCAGTGCTGTTCACTGGCACTTGTCTATGCCACAGGACACTGTGTGGGGAACTCTTCAGAGCACCATGTGGCTTGGATTGACAAACCAGTCCTTGAGAGGTAAAATTAGTGCAATCTAGATAGCTAAAGGAAACAAAAGCACAAAAAACAGCTGGCAATGAAGTTGTATCCAAAAATAAGGAAGACATGTTTAGGTGCCTTTTAGCTAAGACTAAGCACTGTAACTATTTCCTTAAGACTATGTTAAATTCTTGCTCCCACCATTCAGAGACTGAGTGCCATCTTCAAACATAGATGACCCAGAATACCTGGGGATGGTAATGCAGATTGAAATTCAATGGCTTGGGTGTTTTTGAGGTCTCAGTAGCTAGTAAGTTCAATTGCTGACTATAAAGACTTGATTTCTATTTTTTTTTTCTTATTTTCTGTTAACTGATCGTAGAAGCTTTTAGGAAAGTATCTGTTCACTGCATTTTTATAGTGCTGGTACAATAAAGTTCTCACTTGGATCTTTAAGCATGTTATACATGAGAGCATGGGTTAATTTTTTTTTTTAAATATGACTTTTTAGGAAAGAGGTTGACGTAGACATGATTTGTATTTAAATTTCACATTTGTATGCCCTCCTACAAAGCCCTAGCAACTGCAGCTTTAGTCTGTGGGACAAAGAGTTGCTGACTTCTCCACTGTGCTTTTTGCCATCTGGTTGTAGCAAAGTAAATACACAAAATGATGGAATTTCATGTTTTTCAGATCAAAAAAACTGTAATGAAATACTCATGAGTCTTTTTTCCCCAGTTTTAATTAACTTGCTGCATGAACTTTTCTTCTATATCTCCAATGAACATTGTCATGTAGGTTTTGTAAAAGTTTTCATTGACATTAGTATCAGAGGCCCTACTTATGGTTGTACTAGTCTGGTGTATGATTAGGTTAGAAATAAAAAATTTCTATGCATGTGAGTGGCACCTCATTCAGAGTTTTTTAGAAACTGTGATGTTCTGTACCACTGAGCCTTGCTTACAGTCATGTGAAAATAACATTCCTGTCCAGATAGTGCAATGCTTTCTAAAGCTGTATTCTAAATAGATGGTGGAAGACACTATAGAAGAAACATGTAGTAGGTGTCTTTCTCTGGTTTTTATTTGGCATGAGTTAAATTTTAAGTGATTTAAAATTCTTTCTTAAAAAACCCTGTTTTTCCTCATCCTGTGCATTTATTTCTTTTAAGTGTCTTTGTTGCCACTCCATCTCCTACCTATAATGTGACTGTCTTGTAGATTATTTAATAAGAACCCAGTCATCTTTGTTTTTATGTTGCTTTTGCATTTTTTCTGTATGCACATATGTGACTATGCCTTTTTACTTCATCTTCGGTTAATAATCTCCTGGATTTTCAAATGGACACAGATAAATAGAGAATGGAGAGGAATTAAGATATCTCCATAATACTGTACACATGAATGCCTCTGCTGGTTGAAAATGAATCTTGTAGAAATAAAATTCACTCTTCCCTTACAATTTTCCCATGAAAAATCCTGTGAGAAGAATATATTTCATTTTGCACAATGCAAAAAGCGACAGCTTGCTTCTCTTTTGCAGGTGAAATTCAGGGCAAATTGCTGCGTGTAGGGTCTGCTAAAGTCAACTACTCTGTGGAGTCAAAGTCCCATATTTGAGTGTTTCTCTGATTTAATGCTGGCAGAGCTCTCTCTGAAAGCATAATATAGATTTTAGTTTGGACCTAGTCACGAGTTTGCAGTTTGCCCTTTATGTTATACAGCTGTCAAGTCTTCTGTGCTAGATTGATTTCTCCCTACACCAAAAGACCAGCAGTGAGACCAAGTGCCAGTCAGTTTTCTTAATTAGGTTCCTTTTAAATGCTTGCTTGCACTCCTTACAGTGTCATTTCAAGCTGGATCTTGCACCCCTTGAGGTGAATCTGCCATTTTTAAAGGCTCATTTTTGCATTATTGTCTGTTTGAGCATTTGTTTTTTCATGGATTCCTCTTTTTCTAAAATGTCAAAATGCTTAAACAGTGTATCAGTAAGCTGTAGAGTCATGAACAGAATTAAGAAATAGAGAGCTTGTTCTAGAATCATTTAAATGCTTGTGTTGCTGCTCTTCTGACATTATCCTGTCTGAGAGTGGCAGGACAGTGCATAGCACCTTCCATTATGTTTCATGGATCTAGGAATTATGGAAATTACAACTATGATTAAGAATTAAAGGGTAACAATGACATAATAGACATGTCTTCATTCCTTCCAGGAAGGCCTCTATTAGCACAAGGAGCATTGGCACTTATAGAGCCCTACTGGTGCCCCCATGCAATGCCTTTGTGTTACCTTAAGAGAATAAAGAGTAAACATGTTCAGGCAACTAAGACTTTTGTTTAATGTTGCTCTATGCTTTGCTATTTGATGTGATTGGTCTCTCTCCCATTCATAATTTATTTTCAGAGGATTTTTGTGACCTTGAACATGAGATAAAATGTCGTTTCCTCTGGGATCTGTACCTGAGATGTGTTGACTTTTAAAGGAAATCTTTAGTCAGAGAATTCCCTGAGAAACTTAATGTCATAATCTTAAAAAAAAAAAAAAGAAACCAAACCAAAAATATCCACTTTTTTTTTCTTTTCATGCAGCATACTTGAGATTTTTCATTGTATTCCTCCTCTTTTCTTGGGTTCAAGCTGGGAGAATAAAGCTGAGAAGAAAAATCAGAAGTATTGTGCTTGGCATGTGTCAGTCCCTCTATAACACTACTTCCAAACTTCACAAACAAAAAAGTTCACTCTTACCATAACTGGCTTTTTGATTAAGTTCCACAAATTGCTGATTCAGCACATGCATGAAAAAATGGAACAATTGTATATACAAATGAATTGAGAATTATACCCATGGTGACTTACTATTTAGACCTGCTCATGAGAAAGCAGAAGTGTGTCCATCTGAAGTTAATAAATTAACTTAACTGGCAATAAGTGAAGTGGTTCTGTTTCAGGAGAAAAGGCAGTGCCTGGACATACACAAAAGCTATGGTAGATAGAGGGTCAAAATGTGGCTAGATTAGCAAAGATCTACAGTAGCAGTGAAAAGACCAAACATGAATCTCCTCACTTTTTCCTGGCCCCTAAAATGAGGTGAAAAGCATCTAAGAATTACCATAGATGTCATAGGCAAAGAAATAGCAAACAGATATTTCCCTTTAGGTTTGGTGGGATCCAAAATTGCCCTACAGCTCACAAGAAAGCTGCTGTGTTACCTTAATGTGGCCCATATTGCATCCTGCAGAGTGGAGGCTAGAAATCTTTTGAGGAACTTCCCTCCGACAGTATTTTTTTTTCCCCTAGTTGTGCTGCATCTGTAGTGTTCCGTGGCCCAGGCAAATCGGGCACATAGCAGCAGTGTGCTTGTTCTCAGTGTCAGTTCTGTGGCCTCAGGACCGTAATTAATTCTTTTGAGTTACTTTCGTAATATGCTTTTACAATTTTAAAATATATAAAATGGCAATGCAACTAGATCACCTTGTGTTCCTGCAGTGGCTTGACTTAAATTCCCCAGGGTTCTGACATAAGATATCAAGCTTCTAAGAACTGCTTGTGATATCTTTAAATCACGAGGGTGCATGGAAGGCTTTCCACTTGTTTTTCAGTATATTAATTTTCATATTATTTTAAATATATACAAAGAATAAGAGTACTCTTTACAAGTACATCAGGGAGGCTTTTTTTACATGGGGTGGTATAAATAGATTTTTTTGTACCAGACCATAAAAGAAGCTCTCCATTTCCATCATTAGAAGGTTCTGTAGCTTCAACTGATTCATTTCTCCAGGCATGACTATTGTTCCTTAGCTAGAATTCGGAAAAAAAATTGTTATTTCTTTCCTATATTCTGCAGCTGTGGTCAGCTGGAAATAACCAGAGAATTTCTCTCCTAAGCTCACCCTGACCACAATTGTTCCTCTCTCCTTCACTGCATTCACCCCTGCTCTTTTCAATGTGTAGGGTGAAGACAACTGGTCCCTGCTGGTGTCCTAGCTAGTTGTCTGTCCAGAAAAAAAAATCATATAATTGGTAGAAAAGCCATGTCTTTCCTTCAGAAGATTTCATTTGCATGAGTTTGATTATTTCTGAATTCTGGCATGCCATCAAAATTAGTTGGAATTGTCTTACTGGGACACTGGTGGACATGAACTTAAAGCTTAATCTTACTTTAGAAATTACATCTCAAGTGCTTTTTTGCATGACTTCTCACATTTTTGTCACTTATTTTGAAAAGGGGGTTTTGTACTGTATGCATACATCTTCACAGTTGTTATCACTTTTGTGTACTGTTTGTGGTTGTAACAAGTGATGCTGCAGGCTTGACAAGCTGTTGATATGGAGTATTGACACTCATTTCTAGTGACTTATGTAGAGGCAAAAAAATTAATGTCATGCTGGTTTTTTTCTGTACAATGGCCCAATAATGTCAAGTTATGAGATATACCAACATTGATTCTTTTAGGGTTAGGGGAAAAAAATCCCAAAAGTGATTTCTTGCTTTTCAGGTCACTTGCAATTGTTTTAGTGGAATAACAACAATTACTTCCTTTTTCTTTTAACTGCAATTCTGATTCTAGAGATAGTGCTTTCTCTTTTCCATTCTCCTCTCTGTAACTGAAATACTAATGCAAAATATGTTTATTAGTTTAAAACCAGCAGAACTTTTTTCCACTTGTATGCACAACACAACAGATGCGGCTTGGAGCTTCTCACAGAGTGAAAGCATAGAGCAATTTCTTGTAGTGGATGGTAAGAGCTATACGCAAGGAAACACTTTTTAAAGGGACATTGGCCATTTTTCTGTAATCCCTTATCTTCCCTACTGAGTATTCAAAGGTGGTCAGTCATGGGTAAGTGAAGTAGCCATCTTGTCTAGTTTTCCTTTTGTAAAGCACTAACATGCTCACAGAGTAATGAAAGCACTTCATCACCAGATGGCAATGTTGGATGAGCCTAACCCCTCCACCTCCAGGAGTGTAGCAGGAGCAGTGGAAGAAGTGGTACAATTGTTTGGGAGAATGAGCAGCCATATTGCCAAAACTCTTTTATCTCCTTTAAAAGTACCTACAATGAAGGTCAAAAAGAATAATTTTCAACTTTTTCAAGTGCAGAGAAAATCTGGAAGGAAATTCATATGAAATTCAGCTTGAGTAAAAAGATCAAGGACACCTTTCTTAAAAAATATGTGCTTACACTTCTTTGTCCTATTTTTTTGCAATTGTTCTTTATAATAATTAGCACCCAGAGACATTTCCAAGGTTACATTAACTTTACACAAGAATACTGCCAATCACAGTTCCCAGAAAGTAACAGTGAGATTTTGTTTTTTGTATTAATTGTTGCTGAGGGTGTGAAATTACATTTTTTCCTAATTTTAAGGTGTCAGGTGACTGTATCTGTTGCGGCATTGCACAGTTTTAGTAAGTTTTGGGTTTTTTTATTCTGAAATTAATTTATAATGTAATTCTGTTTACACAGGATTTTCCCCCAAAAACTTATTTGAACAGAAATCATAGTGTCAGGACATAATTTGCATTGAATGTTGCATTGAGTTCACAGCTGTTCTGTTTATTTGTATTACACATAACAAACATATATTGCTTAATGTATGAATCGTAATGAATCTACTGTTAAGTTTATGGTCAAGTAGCTTACTTCTAAAATTGCAATAATGAAAGTGGAAATCTAATTTATTGAAAGAGAACAGATATTAGATGAAGTCTAATTGGAAACACAAAGATAAAATTTAAGATTTTCATAGCTTTCAATTTGATAGAGGCACACTTAATTGAACTCTACCTGCAAGTGCACAAAACATTCCTTTGTCTTTCCAGTAACTTTAATCTATGTCCATCCCATAGATATAGCTGAAGTACTCATAGTATTAGTAAATAGTTTCATGGGTTTTTTAGCCATTTCTAAGTTGAAGAAAGCCTAAGGAATATGCTTAAATTGAAGATTGTGTAGATCACTAAACAATAAACTGAACAGAGAGTACTATATTCTGGAAGTAGTAAGGGGTTTTGGCCCAATCAGTTTGTGCTTCCCCAAGACACTGACAATAGGTGTCTAGTTGCCCTTGGGTACACCTTTAATATACCAGATTATTCTGCCCATTGTTTTCCTATATTGACTCCAGAGGAGAGCTGGGATGATTTAGTGGCTTCATTAAGCACTTAGACAGAGAGAATGAATCTGAGCCTAAAGCTGCACTACAGAATTAAGCCTGCTTGTTCTATACTATTTTCCTCCTTCTCCATCTGTGGAAGCCAGAAAGAGAGCAAAGGCTGGCTATCAGCCATATTTCCAGTGGTCCCTCACTGGTAGTTTGGGGTGCCACCAGTGATGGATGTGTCTGTACCTTGAACTTCACATTTATCACCCAGGGTGAAAACCACAGGGCAAGGTTGGTAAGCAAATTGTCAGACACACTGCAATGGTGATAAAGTCCTCTCTCAGTGGTTCCCTTGCTTTGCTCTTTCCGAGCAGGACTTTTCCTACAGGGGTGGTGGTGGGATTTTCTTGGTTTTGCATACTCTATGAGGTGCTAGTGAGCTTAGCCATATCTCTTCTGGTTTCTGTTTGCCTGGAACCACAGCATCCTTTGCAAGGTTTCTTTCTTTAGGAAAGGGAATCTCCTCACTGCCATGTCTCTCAAGGGTACACTTCAAGGGTCCCTTGCCAGCACATGACATCATTCAGCCTAGAGAAGGAGGACTGAGATACTGAGAAACCTAATGTCAGATGAGATGCTTGGGAGAACACAACTGTGCCTGGAGTCAGGGCTCAGGTGTGTATGGACTGCTTCGATTACACATCACCAGGAGAGTCGTGGCTTGAATGTTATTCCCTCTCTATTATGCTCTCGGTGAGGAAGTTCTTTAGAAAGCAAAATGTCATTGCAACTGTAAATGTACATGTTGTTGTAGAGTGGTTTGTTTATATGTTGGAGCTGGATAGGCAATGCATGTGTGCAAACATGGCAAGACATTCCATTAGGATCATGTTGCTCACTCAGGCTGACTCAGAACACTGCATCCAGACCACTGTACAATAAGATGTCAAACTATTGTCACCGTGACAACACTTTTCCTTCTAATTTCACACTGGTAATTTTGACAGAACAAGAAGGACTACATGTGAAAATTACACCTTTAAAAACAGATTTGGAATGACAGGATAAATTAGAGCATTATTGTCTAATGGATGGAAACAAAAATCATTGCAATTTCAGACTCCAGCAAAATTGCTTCTCTTTGAGGTATGGATATCAGACTTCAAGTGGATTTCACAAAATCTCCTCTAGATATCTAAATTAAATTAAAATCTATTTCAAAGAAAATTCTTAATCAGCAATTCTCAGTAGGATTACTATCACAATGCACTCTTTAAATTTTTTTTCTTTTCTTTCTGTTTTTCTTTTTTTCCCTAAGGAAGTCACAAGCCTTGTATTTTGGTTTTTTTGTTGTTTTTTTTTTTTCCTGGAAGGAAAATACAAAGTGAGATAGTAAGAACAAAGAAATAATTTCCCTTTTCTGAAGAGTCAGTGATATAGATTTAAATTCTCAAGTGGGGAAAACATTCTTCTCCCTAATCCCCCAGGCTCTACCATATGATGTATTTTTTCCCCACTGATAAATTAATTTCAACTGACATTTTATCAAGATTTACCTTGCTCAGTTTGAATTTCATGGAGGTCAATCATCTGTATTTGGGTTTGGGTTTTTTTAAAGCTGAACAAATTTTGAAGTGTGTTTGGTGATAATTAATAAAAGAGTTCTCATAAAAATGGATCCCAGCTTCTCTGGGACATTAAATGATTGAAAAATAGAATAATTTTTTTTAAAAAAGAGTTAATAATTTCACAAGGCAGCATTTTAAGCTCTGAACAATGATGTGAACTAATTTAATTTACCATCACAAAGCTGATGGAAAAGTCATGATTACCATTTGTTGTGTGATGCCAATGAAACCCATTCTCAATTGGGAAGCCTCCTGTGTTGTCCCAATAAAAACCCAAAAAAGGCTGATGCAGTGATCTAGAAGATAGGAGAATTTACCTGTTCCTTTCATAGCAAATGGCTCTGTATTGACAGTCCAGTTAGAATTGGAAAACTCTCTTGTGTGGTTCTCTTTTGTTATGAGCTGGTGGTATTTCTTAGCCTGGTGGTCAGAGTGGGGTGCCGGGCTAACTTCACTGAGCTCTTACCTGCCTGTAGGAGCTGTTACTAACAGAGAATAAACATGATGATGGCAATCCACACAGGGATCATGAAAACCTCACAGACCTACTCCACAATTCTTCTTCCTCAATGTCACTAGTAGGAGTCCAGTGAGCATTTGGCCTCAGTTTATTCTTCCTCCTATGGCTCAGGTGTGACTCCAGTCAAGCTGCACCTACAGAAATAAGCACCTAAAGAAAATCCTAAAATCCTACATTTTTATTATTTTTCTCCCCCATTTTTATAATAAACACAAGCTAGGAATTTCATACAGGTCACAAAGAGGTCAGTGGACATTCTCCAATTTGGGTTGCAACACAGGGCTTACCTGTTGGTCTCTCTTTTTCATTCTGTGGTTTGTATTGAACTCTCACGCAATTAAGAAAATGGGAAACTAAAGGACAATTTTGGTTTAAGAAAAGCAGAACAAAATTTGGCTCTTGACAATAACTGGCAGCAAAATAGAAACTTGAAGGCCTGATTTGTTTCTCATCAACATGAGAAGATATGTCATGCAAATGATGGGCTTTGGTAGGAGTGTCTGCATACTCTAAAACCTGGCTTTAGAATAAAAAAGGCTTTTTTTTACCAGAGACATTTTATGAAATGTGCTGCAGCTACTGAGATAATTCCTTTGAGATCAACATTTTAAGAACCCCAGGTTTTGAGAATTCATGTTTACAGCCCATTTGAAAATTTTGAGTTGCATTTCTAGAAGGTTGCAACTGTCCCATTCAAAGAATATAGAAGTTCCTGAGGGGTTAGACAATGTCTCTTGCTCAATTTCAGTGTCTGAGAAACACCAATCCCTAATCTTTTCTCTCTCTAGAATTCTCTAGGGTATGTGCCACTGCCCATTACATCTTTTAATTAATGTGATAATTGCTGTACATGAAGTTTAATACCAATTCAGTCAGCTTATGCTGGGAAGCCTGATGTTCTGTATTTGTTGAAAACATAGATAAGACAATTTTGCTTGCTATGTTAATTGTGTAAGGTCTGGATGAAGCTCACTGTCCATTCCTCAGCACAGGCAGTTAGACCTGATATTAACTGCCACCAAGTCCTTTACAGGAGATGTCTCCTCCCCCCATTTACACTTTGTCAACTCCACCACATTTTTTTCCATGCAAGCTGGCCATTGTTACTGCTTTAAGTTAGAAACATCCTGTTTCTTTTAATGGAGAAACCAGTACAAATAATTGCACATAAATATAGATAAGGTATTCAGTGTTTTTTAAAAAACAAAATAGGTTTCTTTTCTTTCCCTACACAGGCATTCTAGGGGTAAAATCTTGGACTGGGGAGAAGGAATAAAGCATGAAGAGCAATACATAAAACCCCTCATAAGACTTCTGAAAACACTCTCTTAAAACTTAATTGCCTAGTTTTGATCATCCACATATGAGCTGGATTTTGTCATAGAACTATTCCTGTGCTTCCTTGGACAAAGACTTCTTTTCCTGTCATCTGTAACATCTGTTACTGCTTGTTCTTGAAAGTGTACTAGCTTTCAGAATTTTATGAGAAAAAGCAAACCTTTTGGTTTTAAAATTTTTCAGCTACTGACCGTCTATTGTCCAGGTACTGTTTTGCCCAACACAATGTGTAAATCAGGTTAAAAGAGGAATTCAGAACAAATAGACTTCATGCACGAGTCATAGGTACCAATCCAGAACTGTAGTTTTATTAAGATCAAGTAGAAAGGGATACTCTAAGAGGTTACTTATGTTTAATGGTTTCAAGAAGCATTTCTATGTTTGGGTTTTAGTTTATTGTGCAGTATAATAACATTTGTGGTAAACAATTATTGTATGCTCCCTTAGAACTGTCAGAGAAGGAGAGATTTCATAATTTCAGTTAGGACATGGAGATTTACAGCACCCAATGTTCTCTGAAGCAGTTTCTTTCTTGTCCTTATTCTTTATTGTCATCCCTGCCATCTTAACCAAATATTTTGATCACTTCAGTGGTGCAGGTATTGACATTTTTCCTGTGCTTTAGGGACTCTGAAATGCCTTGAGATATTGGTTCATTTGATATGAGACTTTTGCATGGTTGATGGTAATCATATCCAGTACTTGATGTTTTCATCTGCGTTTTCTGCAGTCTCAAGTGTTTTCATGTGAGTGTGTTGGTTTCTTTTCCACTGCTGGTTGTGAAGGGCCTGTACTTACCCCCCTTACCCCTGGTGCCAGGGGAGCTGTCAGGTGTGGGCAGTGCTACCAGCTCTGCTGGGGCATGGCTACCAGTCTTTGATGCTGCAGAGCTTCCTTGTAGTTTGCACATCACAAGAAGAACAGTACCTAGATATTCATCTGCTCACTGAGTTCTTCAGCATCCTCTCTAAAAATTATGAAAGCATAATGATTAATTGCTTGGTATCTAGCCTTATGAGCAACAGCTGGGCCCCTAGTGGAAAAAAAATGGACAAAAAAGGCTAAAGAAGATCAGAAAAGAATTGTTTGAGTTGCTGCATCAGGATTCTGGCTGCCCAAGTACACTGTATCCAAGGATCTCAGAAACCAAAGAAGGTTTAGCAAGTTCTGAAATAGGCAACTATGAATCAATCAAATGAAAGAGGAGAATTATTCTCAAGTTTTACAGAATTTGGTAAGAAAGAAAAGCACTTCTAAAGCACCTTCTTATAACTGAGTACAGAAATAAGCTTCAATGTTCCCTTATGCTTACTTGAAATGTAAACAGAGATATTCCTTTAAATTCTCCTGGTCTTATTTAAAAAACGAAGCACAACCCCTCTCCCCTTACACCCAACATAATTTGAACTCAAATGTTTGAGTAACATTGATTATGCTGGAATTTTTCAAGATAAGTATGAAACCTCTTGCAGTGATCCTTATAGGCTACTGGACAAGAATGGATTTACCTAAACATAGGGAGAAGCCACCTCTGCACTTTGACTTACTAATTAAGTGAAGATCAAGAAGCAAGATGTAAGAAGAAAAAGTACACAATCATAAATGGTCTTCAGATAAGACAGCAAAATTAAGTCTATTCATTCAAGAAAGCTAATAAAAATTTTAAAAAAAATCTTGCATGTCAGCACATGAGTGAAACAATGTGGGTTATAAACAGGAGAAGCTGAAAATCTTAATACATAGTCAAAAATGTCTTTTCTATAGTATTATGTGTTTTGTGGCATTGCTCATTACTGGAATGTTAGTATTCCTGTGTATATTTTGCTCAGGCAGAAAAACATGTGTGATCTTGAACATGAGGAGGACAATATGCTTGCCCTGAGGTTTTGAGTACGGGTGGAGTTAGACTTGTTCAAAGTCTATGATACAAAATGCAGACTTATATGGTAGAAGAATGGGTGGTAATTTCTGTCAAAAAGGTGTAGAACACACCAGGTGAAAAACAGTGCTCATGGAAGATTGTAACAAATCCAAGTGAAGATCTAGACTGTCCAACAGAATACAAGAACTGACAGGTGAAACCTTTCTTTTGCTAAAGAACAAATAGAGAGGGATATAAAAGATGACACTGTCTGAGGTTTTGAACTGAAAATGATTGAAACTGAAATAAGATTTTGTGATCTTTGGGAAGAAAAGAAGAAGAAAGTAAAAAAACCTCAAACATTATGGACTTCCAGAAAACGGACTTCAATTAGCTCTCAGAATTGTTACTTAAGGTTACACAGGAAGAAAACGGCATAGAATAGCACAGCTAGGTAGAGTAAATAAGCTGAAGTCATGGCAGCGAGTGACTAAACACAAAATGCAAACTTGGTTATTTAGTTGACAGTCTGACGGAAAAGTATAATGTGAATATGTAGTAACAAAGTTGAAAGTCAAGGTATGAAATGAGGTTAAGTAGCAGAAAATGTCAGGGGTAAAAGGATAACATTTTAAAATGAGTTAATTATAAGTTCCACAAACCTATTACTGGCAAAAGGAAATTGAAAGAAAAAGAAAACCCTTTCCAACCATCACATGATATATATAAGCCTTGTTACATTTAGTCTTCACAAAAAGATCACTCAGGAGCAGATGGGTAACACACCACTGATGATGAAGGTTTTAAGCTGAGCATTGGAAAAGAAAGATAAGACATCACTTAGATAAATTAAATGTTTTAAAATTGTCTGGTTAAATAAACTTCATAGTAGTATGCTTAGTGATGTTGCCTAAGCAATTTCAAAATGGTTGGAATTTGCCTTTGGGTAATGGTGGAGGACTGCTGTGCAACAGAAGCACTAGAAAAATGGCAAGCATAATGCCTGGTACTAACTTTTATGTGGAAAAGGGAAATACAGGAAACACAAACTAATGAGCTAGTTCAATTCCAAGACTTCGAGGTTTTGAGAAATAACAAGGAAGAGTGTAATAACTAGGCTGGATTTACTGAGAACAAAGTCAAAACAAGTTATAGTAAGGTGAAAAGACATTTGGATAGGAGAGATAAAATAAATGCCACCAGCTTTTGACATAGGTTAATACAGTAGCCTAATAGGGCTAAAAAAAATGAAATACTGTTTCAATTGAAAACATTGCAGAGGTGAATAGCTAGATTTAGAGAATCTGTTGAAATGGGTACATGTACCTTTCATGATTCCTTAAAGGGTCTCAGGCTCTTCAGATTTTAAGGGAAATTAAAAACTCTTATCTACATTTAGAGATGACCAACTGCAGGGGGAAAAATACTGTAAAATGATCTGGGGAAAAATTAAGATGAAACTCAAGAGAAGACAAGCTAACATGTTGACAGAGTAACTCCACAAGTACAAGGTGGGTGATGTTAAGGAAAATTTGGTTATTATCTCATGCAAGAGAAACACGAATGGGTGACAATATTGCTTCCTGAGTAACATGTGTGATCTTGTACCAAAGGAACATCTGGGTCTGGGTGTGTAATCACAAATAAATTGAGGTGAATCCAGAAAAGGACAGTGTGTGAGCAAGTGTGAGCTGTGAGAAAAATATGAGAGTTCTGTAAATGTTTATCTCCAAGAAAAGGTTAGGAAAGCACTGGGAGCCAATTACTGATATAATTAGAAGGGTGCTTGCTAAAAGGAAAAGAATGGCTTGTTCTCCCTTCTGTGGAGAGTTCTAATGAACTCAGATTGCAAGATGGAAAAAAGGTCAAGGCAGAAATCAGCAAAAAACATTTCCAGTGGTAATGCCACTGAAACACTGGAGTAAATGGCTTGGGTAATATTATGGATTTTGCATTTCTGGTGATCCTTCTGTTCATTTTGATAGATGCATTGTCTGGTGTATTTTATCCACAGAAGAATGAATAAAAACTTCTTCATTCTGTTTTTTTTAAATTTTCTGCAGAACAACTTGTCTGTATACCTACCATGCAGCACAAGTGACTACTAATTTCAGCTGGATTTTGGGTTGAAGCAACCACTTCTGAGCATTTAAATAATTCTTCTTGAAATTTTATCCTCAATAAAAAAAAAATCTGTGGAACTAAAATTATCTTGAGTTTGTCTTTAATTTGAAAATGTTTCACAGATGTTTAAGGATTTTTTTAAAATCCACAGAGCAAGTAACCTAAGAGAGGTTACTTAGAGAAACATGCAAAACTTCAAATGCATGGAAAAATCAAGAAATAGGTAGCTCCACAGGGCTCAATTTTAGGGCCAGTGCTCATTAGTATATTTTAGAAATTATCTGAATGCTGGAATCAAATGTACATTGTTAGCTCGATTATGATTCTGAATTAGGTAAATTCAGAATCATAATCAAACTAACTTAATGTACATTTGGAGGAGCTGTGGACTTCCTTGATGATAGAGGGGATCTTGTAGAGAGAAGAGTTCTGAACCCAAAGGGTGGTCAGTCACTAGAACAGTCTACCCTGGGAGGTGGGCAGAGGTCTGACTGAGTGGAAGGAGCAGCAGAATGATCCTCCTATGGTTTAATTTTAAGTAGCCCTGTGAAGAGCAGGGAGTTGGACTTGCTGGCCATTATGAGTCTCTTCCAATCTGAGATATTTTGTGATTCTACAATCCGGTATAAATGACCACCTGGACAGTGTTAAGTATGTTGTATGAATCTTTCTGAGAGTGGGAAACAAAAAGCACTAACAACTATTACCAATAGCAATAGTAATGTCTTTCTGTGCATATGCATGTAATGTCTTTCTGTACCTTTGCTTTCCTCCAGCTGAATTTAGTCTTAATTAAACTTCTCTGTTTAATATGAATGTCAATAAGTATGACATGTAGGGATTACCCAAGGAAATCAAAACTGAACTTATAAAAAACCTCCTACATATTGAATTAACGTGAAGTTTAGCAGCAATTTTCTGCTAACTTATATTGATTTTTGCTATATTTGAATTTAAAAAAAGTATATCCAGTGCTGCTAACCTTTAATTCATGCTAATTACAAAGACTGTAAAATCATGCTTTCTGTGATCTGCTGACTAACATTGGTGTAGATTCTGGAAACATTGTAGATCAGTCCTGGAGTTTATAAGCAGTCCACTAAATGTAATGAATTTTCATGCTGGCTAAGAATCACAGTCTCTGGTATATTTAACTTGTATTTAGTTTATTTTATTACATTTTATAACCTTAAGATTTTAATCTATAGCTAGTAATTTTAATACTGCAATTATCTGAACATACATTCTTAGCATGAATTTACAAAACTCTTGGAATGCTGTATATATCTGGAAAAAAGAGAAAATCAAAGCTGCAGCAGACAAAAAATTGTGTAATTCCAGGCAATTTCTATCTCAGAGATAATAGGAATCCTGCATGCAATCCTGACAAGATTGAGAGCTTGGAGTTATAAGAGAAAATAAAGGGGAGACTCCTCTCTGCTAATTATTAGCATGGAAATAAAACATTTGTACTGCACATTCTCCCTCCTTAAGGTAGGAAGGGTCTGTAAAACACCTGCAGACAACAGGCTGAAAATTGCTGGGTATTGGACCACTGCCTGTTACTGCTCTTCCACTGGGTGATGAAGTGGCAGCATGTAGTGCAAGGGTGACCACAAATGCCTTCAAGGGTCTTGGGGCAGTGGCTAAAGTAATCTGGGGCACAAGTCATATTCTCCTCTAGCAGAAGACAGCAACATTGGAAGAAACAGACAGATTGAGTTTATTAATATATGGCCCCACTGCAAAGAGGTTGGGTTCCTTGACAACAGAAAGGCTTATGCAGCACCAGCACGCTGACATCAGATGTTTCTCAATGAAGGAAGAGCCTTTTTGCTTGGTAAAATTAGTATCTCACTTGCAGAGCTAGAAGTGTCAGAGTAGGGGGGCAATGTCAGACTTATCCCTGGCCAGCTGCAGGATGAGAGGCAAAGGTTAGAGGGACACCTTTGTGCTGGCAAGGTCTCTCTGCTGCTGACTCAAGTCACGGAGTGCTGACCACACTTAGACAAGTGTGCTGAGACACAGTTGCAGTCTTGTGGAGATGAGCCAGGGACTCCTGAGGTAACAAGAGCCAAGAGGGAAACACCAGAGAAGGGTCTGACAGGAAGTACATGGTGTACCTGTAGGAAGACAATATGGCCAGTTGCCCAGCTAATGTGCATCTACAGCAATGCAGTGTGGCGACAAACAGGAGGACCCAGAAGCCACCATGCTGCTGAAAAACTATGTCCTAGCTGCAATTACTGAAGCCTGGTTGGGATGAATCCCCTGGCTGGAGTGCAGCTTTCAAAGGCTAGAGGCTGTTCAGGAGGCACAGGGGAGAAAGGAGGGATGGAGGGCCCTCTATATCAAGAGGTGCATTGAGTGTGATGAACCATCTCTGAAGAACAGCTGGTGAACTGAAGAACAACAATGAGCAGGTAAAAGCCTGTGGGTAAGAAACAGAGACTGAAGCAACAAAGGGAATCTTGTGGTTGGTGTTACTACAGGTCCCTGACCAAGAGTAGCCTATTGATGAGACCTTCTTGCTCCAGCTACAGGAAGGATCACACTCATAGGCTCTTGTCCTATTGGGAGACTTCAGACATCCCAGTGTCTGCTGGAGAAATAGCAGAGCAAACTGTAGGCAGTTCAGGAAACTCCTGGAATGCATGGGAAATAACTTCTTGACCCACAGGAAGGGCTAATATAGAGCCCTGTGGAGGGGTTGTGTTACTCAGTCTGTTGGTCACCAACATAGGTGAGTTAATTGGGGCTATCAAAATGGGAGGCATCCTGGGCTGTAGTGATCCTGCTCTGGTGGAGTTCACGGTCCTGAGGGATATGGGTGGTAAGGAGCAGCATTGATCTGTTGAAACAAGTCCAGAGGAAAGCTGCCAAGTTCATAAGAGGCATGGAGCACGTCTCCAAAAGGAAAGGATGACTGAGATTGGTGGGAAAAGAGAAGGCTTTGAGGTACCTAATTGCAGCCTCCCAGTACCTGAAAGGAACCTACGGGAGAGCTGGAGAGGGGGGGCTTTTTACAAGGGCATGTAGTGACAGAACTAGGGGGTAACTAAAAGACAGTAGGATTAGATTAGATATTATATCATCGATGTTGAGGAAAATTCCCAGTCTGACCATTCATGTGCCTCTCTTGGCAGTCATACTCTCAAGGCCAGCAACTTTCATCGATAGGACTAAAGCCCCTTCACAGTGGGTGGCTTCAAATGTATTCCTCAGCTGGGAGGGTGGTGAGGCACTGGAACAGGCTCAGAAAAGCTGTGGATGTCCCATCCCTGCAAGTGTTTAAGGCCAGGTTGAATGGGCCTTTGAGAAACTTGGTCTAGTGGAAGGTGTTCTTACACATTGCAGGGAGGTTGAAACAAGATGATGTTTAAAGTTCCTTCCAACCCAAACCATTCTGTGATTCAATGATTTTATGATAGCTCAAGATGTATTTACAGGCAGAAAACAGGTTGGAGAGGCTGGAGAGGCTTTCTTTATGGTGCTGCTTTTTTCAGAGTATTCTATCTCCAGAAATTATGATGCTTAGCTGATATTCAATGTCTTTTTCTAACCCCAACATAAACTGCTTGACTGACAAAGAAAAAGATATGAAGAGCTATATCTACAGATATGCTTTGACAAGTGCTTTATCAAAATGCTTTCTCTGAGGCTCTGATAATTTTAGTCAAGATCAGGTTATATGAGAAACAAATATCACAAATTAATTTATCTTAAGCTCCTATATTTAGCAGAAATGTCCTGCATCATTAGAAATGCTAGCATGAGGAAAAAAAGTACCATGTCCCCAGATTAACTAAGAAACATGAAATGGTAAAATGGCTATGGAAATTAGGTATTTGTGAAAAGATCTTCAGCTTTTTCTGAATATTGGAGAATTTTAAGTTAAGTAGGAACCTTGCACCTTAAGAAACATATTGTGGAAATTTTGATAACCTTTGTCAAAATGGAAGATAGAAAGCATTGAATTTGTAGTGCTTTCCTGTTACCTGTCAGCCACTCAATAAAAAGTGTGCTTTCACCAAGTTTCATACAGTTCAGTATTTTCATTTCAGGTTGGTATCACACTTGTGACCTGAAATACTTGGAAAGCCCTGTAATGTCCAGAGAATGCCTTTTAAAATGGACAGGTGTCAGCACTTCCAGAAACAGTTCCATCCATTACCTGGATATGGTTCTTCTCCTTGGATCTAGATGAGAAAGCTGTGGAAGGCCATTTGAGATGGTATGGCAGCCCTGAAGAAAGCTGTAATTCTTCTATCAGCAGCAATCTATCAGCAGCACCAGGATTAGACACTTTGGGTACCCAGCCCTAGGAGCTTGCAGTGGATGGCTGTGAAAATTCAATTTCTGTTGAATAGGGCCATTAATGAGTAACAAAAGAACCACGTGCTTCAGGTAATATTAACAGCAGAACTCCAACAGGGTGCTTAGAGATGCAAAAGTCATGGTAAATTAAAGCTCATCTAATTCAAAGTAACATTTATTGCAACCTGATTGCAACATTGGTAGTAAATGCTGCACAATTTCTTCTCTGAGTGGTGGGAAGTATAAATTCTGGCAATGTATGCCTGGGACTCTGTCCATTTCCTGTAAAAAATGCAAACTGTTTCTCTGATTGTGACATGACAGATTAATTGAAATTGCTTAGCAGAAGATCTCTTGAATATTCATAGTCTGCAAGGTACTGTGTAAGACAGACACTCACAGTTAACAAAATTAAAACATTATAATAAGTTTACCAAGAGATATGATGTTACCTCTTTAAATAAAAAAGCAAATACAGGCTTGTGCTTGATTATGGACAGAAAGATTTTTTAAAAGTATGAAAATTTAATATTACATACTATCAAAGCAGTCATTAAAGTAATATGGAGTTCAGATCTCCAGAGCAAAATTTAGAAATGGGTTGTCAGTGGATAAAATCATCTGCCATACCTTCTTTGAATATTTATATACCAATTTTTAATGTTTGTAAATGTGGATCAGACTTAACTCTTGCATTATTGTGGAATCACAGAATCTTTAGTATAGGAGTGAGGGGCGGTCTGTGGTCAGGATGGACGGAGACGAGATCTCTGCAGCCAGGTTGTGGAACTTGCAGTTTATTGCAAAGGGCGTGGGTGCAGGGCCCTGCTGAGAGCTGCCAGCCACAGCTCAGAGCAGGCCCGAGAGAAGAGAGGGGGTAGAGCATAAGAGAGTAGAAGGCAAGAGCTAAGAGGCAAGACTAAGAGTATGGAAAGTAAGGGGAAGAGAAGTGAAGTACAGTAAAAGTAAAGAGAGAAGTGCCCGAAGTTCCTGTTACAATACAATAAATCATCTTCTGTGTTGAATATTCTGATTCTCACTAACCAATCTAATACAACATACAAATCCTATAGCATTTCCATACAACCTATAAGAATCACTACATTACCATCCTGTGTTACATTTTAAACCCTAAAACCTACTCTTTAGACCCCTTCTGCCAAGCTGGCAGGGTCTGCTGGACCCTTGGACCTGCCTGCAAGCAGAGGGTCTTGTTTCATCAAAAGGGGATTACCTTCAGCTGGCCACGCCATTGTTTTCCCATTGTTCAGTAACCAAGGGATCTCAAAGGTTGCTTTCATTTCAATCTCGCTTATAGTTTCTGTATTCTCAAAATCTTTTGCCAGGCCATCATATTTATAAGGCTTTCTTGTTTCATCCTCCCCAACACTTTAGGGTGTCATGGTTTGACAGTGGCCCAACACCAGGCACCCACAGGTGTTGCTTGCTCACCCTCCCCTGCCACAGCTGGGCAGAGGACAGAAAAGGGAAAAAAAGTTAACAAAAGGTTCCTGAGTTGAGAGAAGGACCAGCATAAAACTCTTTAAGGGTAAAACTGGCTCAACTTGAAGTTGCAAAGTGAAATTTATGACTAGAACAGAATCAGAGCAGGATAATGAGAAGCAAAATAAACCCTTAAACACCTTTTCCCCCTAGCCCCTCCCTCTTTCCCACTGACAGCATCGGGAGACAGGGCATGGGAGTTTTGGTCAGTTCATCACTGAGATTTTTTTCCACTTCTCCGGGAGAGGAGTCCTTCCCCTGTCAGGCCGTGGGGTCCCTCCTATGGGAGACAGTTCTCCATGAACTTCTCCAGCATGGGTCCACTCTCACAGACAGCAGCCACACTGCACCTGCTGCAGCAGGAACTCCCCCCTTGGGCAGACAGTCCTCCCAAAACTGCTGCAACCTGGGTCACTTTTTCCACAAGGTGAAGTCCTCCAAGGACAGGAACAAGGGCCCTCTCCACCAAGTCTCCTGCTGGATCATGGCCTCCTCCAGACATCCGCCTGCTCTGGCATGGGCACCTCCGCCATGGGCTGTGGGCGGATCTCTGCATCCCCCATGGATCCCCACAGGCTGCAGGTGGATCTCTGCATCCCCCATGGATCCCCACGGGCTGTGGATGGATCTCTGCATCCCCTGTGGGTCCCCACGGGCGGTGGGTGGATCTCTGCATCCCCCATGGATCCCCATGGGCTGTGGATGGATCTCTGCATCCCCTGTGGATCCCCAAGGGCTGTGGGTGGATCTCTGCATCCCCCATGGATCCCCATGGGCTGCAGGGGAACAGCTGCTTCACCATGGTCTCACCATAGCCTGCAGAGGAATTTCAGCTCTGGTGCCTGGAGCACCTCCTGCCCCTCCTTCTCCACTGACCTTGGTGTCTCCATGTTGTTTCCTTCATGCATTCTCACCTCCTCCTCTTCTCTGACTAGAAGCAAAAACCTGTGACTTTGTTTTGGTTTTCTTCTTAAATATGTCATCACAGAGGCATTACCAACCCCTCTTGTTGGCCCAGCCTTGGCCAGCAGCATGTCCATCATCAGAGCAATCAGAGATTGGCTCTGCTGGACACTGTGGAAGCTTCCAGCAGCTTCTCACAGGAGCCATCTTTGTGGCCCCCCTGCAACCAAAAACTGCTACGAAAAAACTAGGCTGTGCCAAAACAATAAATAGGGTTAGACGCAATCTCTGGAGATCCTCCAGTCCAACCCTTGTGACAAGGCAGGGTCACCTACAGCAGGTTACACAAGAATGAATCCAGCTGAGTTTTAAACATCTCCAGTGAGGGAAGCTCCATGACCACCCTGGGCATCCTGTTCCAGTGCTCTGCCATCCTCAATGTGCGGGTACTTATCTCACTGTGAAATTACAGTCAGGCCTTGTAAGTAGGGAAAATTAGAGTGGAGTTTGTTTTTTGTTTCATTAGGAAAATCTGCACTGAACCTAAGGGACTCAGTTCTGGCAAAAATAGTCATTTTCTTTGTGTTGAGGAAAAGTTATCCAGCTCACCTCTCATTCAAGAGTTTTCAGTTAGCACTTTGGTGCCTTCTGTAGTCTCTTCAGATATTATTCAATACACCAGGAAGGTTTTGCATCTGAAAACAATGAATCTTCCTCCTTCTGAGAAAGATCATCCAAAAAGAGCTGGAGTTTTGGGATCTTTCCTGGATGTGGGTTTTATAATGGGGTCTAGAATTGTTACAAACTAATGTCTACATCCATGTGTCACATTTTGCTAACTGGATTAGGACCACTGAGATGAGAGAACTTCCAGTGGAAACCACATGCCATGGTTTCACCCAGGAAGGCCCTTGCTCACTCTCCTGTCAGTGTGGCTGGGGAGAGAATGGGAAGGGCAAAAGCTGGAAAACTCCTGAGTTGTGATATAGACAGTTTAATAAGGAAGACAGTATCCATGTGCATAACCAAAGCAAAACAAGAAGTTATTTCATAATTTCCCACGGGTAGGCAGGTGTTCAGCCATCTCCAGGAGAGCAGGGCCCCATCATTTGTAACTCTTATTTGAGAAGACAAATGCCATCACTCCAAATATTGCCCTTTTCTCCATCTTCCCCCCAGCTTTATGTACTGAGCATGATGTCACATGGTCTGGAAATCCCTTTGGTCAGTTTGGGTCACCTGTCCCAGCTGTCTCTCCTCCCAAGCTCCCATGCACTCCCAGCTCCCTCACCAGTGTGGAAGTACAAACAGCAGAAAAGGCCTTGGCTCTGTGTAAGCCCTGCTGAGCAACAACAAAAACATCTCTGTATTATCAACCCTGTGTTCAGCACAAATCCAAAACAGAGCCCTAAAGAAAATGAACTCTACCCCAGACAAATCCAGCACATTATACTTCTGGTATGGAAATAAAAGTTGAATTTCATTTTGACTGCCGTGCCTTGGGTACGAAATAGAATAGGAGAACTGATTGAGTCACTTTTACTACAGAACTGCAGGTTTCTCTTTGAAAAATGCTTTTTTGACACTCTGCTGTCTTTTATTAAGAATTTTAGTGTTTCATGTAATAGAAGTAATGAATTTATGTAGTAAAATTATAACAAATCATTTTTTTTCAAAGGGGTTTCCTGACTTATGTTGAAGTAACTAGGTACTATTCATCAATCTAGTAATTCTAATGCCACTTATTTTAACAAATGTTAAGGAAGAATTTTATAATATTTGTTAGAAACAGGTACAGTGTCTGAAGCCTCACTAATTTTTAGAAAATTTACATAATTCAACATAACAAAAGGTAGCAACAAAAGACAATTTAATACTCAGCCTGTGGGAAGACAGTATGATGGCTGTGATGTTACAAAGAGCAGAGTTCCTATTGCTTTTTCCTCAGGTCAGTAATTTATAGGGGGTGAGAAGCCTTAACTTCATAAAACTGTGTTGCTTAAGAAAAAAGATAGTGACCAAAACCAGGGAAGAGTGATATACCTCAGTGTAAATCCATGGGACAGAAATATTTTGATGCTGTGTGTAATTCTCGATCTATGTGCAAAAAGACTGAGCTAGAAGGAGAAAAAGAGATGATCATGGGTAGACAGTATCTGCCTAAGGGATTACTAGAAAAACAAAGGTCTCTTTAGTCTGGGGAAAAGTGGAGAAGTGTTTGCTAGGAGGGACCTACAAAGTCCTTCATGCCACTTGGAGAAATGAAAGAACAGATTTTGCCCAACCTTTGGACCAAGGACTGACAAAGCAAATGACACAACCAAGGTGGTGCATGTGTCCCCTGCTTACCCTCTCCAACAGGCACTCATCACATCAATCAAGCTTTGGAAATCCTTGCCATGGGGCACTGTGACTTACAGGCATCCATAAAGCAGCTGCACTGCTTGACAGGAGAGTAAAATACCACCAGGCTATTAAATAAAAAGACAGGCATCTCCGAGATACAGATTGCTGAAAACTGAGACCTGCTGTTTTTACTAAGAATGCAGTAGAATTTGGGTGTACAATCTAGTTGTGTCTACTTGCCCAACACAAAAAAGTTGATGAGGTTTTCATTTTCATAATTTGAAAACTGAATTCAGTAAAGATATTTCTCTTTTTGCTTTCATTCAATATCCATTCTTTCCTTATTTTTTCCTTATTCTCACTATTTCTTCAATTTGACAGCTCTAGAGATAGGTCTAAAACTGAAAGTGCCTTTGGAGCTCTATTGGCCATTCTGGTTTTCAGTCAATCCACATAATCAGTTAAGGTGCCTTTAATGCCTCTTTCAAACATTTTAAGAGATGATACTATCATTCTCTCTCCCTGTTTCGTTCATTAGTCTTTAAGATCTACCTCCATGGCTAACTGCTTTGTACTCCAATTTTTTTGTAACCTTTTTTTTGCTAAACAAAGGAAATTACTTTTGCTATAAGTTGAGTGTGTAGAGCAGTCATATCTTAGGAACATAGAACAACAAGGGACCCTGATAATCAGATAAAATTATTTTCTAAACATTGCAGTGAAATGTATTTTTCAAAGATATACCAAATTTACAGCTGAAAAATGATGAAGACGTACAGCCTTCAATGTTTCCAAGGTATATAGTCTTCTGGAGGTGCAGATATGTATGTGTTGAAGTTTTAAAAAATGCTAGCTTTCATCCTTGTACAGTATTGAAAGTCAGTGATATGCAAGGACCTTTTGAAGGATCTGCAAACGTGACCAGATGTTTTAACAAGTGCTTACAACCTCATGGCTCCAAGAGGCACAGCTCCAGATCAAGCAAGAAATCTTTCAGAGTACCAGGAATTGAAGCCTTCAGCATATAGCTGTGGCATTAGCTGCAAACTCTGATTTCCTTCTCTTTGATAATCACAGCTTGAATCCAGTTTTAATGAAGGTGCAGGATTACAGTTATTTTATCTTAGCTGGTTTGTTAATTCCTGGTTGACAACACGTTTTCTAATACCAGAGTAATAACTTCAGCACATATAGGAACTGTAATCGTGCCAAGACATCCTGTCAGACTTTATAGAAACCACACAGGAGTTAAATAGGACTGTGTGCAAGGCCAGACTAGCAAGAAAAAGCCAGATAAAACATTTGAGCACTCAGATTTTATTAAAGGGCATGGGATTGGCAGCATCCTTGATCTTTCAGCAGAGAATTACATTGTGAGGAGGTGAAGCAGCACCATAATATAATATAATTTAATGTGGATGAGCTGATATTTCATTAGCAGCCAATGATTTGGAAGAATGTTTTCAACACATTGCTTTTGAATATGTTATATATTAAATCCATATAACTAACAGTGCTTAACTCAGTATGAAGGGTGGTTACAGCATCTGCCATTGACAGATTCCAAAATTACTGTCTTGGAAAAAGAAAGAAAGAAAAATGAGATGTCCCATCAATTTTACTAAAATTGGCTAAGAAAGTTGTTTTGACTGGTGACTTCAAAATATGAAGTTCTGTAATACTGGGGCTGGTTTTGGAAAGCAAGAAAACAGTTATTTGCTGATTTTTCCAGGGTTCGGACACTTTATTTCCAGTTAATAAGTTGTGATTAAGAGAGAGTTTTCTTTTTTAAGTGTGGAGGCTGTTTTAGTTATTTTTGTTCCTGTAGACTAAGTCTTTGCATTCAGGGGAGTATGTCCTTCAGAATTTTGATAAATTGTACTGTTCAACCCTTCAAATATCAAGAAAACAGGAGTTCGGGTAGGGCTCCAAAATTTGGCGGGCTTGAACAGGAGACCTCATAGGTGGTTTATGTATTTCATAAAATGTTCTGGATTTTGCTTGGTTTTCAGTTAACCTAGTAGATTCTATAATTCTCCTCTTTCTTCACACCCCCTCCGCTCTCCACTTTCCTTCCTCCTTTTCTCCCTTTCTCTCTTTTTCTCCTTCCTGATGGATCTTGACATTGAAGTGGTCCTAAACTGGGCTGTTTCTTTCATGCAGTACATTTTAAACATTTTAAAGGAACTCCTTAAAATGACTCACTTCTTTTTATAACCAGGACACTCAGATACTAAAATCTGTGGGTCCACGTTCTCCTTGATGTCCAAGATTTAGTGCTTTTTGTTTTGTTTTGTTTCTTAAAATTAAGCAAATACGTTGTCTATCATCAGGCCTGTTTTAAGTTTGTGTGATCTTCTAGGATACATTTTGTGAGCAGTCAGGAGTGTCACTGTGTCTGCTGCAGACACCATCGTAATGTAAAGCTAACTGCTTAGCTGTAACATTACAAGGCAAAGCACCAGCTTGCTCTTGTTCCCTCTGCCAGGAGAACATGTCTTCAGCTCACTTTTTTGGCCAGCTGTTAATATTTTCCTGGTACAACTGTCAATGAATTGGTTTGAGGTTAGCAATGCCATGCTAGCCTGAGTTATGACACCCTACCACTGGTATGAACATCCTAAAATAAAGTGTACACCCAATTTTTCTGGGAGAACCCAGTATGTTTTTGTTGAGTGCTTTCTGGGTGAACTGATGCAGTCTACCTCCCAGCAAACAAGACACATGATGGTGATAATACATAACACTGGATATTGTTAAAGTCATTAGCAGCAGTGGGTTGTCTTCGATAATAGTGACTCTTGTAGAACATTTTTACTGCATTATGAAAAGCTTTCAATATAATTGTTTATGCTTTTGGAGATTCAAGAAAAAGAAATTACAAGCTGGTAGTATTCATGGTTTAGCTCTTTCATGCCTTAGAGGTAACTCATCAAACAAAAGTCAACAAATGGTTTACGATGAAGTACGATAAGAAACAGATTCTGTTCTTGATCTGTGCTCAGGTCTGGGCCAGTCTCTTTAATCTGATAACACTGATTCAACCCATACATAGAGCACAACTAGCTGGTTGGATTTCTCTTGTGAACATGATTCAGCATTTGTGAGCTGATACAGACTAAATGATCAATTGAAATACTTGTAGCAAAAATGCTGTCCTCCTTTATATAACTTTGATATATCTGAGTTTGAATGCAAGCTTTACAGTTTTCATATAAATATGTTTTCAAGAAATTGTATTGTTTTGACAATGCAAACTCCAGATGTGTTTTCATCATCTGGATCTCTTGCCACTCCTTAAACAAAATATGCAGAGGTTCTAAACAGGAGAACAAATTTAAAATACAATTGTAGTTTATTAAAATGTTAATGTTGGGGGTTTTTTGTGTTCTCTTACCCCCATTATTTCTGTATAAGAAAAATGGCAAAATTGTGACAAAACTATTACTTTTCTTCATCATTCTCTTAGAAGTTAGTAGTAGCTCTTCTTTTCTAGTTACCGGAGTGGTTTTATTTGCTAATATCACTTTTAATTGTGTCATCCAAAGTATTTATGAACCTGCTTTGGTACATCAGGCTTACTTCAGAACATTTAACCTGATTAGTTGAAGAGGAAGCAGGAAACATTTTTAACCATTTTGAGTCAGAAAGATCTTTCTTGGATGTCTTTCCTGCAACCAGCTGTGCACACTGACTGCCATTTCATTTCTCCCACTCAACAAAACACTAGCTTTAACAGATTTTGGGCTTGAATACCATTGTGCTTTCCTAAAAATGAAATTTTTCTTGTATTGAGTGTGAAGCACTTGAAGGAAAGTCTTTCTTGAATATACACTAGGAGATTATATGAATAACGAATATAACTAATATGATTTTTGGAATTTTTTTATAGATGGTTCTTTAAAGAAAAAAAGTATTTAAAAAAAAATTATAAGTAATTTCTTAGATTTCAAAATTCCTTGTGAAGTCATGTTAGACCTCTATCTATTGATTGGCAATAACTAAAGGTGTGCATTTCTATTTAAAGCCTTTTATTTACTAATTTTAAAGAACTATTTTATTCTTCAAGATATTTTCTTTCAACCAAAATCTCTCAACAGAGTTGAAAGTAACTTCACAGCATGACTGTGACAGAACTAACTAGCCCAAATGCCAGAGTCCCAGATGAGTGGGAGGGAAATTGTGGTCATCCCCTTAATCTTCACGGCAAGAGTTAAACTGCCACATTGCTGTATATTATTTAAATTCTCTTTGTAGGTAAATGTGAAAGAAAATATGCTGTCTCAGCTGCAACTGCTTAACATGTGTCAGTGTTTGATCAATTTTTTAGTCATAGGAATTTTTACAAATGCAGAGTTTAATGCCCACTTTGAGGCCAAAAAGGTACAGAGGTCATTCCCTATGGAAGAGTCCTGAAAAGTGAGGAATATCTAAGTAGACCTTTTCATACTCCCATCTCTTGCAGACTTCCTGCTGCTCTACGACTCCTGTGCCATCCATGCAGAAAGCTGCTGTACTCTCAGGGAGCCTGTCCTCCTTCTGTGGTAGAGAAGGGAGCTGGATTTGTTTTCAGTCTTTGGTGTTTTTACTTCAGAGGAAGCAGTAGAGGCGGACATGGAGCTGAAGATCCTTCATCTAAATTGGTGTCTATTTTAATCAACTTGTTGAATTTCTCACTGAATTTGCTTTTCTTATATGTATTCTTTCATGTTATTAGACTTCTGTATTCCTTCCACTATCCACTTTTACTCTCATTGCCGAAGTTTTATGTATCTTTTTCCCAGTAAAAAGTGGCTGTTCAGCAGCCTTTGAGTTTGTCATCACAGATTTAAAAGGAAAAAATTACTGGCTTGTTTTCTCTTTACTCTTTGGCATTGTCCTTGTGCAGCTGGTTTCTGCAGATGTTTTCTGAACAGAGCTAGAAACCTTGCAAATATCATCAATGTTACAAGTTTCTACTTTGCTTAGAGCTGCATTGCACAAGATGCATATGTCCTTTGCAAGATCTGGCTGCACTCCTTGCGTTAAATATAACCTTCACCTTGCTGTAAATATATGTTTTCTCACAGCAGTAGAGTAAGTAAACGTGTATCTGTTATTGATGCTGGAATTGCCTTTCTAATGTGAAAACCATGGTTTCAAATAAACTGTATGTTCCATTCACAGACTAAACATGCTCTTCTAATTACCTTTGTTTAATTTTATACTGCATTGATTTGCAGCTGAACTTCTAATTAATTTTTTTTGTTTTAATTATTCTTTACCCTCTGCATCCATTTGTTGTTGTTCCTTGTTGTCCATTTCCTTCCTCAGCTTTCTCCATTTAGTTCCCTTCAAATGAAGAACACTTCTGCACATGCAAATCTTTCACGTGTCCTTTTTTCTTCTGACTCCGAGAGTTCCCACGTTCTGTAAAGCATTTTTTGCACGCCACATCTGCTAAGTGCTTTACCTTTTGAGCTTTTGAAGGAAAATATGTTAGAAAAACAGAAATGGTCCTGACAAATACCCTTTATTCTGTTACACCTGCTTGTTTGTTAGTGGCTGATTAGGATATAGGGAACAGAGGTCATTTATTCAGTAGCTGGTATCTATGTAGGAAACCTTGTACATATTTCTAAGCATTGTAAAACAAATAGTGGAAAGTGGAGTTTGGTTCTTGTCTGCGAAGAACTTTACTGGCTGGAGTATGCATCCTAGGGGGAGGGGGTTGGGGAGGAGCCTCTGTATCACCAAAAGTTAGGGCATTTGTTTTTCATTATTTGGGTTTTGTTTTAAAATAGTGAGACTTGCTAGTGATGACAGGCCCTATCTCCTAGTTTTAGAACCGAACTATTTTACCACTGGTGGTCCATTAAAAAAAAAATGTAGTAGGAAGCCAGCCTAGAGCCCATTGCTCCCCTTACCTTTCAAAGATTCTTACCTTTGGGGTAGAGTGTTTGACCTAAATTTTACAGGAAAGGAAAGGCATTTCAAATGCTGACTTGAAAATGTCCTAGGAAAGAGGAAAGATGCCACTGGTGGAAGTGGACAATTCTAGCAGCTTCAGTCTTTGATCCCAAATGTAGAGAAGCCAATGCTACCTTCAGAAATCAATTTTTTCTTCAGCCTGACTGCTCTTATAAATTAACAAGAGTGAGAGAATGACATTGGATTTGTTACTAGTTATGTTTGGATTTTGTTTTGTACTTTTATAATACAGCAGGTACCTTGAAAAATTCTTATGAAGAAATCTCCAGGATTTTTTTAATAGGTTAAATATTTTATTATATAAAAATATATTATGTGCATAGAGGGGAGTATGGAAGGGGGTTATCATGAAACAAGCAAGGAAAAGGAAGACACAAGTCTTCCTGCTTTATATTCCTTTATTTTGTGAAACTGGTCCTAAGTGAGATGATGCAAGGGTGCTGTATCTCAATAGCACCAATTGTGTCAGAGATTGTGATGTTCCCAGTGTGTGGAGAATGCTCAGAATAGCTCTGTTAGATTTCTTGAGCTATTCCATATGGGGTTTGCCTGACTGGGATTTTGTAATTTGTAAAAATGGTATTTTAAATTGCTTTCTTTACTTCTAGAAACATGGATTTTAAGAGGGTGCTTACAACTAGTCTAGGATTTGATATGACAGATATTTATATTTAATGCAGAGCAAAACACAAAATACACTTAACCTTTATTCAGTTGCATTGTAAATGTATTCTACTTTCTTTCAACTGAAGTGAGTTATATTAATAAGTTGTTATTGTTAAAATGTCAAGAGTATTTTCTTTCTCTTTGAATTATCATTTCTTTGCTCAAGGTATTGAGTTTTGCTTATCACTCCTGACATGGAAAGGAAGAAATGTAATCTTACTTGAAATGTTCAGACTTCTCCTGAATAGGTAGGTTATTTCTTTTAGATTAGCTCAAGTAATAGTTGCAGAGCTGACATACGGAATGTGGAAGGAGACAGGAACCAGACAATGCACTGAAACTGAAACGCTTCCTCCTTTAAAGACGGGCTCCCTGGGACTGATAGAGTGATGATCACAACATGTCGGGCATTGCTGTATGTGGCACTTCTTTTTGTTTTCACCAAGCTGATTTCGAGCATGTAGCTTTTATTTTACTGTGACACTATCAAAATAATTTACATTCACCTTGCAGAGTTGAAGCATACCTGTTTGGGGGTGAAATCAGAGAAGTTCAGGAAGAAAAAATGTACTACAAGGAGTTTTGAATTTCACTCCATCTCTGCAGCTAAAGAAAAATATTCACTGTAAAGTATCTGGTTAATCAGATAGACCTTGAATGGTTCTCCCCTCTCACCACTTCAAAAAACAGGTCATTCTGCCTCTTAAAGGAAAGCTACATTATGGGAAATATGTTCATCCACTGTCAGTCTAGAAGGGCTGAGGACTGTGTGTGGATTTTGTGTTTGAGAGAACTTTCCCATCTAACTTAAAAAGTGAACAGAAATGTGAAGATAAATCTTTGAATAATGGTATTGTTCTTAATCAAAAATATGTGAGATACTCCTTCTAATGTCTTTAGT
>VZSJ01000270.1:2267634-2459565 GCA_013398405.1 Pheucticus melanocephalus | reverse complement strand
TTCCTTCCTTCCTTCCTTCCTTCCTTCCTTCCTTCCTTCCTTCCTTCCTTCCTTCTTCATAGAAAATAATACAACTTTATATTTCATCAACAAGGACAACCTGGATACAATGCTGGCAAACTTTTCATTCCAGTAGAGTTGGTTTAAGCCGACATGTGTATATTTTTACATTCTCGTTTTCAAATTGATTTAAGTTTCCCACCAGCTGCTACTGATTCATTTATAAAACTATTGGCGAAAGAGCAAGTTCTAGGATAACCTTTTTTCTGTGCATTTTTATTTAAAGTAAACATTTGGCCCAAAAATATTAGTAATATTATTGTTTTCCAGATGGAGTGTTTTGTTTAAATATTTGGTACCTATTTTTATAAATGTATTAAATTAAAGCGCAATGTACTACACCTGGGTCATGGCAATCCCAGGCACATCCACAGGTTGGGTGTGGACGGGACTGAGAGCAGCCCTGTGGGGAAAGACTTGGAGATGATGGTTGATGGAAAACTCAACATGATCCAGCCATGGGCACACGCAGCCTAGAAAGACAAATGCGTCCTGGGCAGCATCCCGGCCAGTAGGGTGAGGGAGGGGATTCTGCCCCTCTGCTCTGCTCTGCTCTGCTCTGCTCTGCTCTGCTCTGCTCTGGTGAGAGCCCACCCGGAATCCTGCATCAGTCTCTGGGGTCCCAGCACAGAAAGGACATGGACCTGTTGGAACAGGTCCAGAGGAGGCCACAAAGTTGCTCGGAGGGCTGGAGCACATCCCCTACAGAGCCAGGCTGGGAAAGTTGGGGCTGTTCAGCCTGGAGAGGAGAATGTTGTGTGGTGACCTCACAGCAACCTCCCAGTAACAGGAAGGGTTGTCCAGGGCAGCTGGAGAAGGACGCTTCACCAGGATCTGTAATCACAGGACAAGGAACTATGGGTTCTAATCGGAAGAGGCTAGATATTAGGAAGAAATTCTTCACTGTGAGAGTGGTGAGGCACTGGAACAGGTTGTCCAGGATGTTGTGATGTCCCAGCCCTGGCAGTGTTCAAGGGAGGTTTGATAAGGCTTTAAAATCAACCTGTTCTAGTGGGAGATATCCCTGCCCTTCACAGTGGGGATTGGGACTACATGATCTTTATGGTCCCTTCCAACTCTTAACATTCCATAATTTTGACAATGAAAGGAATGTAAAAGTAAATCTTAGTTTTAGTATCTAGATCCTACAGTGATGCCAGAAATTTTCATGTGCTGTCTTATTTATGGGAAGTTTGCATATACTTTAACACTACTGGTGTGATATCTTTTGTGACTTTAAATTCTGAAGAAATATTCTGTTGTTGTCCTGTCTAATGTCAATCTCAGCTCCTTTTTCATTTGTATGACCTTATAGCTTCAAAATTAAAACTATAAATGGGAATAGCAGTGAGAGTTGGGGAAAGCACCACTCAAACCTCATGCTAACCCACCCACAGAACAAAACAAGCAAACAAACAAAAAGGAAACAAAAAAAGATGTCTTTTATTTTAAAATCACTGTCATGTATTGTTCTATGCCAGAAAAGGAGGTTAGAATAAAACCTGGGTTTGCATATTGCAGTGAAGTTGTGAAGGTTATCTCATTTGTGAACTTCCAGGCATGCTTCCTATTTCTTTAACAGAAATGCTAAAATATGAAATCAATTTACTTTGCAGAAAATTTATCCTGGCTGTCTGACATTTGCAAATTTTACTGGATTCCAGTGGGATGGAAGAGATACTACAGAGAGTCATTGTTTTAAAATATTGTCCCTTGTCAATGAGAGATTGTTTTTAAAGTGTACTCACAGTTTATCTCCCCTACCCAGCCCATGGAAAAGAGTGAACTGAATATGTTTTGGAGATTCTTGTTCTTAGTGTGACTAAAAGATAAACTTGTCATGGAGGAAGCTAAGGTTACCAGGTGAAATTGAAAGATGATGTTACTGTATAACAGAATCCATGACAGAGGTGTTCCAAAACAGTAGAACTAGTCTGGGAAAATGCCTGAGACAGAAGCCTGGGAGATGCAAGGGCAGTGGGCATGTGTTGCTCTGATTCTGTGTCTCTAATGACATTGTGATGGAGCTACCTTGTGTCTGAGATGTAACTCTGCTCTTTAACACATGGATGTATTTTCTTCTCAGCACTTTTAAATAAAACGCAGATTAATGTATTTTTTAGGAGACCCAGTTGCTGAAAGCCACTCCTTACTTCAACACTTGTAAGTACAGTGGAATGGATACAAGTCCTCATTGTGAGCACAGCCATGGTGCAAATGTAGAGGTGATCTCTTCTTGGAGGACAACACAACAGTTTTTCAAAGGACTCACATCAGGCTGTTGGTAGAGCAAGGGAATGTGCGTTTGAAGACATAAAAATTCTAGGGACCACAGATGTAGTTCTGTCTCCAGCAGTGTTTCCAAGCCCACATCCATTACAGCAGAGAGCAGCAGCTGCTGTCACCACAGGGTGCTGCTCAGTTCGTATGGAGAGGTGTGGAAATCCACAGCATATTTTTTTATCTTGCTCCCTCCAATGGAAAGTATGCTCAAATGGAGAGAGATATTTAGTAATTGCATTCATCTGTTGAATACTGGTAGTTACATATTCATGATGTACCATCAAACTGCACAAAAATCAAGCTGAAGAGTCAACCCTGTTGATTTTGAAGGCTGTTTATGTATATGGTATGTGATGCAGGAGAGGAAGGAAAGCACTCTCTGCTGTGAAACAGCTGCCAACTGCACTCCGGTGCTCTGGAGCTGTGGTGTCTGGCCTGTGACCTAATTGCCATGAATAAAATGAATACATCTCAGTATTTTCATAATTTTAAAAGAGCCTTTGGTTAGATACACAAAGTCTAATAGAATTAAGTAAATGAGAATGAACACCTGCCTTTAAATTTTAAGGAATGGGTAAACTAATTGCAATTTACTGTTACAAAAGTACTCATTTCTTGCAGATATATAATAAAAATACTTTGAATTAAATCAGAACATTTGACATTGATAAAGAAAAAAGCGCAGAAAAACCTTGGAAGGACAGGGCAAAATATTGAATAAGTGAAATGGTTTCTCTATATGTAGTTGTGATTTAAGGCCCAATATGGCTCAAACTAACTTACATATCAACTGAGGAAGGAAATGTTTTCTTCAGTTGATTATAAAAGCAATTGATTTTTTCCTAATAGGTTATATACCCTGGTATTTGTCACAGCAATGAGAAGGCTCAACTGAGAATCTTCTAAAGCCTGTTAATTAGGAATGGACTGGATACAGCCCTATGCATCTGCCCATAATCTGTGAGAACCAGGCTAACAATATTCTCTCTGTAGATGGAGTTTGAGTCAAGTTAATGGTGTTTGTCTTTCTCTATATTTTTATTTGCTCAGTCTGCTTCAGTTCTTTGGCACTTGTTAAAGAGCTATTGAAAATGTTGACCCAATACTCATATCAAAGTTTATTTTCTTTTTTTTTTCCCCGCTGTGTTTAAGCATTACATCTCAATTCAGTGATGGTTTTCTTGTCAAAGAGGTAAGTGCTTTTCATGTAAGGATCATTATATCCAGTAGGAATTCCTCATGCACATAAGCATTTGATGAACCATTACCAGAGTGTGCTTGTGCAGGGAGACTACAGGATGTTTATGAGACCACAGATTTTACCCTCATATGCTTTAGCTTTCCATGTGTTTCCTCTCTTGCTCTTTTATTTTCATAGGATACTTTTTTCTCCATTAACATTTCCTTTTCACTACTTTGCATTTTGTTTAACAAGAAGGAAAAAAAAAGCAAGTTTGTTTATACTTATAATGAAGAAAGGTTTAAGATGCAGATAAATGATGCAGATGAATAATACAGAAATGAAAAATGGTCTGATCTCTCTGTTTTGATTCGTAGTCTTTGTAAATTACATAACTGTCCCCTATTAATGCTGATCTCCAAGAAAAAACTCCTACCAGTAGGAGTAATTTTTAATATGAAATGCAGAGTCTTCTTCAATTTTACTCCAAAAAGAAATGAACATATTTTTTGGCTCCCTCTGGAAGCCCCATTTTTATTTAGGAGAGACTGAATCTGATTATCACAGTGTCTCTTGAACCACTTAAGGATATCAGTATGAGTATAGCAAGCAGTCCCTTGACCTGTAGGTAATAATTTCTAGCTGTGCTACTGTAATAGAATTGAGATTCTTCTCCTGAAAACAAGGTGAATATAAGTTCTATCAAATTGTTCAGCTTGCCAATGCAACTATTAGTAGGAAAGAAAATCACAGTTTGAACCAGGAATATTTCTGTCTTACTATCAAGTAAGTAGTCTGTTACCACAATGTAAAAGCATAATCACATAAGTTATTCCTTCTCTAAGGAGGTGATAATACTAAAAAAAAAATTCTGCAGTCTTGCCTTTAATGATATTGTTTATAGCTAAAATGTTAGAAGATGAAGAATTAGGAAAAACCCTTTATTAACTATATAAGTCTGTGGAAAGCAAAAACATGTACATTTGTTAAAGGCATCAGAAAGAATCAATGTACGGCTGAGAAAAGCTGTTGTAATCTTCTTGACTACAGCCAACAATGTATTACTGCTAAAGCTCTTTTCTGGGCTTTTAAAAATTCCCATATTTATCTTCATGGGACAATTGTATACCTTTCATGGTTTTATCACTTTTTTTTGGTCTTGATGATAGGAAACAGCTCAAAACTGATTTTGGATAGTGATTTATTTTATTAATTATTTGCAATATCCTTTTTGAGCCCACTTCTATTTTTCATTTGTGATATAATCTTAGCTGTGGCATGTTTGTTCCTTCAAGTCATCAAGGGTATTTGAATATGTGATCTGGGATAAATATGTCGTGGTATGGTCTTTTTCTATATCAGTTTTACTTTATTGTTATTAATTTTGCAATAAGTCTACTTTTATGGCATTACTAGTATTATATAGTTATGCTATTTTCTAGCTTTAATTTTGATAATAGCTGGACCTATGTCACCAACATTTAATTTTTTTTTAATATTGTTTGAAAATATTTTCCCTCTCTAACTATTTTTTCGCAGCCTTGAGAAATAGAGTAATTCTGTCTTCAGCTTTATAGAGGAGCATTTTAAATTGTTATGGCTTAAATGTTAATTCCCCTCCCCCACCAAGGAGTTAGTATTTTAAAGAAGCAATTCAGCTTCTAAACTGAGCTATATTCCTCCCTATGTTTCTGTGAAGGATTTCTCAATCCTTTTGCTTTATAATCTGAAGGAATAGTTAGTGTATTCTCTTGTATCTTTTCACCAGTTATAAAAGTAATGCTGTGAGGCAAGTGTTTAGTTTTTGATTTATGCAAATAACTCAGTACATAAATTAGAAGTTCCTTCCCTGATGGCTACATATTACCTTTAAATATGTTCCAGAGGACTGGGTTCATTGCAGCTGTATTTTTAAAGTCTAAAACTACTAAAGAACAATAGTTTTACCGGTGCATAAAGCCATGAATGGCAAATGTTCAGAAAGTGAAAACTAGGAGCAGTAGTAGTAGCAGATCAGCTGAGAGAGAAAAGAAAGAAGGAAAAGAAAAACCTGTTCAGATGAGCAGGCTGTAATTTTATATCTAAGTATATCTATTGACAAAATGGGAATGTAACCAAAGGTGGAACAGAGGAATTACTGTAATATTTAGGTGGTTGGTAGTGAGTATGCTCTGTCTTTTCTGTAGCATTATCAAAAAAATATTTCTGAAATCACTGGGAAAAATATACCAAAGATTGTAGGTTATTTGCTAAAGCCAACATCAATATCCGAGAAATTATCCATTATTAAGCTATTGTGAGAGATACTTTCTGAACCAGGGCAATAGAAAGAGCTATTTATAAGAATTCCTTCACTTTTAATTCTATGTTTGTAAGAAAAAAGTAGGAATCTTCACTAGTAGTAAAGGGTAGTATTTAATTTGTCTGAGTGAAATAGTAAAGTCAATAAAATTCTGGCTGAAGAATTGAGTAAAATAACTGAACTCTGTATTAACAATTACTAATAATTTTAAATATCTAGAGACTTCAGTGTCTGGAATTACTGAAGAACTTGGCAAGTCTCTTCTCAGCTCTCCTTTTTGTCCAGCACATAAAATCTGTCACAGACCAGAAGAATTGAAGTGATTTCCAAAGTGCTTGGAAAGGTTAAACCAAAGGCTATGTAAATGGTTTCATTCTGAAATGTCTACCTCCACAATTGATTCTCCTGAGAAATTATTTGTCCCCTGAAGTCCTTGGGCTTTGTTGACCTTCAGGGAGTAAAATACTTCCTTCAATGGCTTCTCATGGTTGTGGTTTGAATATTAATATTATGCATAAGTCAGGCTTGCTCTCGTAAGGAAAGGCTACACTCTTCAGCTGTTCCTCAGCTGGGTAATGATGCTATACTCCAAGGTCCTGTTGCTTCACAGTGGTAGTACAGGTGACATAAAATCACTGACAAAGGACTTGGCTGAGAGGCTTGGATGCTTTTGAGCAGAGTAATGATTCTCTAACTTCCATAATTTAGGCTTGGGATGATTTGAGTACTTTTACTCTGACTCTTGGAATCATTTTCTTTTTACAGAATGCAGTACAGTCGCCCATTTTTTTTAAGGAAAAGGTTTTTTCATATAGCATGAAGTGATGATATTGGTCATACATCATATATGGATGTCACTAGATACACTGAGTGAAATAGAGCTTGGGTTTCTGTATGTGACCTGAGAAATTATTGCAGAAGTAATGGGACTTGCTGAGAAATTTCAGAGAGATGGAGGTGGGTTTTCCCTGCTTGGTTTCCATTGGAAATTCACAGTTATCAATGCTTTCCCATGGATTTCAGCAAACTTATGCAATGATGCAATCATATTAATTTGAACAATGTCTATTGAACTTGATTGATCTTTAAGTTGTTAGCTTCATCTGCAACATTCTTCTATTGATTTTTGTGCTCCTATTCACTGCCTCTTGAGGTGTTTTCAGTGTCCCTGCAGTATTTTCTCTCCTGCTGTTATGTATACAGCTCCCACCTGGTTAGCTAAACTGACAACAAGGTGTGGCTAAATATTTGCAGGGATGGCTGTTTTGTTACTTTGAGCTTCCCAGCTCCTGCGCTCTTCGTTCGTGTATGTTTTATCTTAGGCTAACCTTGCTTTTGACATCTGTGGTTTTTCAGCTCTGAATTTACTTACATTTGTTGGTACGAATTGGGCCATTGGCCTGACTCGAGGAATAGTAGTTTTGAGTATTTTGAGTGAATACAGAAAAATAAAATGTTTCCAAAGAAGGAAAAAATATCTTTTGGAAAAGTATTTCTCAGAAAAAAAATTCTGAAAAATAAGCTGTAAGTTTCTTGAAGAACACAGAATTTTAGATTAAAACAACAATAGAAATGTATCCTGTTGGATTTTTTTTTTTTTTTAAATATGACTATTTGTGCTAGCAAATTACATAAAGGGGTGATGAGGACCAGACAGACAGATGCATTTGAACAGGAATGATGCTGAAAGGGAGAATATACAAATGTCACAGTAAGGGAAAATTAATTAGCTATACAAAGGTGATGGGTACAGCTCTCTTTTTTGCCCAGCAGACCACTCTAGATCTGGAAATAAAGGACAAAAATCCAAATAATTAATTTGTGAAAGGAAGTTTAAATTTATATGTTTCTCCACAAAAACATTGCAGAAAATTGCAAAGCACAATGATTACTTTTCCAAGGACCCCTGACTGAGTAAACAACCATATATCAGAGGCAAATTGTGAGGAGTGTGGGACTTCAAAGGCACTCCCTGTCTGATTCCAATCAGGGGAAGTCCCTGTGTCTCAGTTTACTGGGAAATAAGAAAGAAATATGTTCATTCTTCCTCATGGTTTCCAGGCTTCAGTTTTGAATTTATTTTGCTGAAGCAAAATGGGAGAAGCAAAAATGAGGAAAAGATTACACTCTTTGAGGTGATGATTCAAAGCAGGTGCTCTGTAATAGGAGCATAAATGAATGGAAGGTTTGTAGGAAAGCTTTACTACAAGAACTTACCATTTATAGCCATTCAGCCCCAGGCCTAGCTCTTACTATGTTTTTCCAGGAGTTGAGATAATGTGACTCTGTGAAATGCTGCAAGGGAATCAGATTCAGTTTCAATAAATTTATTTAAATCACTATTAGGCTTATATCATTATTATATACCCTAGTAGAAACATGTAGAAAAACGGGGACAGATGTACTCTGCTCAGGCTTATTCTAAACTTCAGTGGGTCATCCAGAGTGCAGGGAAAAAAGTATTTAAGAAATTTGCATTCAGAAGGATGAACATCTACTGAAAATCATTGCGCTTACTTGCAAATGAGATCATTGTAATGTTAAATGATGTTTCTTTTTCCCTCTTATTTTTTTCTTAGATCTGAAAGCCTCTGTGCTTACACTTTTACTTGTATGCTGAATTCTGAACCTAGAAGGATTTTCTTGAAAAAAGACTGCTTGAGGAGAAGGAAATCAGATAACTAGCAGACAATTTGAAACAGTGATGGGAAGGATGGTAAGTTATTGCTTTGTAATTCTTTTATAAATGGCAATGTGGTTTACTGCACAAAAACAGAAACACAGAAGAGTATCTGGACTTGCAAGCATGCATGAGATTACAAAAAGGAGATAGTTTATAGTTTTTGCCACTAATCTGCTGCATTTGGTTGAAGAAAAGGAGCTTAGGGCCAGAGCTTTAAAAGTTGGACAAACATCTGATAAAGGATATCCTTTATTTTTGTTAACCCTTTTCTTCATTCCTGAATGTTGCTTTATATTTTAAGTCGAGTGTAAAACTCTTGCTAATGACAAATCTGTTGGAGAATAACCTTTTGATTATATATATTGAAACAGAGATTTTGACTAAAGTGGTTACCTGCATTTCTTTTTCATTTCTTTTCCTAAGTCAAAGGAAAAAACACTGTTTCCTACAGCAAGTGTTCTGCTTCCAATTTTCATGCTAAAGGCTATACTAACTCTAGCCATCATCAGTAAAAAAAAAATAGATCTGAACATGCCTGTATTATCTCTGGGTAAAGTTCTCCTTCTTCAGTTTGATGTGAAGGCTACAAACACTGGATGAAAGATAAAATATTGAAGTTTTTTGACATATAGGGGGCAAAATGATGCCTTATCATCACGGTAATTGTGTACTCTATTTGTGTATAAGTTGCAGGAATTTCATGGGTTTTCACAAAAATACTAGAAGAGCTAGATCCAAGTGATTTTGGCTTTTGGCTTACAGCTAGTTGGTTTTGGTTGTGGTTTTTTGTTTGTTTGTTTGGTTGGTTGGTTTGTTTTTTGGTTTTTTGGGCTTTTTGTGGGGTTTTTTTTGTTTGTTTTGGTTGGTTTTTTGTAGAGTTAGAAGTAATACAAATACTGATATCACCTTTTACTTGTTCAACTCTTAACTGTTTGATCCATACACTTTTGAATGCAATACATTTATATGTTACCTTTTCTTCATTCATCATCTTTCTGAATTTATTTGATAGTTTTGTTTGCAACTGAACTTTGGAGGTGCTTATATTATAACCTTGTCACTGGCTAAAAGTCAGAATTTATTTCAGATATTTTCAGTGTTCCTTTTTCTGATGGTTAATGGCAACAAATTGGAAATAATTAATATTGATGTTAAAGGAAGAAGCTGTTCTAATTTAATGGGGTTTTTTTTCACATAGAGAATAATTTCTGCTAAGAATAACAATGCAATTTTATGTTGCATACACATCTGTGGCAGTTTTGCAGGATTTTTTGAATTTAATTTACCTAAAAAATTACGACCCATTTGAATGACTGATCTAACTAACAGAAGTGGTTGTCAGTGTTAGAGAAATTGCTCCAGATTTTGAAGATGTGGTGTATTTTGTTTTGGAAGGTTAAAGTCATTAACTGTAAGTCTTTTTCAAATGATCCCATTTGAAGGACTGCCAAAATGTAAAGAAGCATATGTTCATATGAATGAGGAAAGTAGAAGATATAAGTGCATTATGTACATGCTCTGCAGGATTTAAAATAAGGTATGAAGGAATATTAGAGTGCGCAGCTTAATGTGAAATATGCTCTAAGCAGGTACAGAGATTAACAGAAATCCCAGGATTCTTTTCACCTGCACAAATCCTTCTAGAGGCATTGACATTGGTCTTCATTGTTGTTTTTCTGTCATACTTAATAATGAGAAAAATGGTGTGTGAAATGACACCCCTTCCTCTCTAGCCTTTCAGTGGAGGTCATGAAAGCAACTCAATTCTGCTTTTTGAAACTATTTTGCTTTTATGGAAGATGCCAAAGCGGAGAGTATAGCTAGATGTGTATTCATGGGTCAGAATTGATTGTGATAGAGTTTAAATATTAAGGATCATTCATAAAAAAGAATCTCCAAACATTTTGATAGGTTAGAATCTAAAGACAAATGTTTCATGAAGGTACTCAGGTGTAAGAATAAACTTTAGTCAGGGCTTTTTATATCCTCTTCCATTCTGATTTAATTCTCCTGCCCACAGCTCCAAATTTGCTTTCTCACAAACAACCAACCAAATCACCTTTCTTCTTGAGTTTTTTTTCCACTTCGATTATAACTACATCCCAGACTGTGGTGCAGTACACTGATCCCAGCTGGGCAGCTTAATACAAACTCAAAATCTAATTGCAGTCATGTGGAGGTCTGTCAGCAAATTCATCCAATGGATACATTTTGGGCTACAATGTACAGATTTGAAACACATACTATTAATATTTTTATCTCCAACATCTTTCTGGAGAAGCAGGATAAACTGGTTATCTGTCAGGCCAAAAACCAGCTTTAGCATATCCCTTATTACCCCAAGTATGGATAAAAATTAAAGTGTCTGTTGATAACATACATCTGGTTGGAAGTATTGTGCTTCATGTCTGCCAATTCACTTATGATTTGTAGAAGGAAGAGGGAATTCTTTTGCACTGTGTGAAAGGCTGTTGAGGAAAACAGGCAATGAGTGCATTGAAAACCAAACTCAGAATACCATGTCCTCATGCAGTTCTTAAAAGAGGAGTAAGAGACAAATCAGTGGATAGAATCAGCATGCATTCTTCTTAGAATATTTTGATCTTGCTAATTTTAGATGTTTAGATTCTCCAGTTGCTTGCATCTTCATTATATGAAGCCTTAAACTAATCTTCCTCAAAATTGCCTTGTCCAGAAATCATGTTGGAGGACGGCATGCCAAAACAACATGATAACTTTAATGATAAAGTGACTTAGATATTCATGTACAGACCTAAAATAATACATTTATAGCAAATCAAACTGGACTTAACTCTTTGGGTGCTTTGTTTTTGTTTGGTTGCTTGGTTTTTGTTTTTTTTTTTATTTTTTCCCCTATATATTTGAGCCCTAGTCTACTTATGGACAATAATTTTATGGGATTGGAGTTTTCGGCACATGAAAATAAATTATCTACATGGTACAGTGCCTCAGACAACATCTCTGTGTCTGTTGAGATTCAGAGTATTTATGCAAAGTGATGGAAATCTGTATCCATCAATATAAGAAAAGTTGTATCAATGATCAGTTTGATGAAAAGATGAATAATTTTCTACACAGCTGGTCCATGCAAACAAAAATCAGTGACATTTCACTTCTAATGCAAATTAAGGAGAATAAAATTCAGCTGTAAATTTTTACACCTGTTAAGCATGCCACAAATAGTGAGATTCAAAAATATCAATTCATAATAAATAAATGTAGGAGGAGATGATATGATGTAAATATTTTTTCTGTTTGTTTTATGACCAGTGAATGAGACCTTGTTCTTAACCCATTATTCTATCATTGGGCATCAGCATTATTTAGACACATTTGTTGTTTTGCTGCCACATACTGATTTTATCTCAATAGAATAGTGGCCCAACAATAAATAGATAACTTCAGTTTAGCTTTTCCCACTGTTTGTATATATCTGCTTGTCTTTACATAATAATGACAAGTGACATGGATATAATTCTAAAAAACCCTTGCCTGTGCAGGTTGCTCAGAGCCCAGCTTTAGCTCAGCCTAAACAAGAATGTTTGCAGGAATGGAGCCTGAAAATATCTCTCTAGGCAACCTGTGCCAGTGTTTCCCCACCCACATTATTAATTATGTTTTCCTTTATTTCTAGACTAAATCTACCCTATTTTGGTTTAAACTATTACCCGTTGTCCTTGCTATAGGCCCTGCTAGAAGTTTGTCCCCATCTTTCTCATGAACCCTCTTTGGGTACTGGAATGTGATATAAGTTCTCCCTAAAACTGCCTTCTTTCCAATCTTGACAACCCCAACTCTCAGTCTTTTCTTATAGATGCGGTCCTCCGTCCCTTTAATCATCTTCAATGCATTTCACCTAAATGTCTTAAGTCATTTGAACCTGTCCTTTCACTTTTCTATATGTATTTGATTTCTATTATTTTTTTCTTGGTTGATTTGATAATCAGAATTTTCAATGGCTAAATATACCTTGTGCATTAAGCTTTTGTAGTATGGAGCAAATGTGGGGTTTCATCTTCTTGGAAATGAGATCTTGACAGTTGCAAATGAGAGTGTCTTGGAGCATGAAGTTTTCATGTCTTCTGTATTCTGTGTTGAGACAAAGGCCTCCAGGTACCAATATCTGTCATACAGATGAGCTGACTTATGCAGCGAACAGTCAGGGGAATAAAATAATTGAATTCAGCTGCTAATTTTTTCTAAATACTCCAGGCATTAGAAAAATCCAGGAATTCTTCCAAAAACGCCTTGCCTATGTGGGAAACTGCAGTTTAGGTTTTTCTTTTCATGTTTCAAGCTCATTCAGACCTGGCAGCTTGGCCTATCTCTCGTTACAGAGAGAGAGAGTGAAAGCTCTCTGGAGGTGCGAGTGTTTCAACACTGTTTTTTGATGCTACAAGTATTGTCAATTAAATACTTTAGCCTAGTCTTCTCATAGCAGCACTGAAAAAAAAAAGGGGAATATACATATATGTGAAAAAATAGGCAATATCTTCTGTTTAGAATTGCACCCTGACTGATGTTAATACATCAATTCTGCCTGCCCAGTTTTCCCAGTTTTCATGTCTGTTTGATATAGTCTCACGGCAGAATCTTTTTCACTCTTCAAACATCAAAATTCAGACCATAATATCTAGCATATGTCATTATTCTTTGGAATGTCACAGTATTTCCACCCTCCTTCTTCCTGGCTACTAAATGATAGATTTGGCATTTTTATGTACATAGGAAGATTACAATAGGATCTCAGTTCTTTACTATTGGAAATTTAATTTACGTTACTTATAGCTTTTCTATTACCAGTATTTGTCTCTTGTAACGTTCACAAAATTTGAATTTATAAGAGTGAATACAAAAGAAATCCAGCCAATTGTCAAGGAATCACTCTGGAGATGGGTAAATATGAGACAGTTATGCCTGCCTTGTACTGATTGATGGATTTCAAAATACTTTGCTTGTGCTGATGCAGTGATTCATTATCCCTTATATTGTCTTCTGTTTGGACTTTATCTATAAAATTTTTACTCCTCCTATTAGTACTGGTGCTGGTTTTCAAGATGCAAATATCTGTTCTCTGGGAATGGGCTTAGACTTAGAGCTATCAAAAGACTGTCAGTTGAGAATCATTTCAGTCAGGAAATCTGTTCTACAGAAAGACCTTTAAAAATATTGAAGTCTGGTTCTTTGAATTCAATTTCCAATACTGTAAGACTGGCCCATAAATACCAATTATGTATAATCTTGTTTTAGTTACAGATATTTCCACATTTGAGAAGCATTTATAGCAAGAAAAATGCCTTTTAACTGAACTAATTGGATTGAGGCAATTGCTGGAAAACAGAGAAAACCCATCAATTTGTGACTGGCAAAATGTTTCAGGAACTTTATTGTCTGGTCTTTTTCTAATTTAAAAAATATTAACTCACATCATTCCATCAGAATAGTGTTCAAGGAAAGATATCCAAACAAAAGATGGGTTTGTAGACTATCAATTGAATTTGATTCTTTAAGAAATTATTAATGTTGTAGCCCTAATTTATCTGACCCTCTTAAATGAAGCTGAGGGAATACTTTCACTTACCTTCTGTTAGTGGAACTTCTCACAGATGCAGGCCTTTCACCTCCCCCCACCCTCCAAAAAAAAAACCCAAAAAACAAACCCAAAACAAACCCAAACAACAAAACCAAAACCAACCAACCAACCAACCAACCAAACAAACAAAAAGCCCAAACCAAATAAACCCCAAACCAAATAAACCCCAAACAAAAAACCCCTCAAGACTGAAGAACAATTCAGGACTTTAAATCATCTTCTGGCATAACCTACAATAGTACTATTCTGCCCACCACTTCCTGTAAATTACTGAGCTGTCAGTCTTCCATGTTTCTGCCTGTGTAAAAATAATTATAATTGAATGAAATATGGGACAAGTAAAATGGCAGATTCCGTTCTCAGATTTACTACAGTTTTGTACTGGGAAAACAGAATATTTTATTATCTGAATAGCATAAATGTGTGTTTTCTAGGTAGATTTTTAACGCACGTGAAACCTCCTTAAAATATCTAGAAAACACTGCATTTTCCTCTTCTCCAACACCCCACTCCTGGGCTAGATCAATAAAGCAGAACATTGCAGAGTATTCAGGAGAAGTGTTTGTCATGTGTGATCATCAGCCTCGTCTTGAGCAGCAAAAATCAGAGTCCTCAAAACTTGTGAGAGTCTGATTGGATGTGTAGTAAAACTAATTTCACAAAGAAAGTAAATTCCCTGTGTCCAGCAGAGTGAGGCTGAACAGACATGGTCATGTCTTACTTTCATCAGTACTGAATTGTCCTCCAACATAAATACTAAACAAAATTGTTAGCATTAGAAGTTACTTTGCTTTAATGTATAAAAATCATTGAATACATTTCCAAGCACTGGGATTGAATAAATTGATTATAAGGAATTTGCATTCTGAATTGTCGCAGATATCTTTTTATGATAAATCCTTTCCTTAGGATTTTTTCCCCCTGAGAAGCTGAGAGGCCTCAGGAACAAAATTTAAACCATGGTTATCTGCTGCTGTGGAATGCAACAGATGGATCTTTGATTGGCCCATCTTGAATGTTTATAATTAATGGCCAATCACAGCCCAGCTGGCTTGGACAGAGTCTGGGACAGCTGCCTTTGTTATCATTCTTTCTTTTCTATTCTTATCTTAGCTAGCCTTCTGAGGAGAACTTTTTATTCTATTCTTTTAGTATAGTTTTAATGTAATATATATCATAAAATAATAAATCAAGCCTTCTGAAACAAGGAGTCAAATCCTCATCTCTTCCCTCAACCTGAGACCCCTGTGAACTCCGTCACACTGAATTTTTCTTCCTTCATTATCAGTGAACTGTCAACTATTAGTTTGTCTATTTCTTGCTGTTTTCAAGGGCAGTTGTCAGGGGAAACCATTTTGCCATGCAAAATGAGCAGGAATTGTGCTATATATCCTCAGCATCAGCTGCAATCTTCCTATCTGTTAGCAACCATAAACAAGCAGGCTCTGGAATGTTTCTGTACAGTTTTCATAACTTAGGTCACTTGTTGAATAACTTCTGCAAATACATACCAATTACTTTTTAGCATCTCATTTTTCAATCTATAAAATTCAATGTGTGAGCATTGATGAGTTCTGATTTTTCATATATATGTCATTATTCTCCAAATAATGTGTAACAGGAATAACAAAGTTGATACACTAGGGAATCCACTCTGTCATGGTTTGACCCCAGCCAGCAGCCACCTAGGCAGCCACTTGTTCACCCCTCACCAACAGAACTGGGGGAAAGGTAGAAGCTGGAAAACCCCTGATCTGAGATATAGACAGTTTAATAGGGGAAACCAAATCCACGTGCACAAGCAAAGCAAAGCAAAGCAAGGAATTCATTCACTGCTCCCCACTGACAGGCAGGTGTTCAGCCATCTCCAGGATAGCAGGGCCCCTTCATGTGCAGTGCTTATTTCAATAGATAAATGCCATGACTCCAAACATTCCCCCCTTTCTCTTTCTTCCCCCCAGCTTTCTGTACTGAGCATGATGTCCCATGGTCTGGAAATCCCTTTGGTCAGTTTGGGTCGCCTGTCCAAGCTGTGTCTCCTCCCAACCTCTCATGCACTCCCGACTTCCTCACCAGTGTGGAAGTACAAACAGCAGAAAAGACTTTAGATCTGTGCAAGCCCTGCTCAGCAATAACAAAAAACATCTCGGTATATCAACCCTGTGCTCAGCATAACTACAAAATACTACCTCATGCCAGCAACTGGGAAGAAAATTAACTCCACTCCAGCCAAAACCAGCGCAACCAGGCATTGAAAAGTAGGTTTTAATCTAAAAGTATATATGTCAGTCTACAGAACAAAGAGAATGATTCTGTAACTTTGCAGTTATAGAAAATAACTAAGTCCATAAATATGATTGTAATAATTATTTTAAAATTGCTTGCATTTTAACTAATAGCAAATTATGGGTTTTAGTTTCCAGTGAGATAACATTACAAAGTATGGTCTATGACTCAAATGAAAATATTAAATGAAATTGTCAATTTTGCATGGTCAGAAAGGAAATAATTGATATTTGCAAACTTTATTTATCTATTTTCTCCAAAGATTAAGATTTTTACTCATTCTACATATAAAACATTTTATTTGAGTTTCAGAAGAAAGCCATAATAAAAAATGGAAAAGTAGGTGTTTTTTTGTTTTTTTGAAGAATGTTTAGAGAAAATGATTTACTTCAACTTTATTATTTTTTTGAGGACACTTTGTTTTGGCTATACTGGGCTTGGATATACTGTCCATTTTCTATGTAATTTCAATTTCAGATGTTTTGATATTGGACAATTTTAGTGGAGAAATTTATACATATAGTCTATGTTATATATTAAATGACACAAAACATGATGTAATCTTCTAGTTGTTTTGACTTATGGTAACTTTTGGTACATGGTTTAGAGAGCAGAAGAGGAGACTGCAGCTTTTTTAAATACAAACAGAGGTTGCCTGTGTTCATGCTACCTGGGAGGCTTGTGGAAATCTGTATTTGGAATGTAAATTTTTTGGGGTAAGTCAAAGTCTGCCAAGAGCATTGCCCGTTCAGATGGGAGTTGACTCATAGTCTGGAATGTGGAACCATAACACACAGTTGTTTGGATAGGCTGAATATTATTTTGCAACTGGTGCTTACAGCAAACTTTTAAAGGCCTAAAAGAGCACAAAGTGGCTAACCAGGGGAAAGCTGTTGAAGGCATGTGTGTTTTCCAGGGTCAAATTTTTGAAATCCCCTTAGTACCAACAATTCCACAAATACTTATCTTAAAACCCCTTGTTGTCTGCACTGTCTCACCATGTTTTTGGGATAAAAAAGACTGCTGAAGTCATAGAGACATACAGACCACAGTGAGAGAGAGTCAAAGAAATGGTTGCACAGTTGCATTAATACCGCAAAGAGTTCCAAGAATGCACTTGGGTATTCTCTGTCACAACGACTTGTACTGGAACTAGATGTGCTTTCTGGACCATATGGAAAGACAATTACTTTTTCTAGTCCGCCAACCAATCTTTCTGGTAATGGAACATATTTGATGTTTTTTAAATGCATTTCTATACTGCTGTGAAGGTAAGCCTGACTCTAGCAACAAATAAGAAATTACCACATTATGCTAATTTAGAAGAGAAGATGCAGAAAAGATAGTTTCCAGTACGTATATATCCACTAGCCCACAAACATGATACTCTGCACAATGAGAAAAAACAATATTATTTTACATCCCTAGCTATTTGTAATCTAGACATCCTGATTCAGTAGGTTGACTTACTGTGTCACCAAGTACAGGGTGCCCACTAATAAATGAGGAGAGAATGTCAGCTATGTTGGCAGGAAATGGCCAGTCATACAGCTGACAACCAGTCTTGGCAAGGAATATATGTAATGGCTTGGTACTGCAAGCTGTTTGTAGTTAGCATTACCAAAGCTGCCAGCCAATTGCCTCATAAGGTCTGCTGACAGGCAGTAATCTAATCTGGCCTCCCATTTGTTATTTGTTTTTATCTGCTAAACATGACTTCATCTTTCCCATGGTTGAATTGTATGCTATTTGAAATCTGAGCATTGCGTTCAATCTTGCGGACACGAGACTAGCAGAGGTGTTATAATCAAAACCATATAGAACAGGGTCTCTGGAAACAATTTTTCATGATGTGCTCAGATTTCAAAATAAAGTTACTATAAAACAGGAAAGAAATGTGGTTGCATTATTTTCCTCATATATGTCCTGTTTCAAGCTGAAGCTTGAACATAGGGATTTTTCCCATCATAAGGAATTCTAAAGAGATATCAGGGATAGACTGGAGGGAGGATTGCAGGTATGGTGGAAAACTGTTGAAATTGGTGGGAGAAGTGCAGCACGGCCAATATGGGTGATCAGCAAATCTCATTTATTAATTGATAGTCACATACATTTATATTTGAGTTAATGAGGTTCATAGATATTGCAAAGCTGAGCTCATAATTGGTCAGTAACTTATCAGTTACTTATGCCTACTTCTACATTGTTGTGGTTGCTTTTTTGATACTAACTGCATATTTTCAGCAAACGATTCTCTCTTCCATCCTTATGTTGCAGCTAGGTCATCATGTCCTTGCTTGTTAATTGGACACTGACTACTGACTCCTAGGCTTTGTGTCTTTCATGCTTTACCAGCGGTACGTGGCCTTTCTCAGCTAGCCAAATATCCAAAAAGCTCTCCACAGAAAACAGATTCAAGGTGTTGGCTTGATCAAAGCACAGAAATAAGTAGCATGCATTGTTCTCAAACAGGGTAACTTAGCTGTAAAACAAGTGAGGTTGAACAAGATATGTTCAGATTTGCTGCCTTTATGTTATTAATCGAAAAGCTGTTGACTTAAGGTTCATCACTGAGGAGTTAATGTGTTCTTGCCTTGATTAATGGAATGTTATGCGCCTTGAGTTAATGTGCCTTGATTGACATGAAAACTATTATTTCAGGTAGAAAAGTACTAATCTACTATGTCTGTTCATATAAAGTCAGGGTGGCCTAGTGGGAAGGGTGCTAAATTGGTGACATTTCTTTGCTCCTCCAGAAGCTCCCTGTGTTGTTGATGGCATATTTGACTAGGACTGGCTCAAGAAAAGTGTTGTGTATCAAAAAGTGTTTCTAATAAATATTAACTGCCTCTGCCTAGCAATTCATTTCTCAAAGCAGCCGGTTTAGTAGAGCTGAGCCTTGCAACTGCCAGTATTTTCACATGTGAATTTCCACTGGCTAAGTGGCTGCTTGCCCTGTGCTTGGGCCCAGATGTGACTCGCTCTGGTCAGCACATAGCAGCTTGGCATTCATGGCAACAACCCGCCGGTATTCCAGACCAGGTGTTGCATAACTCTCCATGCAAAGTGAAATGAGCCTATCTGGTTTATTGTGCTTACCTCTGGCCAAATGGAGTTGGTGAGGAAGAGGTAACCCCAGGAGATGCAGGGTCATTTCTGTCCCATGGTGAAGCCAAATGGCTCTGGGTTTTCTCTTTTGGCTTCCCTTTTCTCCAGTGTGGTGTTATGAGACCCACTCTGAAGTGCTCTTTGGAAACCTTGCTTGGGGCCATGCCTTCCTTCCACCCTGGTCTTCCTGCCTTTCTTTCCTAACAACATAAAATCAAGGGATAGGAATGTTCTGTCTTACGTGAGATTTTGTGAAAAAAATTGTGAAAAATTCATGTCTTTAAGAGTAGATGCCTGCCTGCCAAAATATACCTTTCATTGTCTACATTCCTCTTTCATTGTCTACATTCCTCAAGGCTGGCACCATGCTTCTTACTCTTGGAAGAACAGAGATGATAAAGGTGTTCAAGCTTGGGAATTGTTTTTTCTGTAGTGTCAGGGGGTTACTAAAAAATCTGAAACTGTTACCCAGAATCAGCAATTTTTAAAGCACTGCTGGTAGCACAGCTTCAAGGTTCTGTTTCCTGACCTGGTTCACCAGTTTGGTGAAGCCTCTGAGCATTAAGGAAAAAGTATATTTTCCATCAGCACAAATATTCAGAGATCAAAAATACATTTGCCAAACCCCCATTAATATGTGCCAAATTTAATCTCTAAAATAAATATTAAGAGCAATTTATATATTAGAATATAATTTATATATATCATATGTTATACACCAATATAACATATTTTTATATTATCTATGCATCAGAACATAAATTATAAAATAACCTAATTTTAACACGTAAAATAGAATGAAAAATTACCAGTATGAGTAATTATCTGTTGTCAATCTATTACCATTTACTACTTAGTAAGAAAATATGCTACAATTTAATGCAAATAATAAACCAATATCCACTTTTTTCCCCGCTAATTATTTAGTGCCAGCTGTCACATGGACATTTAAGGATGTTCAGAATGAAATGCTGAGGAAGAAGGTGCAGTCAGCTCTAGATAAAAGTAAAGCTTTTCCACTCACTGATGGGATAAGAAGTGGGAACTGATGCTTGAGGGAGGGGAGAAAAAACGAGGTCAATGACATGTGTTCTCATGGATTTACTAACTGTATTGTAAAATGTATAAGGACAATCTCATCCAGAATAAAAAGGATATTTTATGCAAACTCCATTAGAAGTCTCCTGTTTTGCAATTTTCTTACAGTAGTGGGAGAATAATTAGATGGGCAATCAACACAATACCATTTGATCTATTTACATGATTTCTTTTTATTTCCTAGAGCTTTTCTGTTTTTCTTCCTAATACAAGTGTTGTTTGATCTTTCTTGAAAGGACAAGATGTATCTCCCCACTTCAATGAAATGCCTGAAATTTCTGTTACACCTGCTGAAGTCTTCCCTTGCTGTCTCCCTGTTCTAACAAGATCTCAAGAAAATCAGGCATTGATAAGGAGATTTGCCTGCAACAGACAGAGTTCCACTTTCGAGGAGACTCTAGATAAATAGATAGAAATAAATAGAAACTTCTTTTGTATAATCCAAAACATATGTTCTCCTATAAGAATGATTTCTTTTCAGAATTTTTCCCTCTTTTCTTAGCTCAAAGGAAAAAGCAAACGTCACCAGGCTCAAAGATCACTGAAGCCCAAAACAATTTGCCCAGATCACAGGGCTATTTTTCAAAGTACGTCAGAAATTTGCAACAGTAAAATACCAGAGGAGGCAGCTAAGATGAAACATGGATGTCAGTGTGTCCTTGTCCCTTTGTGCCTGTAGGTTTTTTTTCAATCAATAAAAATGTCAATGATAAAAAGTATGTGTTAGACTGGAGAAATGTGGGGGTTTTTAATGGTTAGAGAAGCATTACATGAACATATTGAGATTCTGTCAGTTTTCCTGGCTAAAAAGGAATTACAAATCAACACAGCTGTTTTGGCTTGATATTTGTAAACTTAAAACTTTTTGAAAAAGGCCAGTATTCTCTCTTGAATGTACCATGTCCGTGCATGACAACCAGGTGAATTGCACATAGAAAACAAGAGAGAAGGGGCAGAAAGGAAAGAAAGAAAGGACTGCAAAAAAAAAAAAAAAATTGCATCTTTACTGATTAGTGGTCTGTTTTGATCTACTTAAATTTTTCTCAACTCATTTGAGGCTACAACAGCTATGAATTGACATGGTGTAAAGCCCCAGTGGGGAAGGCACTTTTGGGATGAAGTTTTTCAACAAACAGACTTGAAAAGGCAAAGTCACATTGTTCTTCCCATACTTTGTGCTCATAGGAAAAAATTGGACCCTACATCAGTCAAAGTGTGATTAATCATGAAAATTAATTATAAATTTCAAGGGAATAAGTTTCTCTTTGCCCCTACATGAAAACCAGAATGGGTTGGATCTAAAGAGCATTGAATAATTCTTCCAAGAAGTGCAGGATGATATTTGGGACAGCTTATATTTGGGACTTAATTGAAGTAAAATGTTATATGTGATCTTGTCCAGATTGTTACATTTTTTGTTTTGATGATCATGATGATGATGATCGTAGAGTCATTCTCCAAAATGCCACTTCAAATACAGGCTCCAGTAGAAGGCAATAGGTCAAGGGTAATTACTTTAATTAGGAATGTGCTGAAGGTGATTAATCTCTATTGATGATTACCCCAGGGATAGTGGAATTAATACTAGGGGCCACAACCCACAATATATAATCTCATTATTCTGAATTATTCTTTGCATAGTATTAATAACACTCTTTAATCTAAATTTCCATACAGGAAAGTGACTGCAAACTTTTATATACTTGTAATAAGATTTGTTTGGTGTTTTTGTACAGAGAGAAATTTGAATTTGATTTTATAAGTGATCAAAATACTCTTATGTCTCACCTTGAAAATGAAAAACTGAATACTTGCAGGTTTTAGGCTTCTCAAATTCTAAAATGGCTAATCATTTTAAAGAAGAACAGGAGGGGAAGAGAAGTTTTTGAAACAATTCAAATTGCGAAGCACGTTGTTGTAGACTATGATGATGAGCTTCAGAAAGTGATTCAAATAATTCCCCTACTCACTGTGTGATTTTTACCATTTGGCTATCACTTTGTCCAGTGTTTGTTGCTAGCTTCCACACTGGGAGAGACCTTTGAGATTGAAGTCCTACTTTAAATCATGATCTCCTTCAACCTTATTGAAGCATATTATTTATAAATAAAGAATGAGCTGAGAGTCCTGGAAGGAGGTTTAGGTTTTTCAAGATGAATTCAGTGACTGAGACAGAAGATTTTTTCATTGTTCCAGCAGAACATGAAGTATGAATTCAGAGCTGACTCAAAATTCTCTTTTAATGGTGACATGAGATTGTTGAATTAAAACCTATTTATGCGCTGTATTTTAAACCCAACCCTTCCCTTCCCTTCCCTTCCCTTCCCTTCCCTTCCCTTCCCTTCCCTTTGAATAGAGTAAAGAAGGAAATTTTGGAGAGCACAAATTGATCCCAAGTGTGAATAGAAAGCAAGATTAAGATATTTAAGATATTACATGTATATTTTATATGTCATAAATCAGTTCAAATTGAAGAAAAAACCTGATTGGTATACATTATTCCTTTCATGTTTGGGGTATTTTTTTTTCTGACTTAGGCACTATAGTTCAACCATCTCCACGACATTCTCACTTCTGACAGAATTTACATTTATTAGGTTTATCTTGACTTAACATCAAACTAGTACAGATGAATATACTGGAGATAGTGATAAAAACATAGTGCTCAGAACAAAAGACGGGTAAAATATTCCTGGTGGATTGTATGTCATTGGAACTGAAGGTATTCCAAGGATACTTTTGATATTTTCCACTTGGAGTGTGTTTACTTCACACAGCAATAGCTTTATTTATTATACTCATTACTTATGATGATTAGATATGGGATTAGATTAGGATCCTATACAGCTGCCATGGGATAAATGAACATTCACTTATGAATTTTTCCACTTTATTGGGAGGGAAGATGAGAGAATGTTTATTGTTGGTAAGGTAATTTAGAGTGGAATTGCATTGAACAGTATTGGTATCAATTTACTGACATTTTAAGTGTTTCTAATAAGACATTAACCTTGGAATTATTTCCTCAGAATATCACATAAGGTAAGCAGGCACTAACAAGCAGTAACTGTTGCATCCGTTTCCGTCACTAGCTGTGAGTTTTGCTCTTTTAAAAGTTGATGTTTTGCATAGGAGTAAGTAAAGAGCTGCAAAATAAAAGTATTTTTCTTTAGTTTGCAAATGTCTGAAGGCAGTTCTCATTAGTTCTGGATTCTTTTGAACCTCTATCCTTAGGAACAGCTCAGAACTTTAACTCAGTCATTTGTGACAGAACATCAAACAATCAAATGGAAATACATGAGAAACACATGTTTATGAAAAGCACCGACACGTGCAAAAAACTCTTTTAATGGTGCTCATCATCTCTTATGTCAATCCAAATAAGACTTACATTATTGATGTATTTTCACTGTACTATCATATCCAAATCTGGTGGTAATAAATTGATCAAGGATAAAAATTTTAGTAAAGCAGTATATTGAACATGACACACTATTATGAAATTCAGTTTTTATTGACTTTGGTTTTCTGCTTTCTCTTTTTCCCCCAGCTGAACTTGGAGAAGGGCACTTTTGACCTTTCTTTTGTGCCCATTCAACACTTCTCTGTAAATTAGTTGCATATGTACATTTCTGTGTGCTTTTTGTATGTAGATGATGGAATGCAAATGTGGGAGAGTTCTCTCATGTTTTCATGAGGATGGGGTTTTAGAAATGCAGTCTTGGTACAGGAAATATATTTGACTGCAAGCTGTTTGATTTATTTATATACAACTTGGAGAAAACGCTTTTAAAATCAGGTGTTGATTCTGTATTGAAAAACTGTGCAGAAAATGCTGATAACTTATTTGTCTAATTTATTTGGGGGAGACTTGCTTATTTAGTTTATTCAGTCTTCTGTAAAGTATATCTTTTATTGTGCAGATAAGTGAGCAGGTAAGGGGCAATCTTTGCGTCATTTGCAAAATTCGAACCTGCATCCTGAAAATTCTTGTCTTGCTCTTTTTCTTTCCCCTCTACAGTTTATTGAAAATATCCTTGGTTTTATCATCTAACTGAAGTTTACAACTGTAAGTTTGGAATCTGTGATTTGGACTCCTTTTGTGGGGATGTGGAAGAGCTGCAGGATCTGTGTTGTGCTGTTTTTCTCTCCCCTTGCTCTTCTCCTCCCAAATGTTTTGAAAGCAAGAATGCAGAGAGACTTACTGTGATTTTGAACATTTCAAGCTCTATGGAAGCTTCCATGAAAATACAGCATGCCATTATTAGATTTTGGTTAATATAAAATTATCTTCCCCCTTAGTTCACTTAAAGGCATTTAAAAAGTAATGATTTAACCACAAAGTCATGTAGTCAGGTATTAGAAAAGACTAGTCTGAGTGTCACATACACATACATTCTTATGTTTATTCAAATTTTTTGTGTTTTATAACAAGACCTTTTTCATATTTGAAAAATTGTTGTTTTTTTGCATTAGAAACATTTTAAGAGTAGGTGTTGCAGTTTGACTGCACAAAAACTTAATGAAAAATGCAGAATAGAGGAGCTAACTGAAGTTTGAAATTAATTTGTAGGCATAAAAGGTGCCATGGATATCCATTGCAGTTCTCTGTGGGATTAAATCAACACAAGTAAGCGTGCTGTATGTTCACTGATGGCAATAGAATGTTACTGCTTTCTGGATGTGTCTGTTTTATGTGAATCTGACTGTCAGGCAGGAAGAAAATCCTCCTGTATTCTCTGGATGTCTGTTTTGTGTTAAAAAGAATTTAAAATATTAACTTAAACACAAAATTTCAAAACATAGAAATAAAGCAGTTGAAAAAATAGCTTTAATATTTTATGGAAATTGATGACTTTTTTTGATCATGCAAAATTTTAGTCAGGATTGTTTTGTTTCCCAAGTCCAAACTATATTTAGCAATAAGGAAGAAACTAATTTGATTTGCATTATGCTTTTTTGTGTTGCGTGAAACTTGAGATTTAGAATGGGATTCAAAGTGAATTTACTACTCTTTTTTTCTTTTTTTTTCCTCTTTTTTTAAAAGAGGAAATAGATACAATTTTCCCATCAGGAAAAAAAAGGTAGTTTTTTTTTTGTTTGTTTTTGTTTTTGCTTTTGTTTTTGTTTTTTTTAACATCAAAACAGCCTCATTATATATTTTAAAAAGATTAAACAAAGACATTTTGCTTCTTTTGCAGCTGCTAATTCATCACCTTATCTTTACACACAAGCTTTTACCATAAAAATAGTCATTTCCTTTATCCATCATGTCATATTTTAAGACATGCTAAAAATAACACAATGAAAGGCAGGATATTGCCACAGTTGAAAACATCTTGTGTTTTCAGCATTTGGATTATATTAACCTTGTGGTGTCCTTTCATTGCAAAGGTGTAATGTTGGTTTCCCTAACCTCAGAGCTGTGTTAGAAGAACTGCATCCAAGCTTGGTCACCAGAATAATGTAAATAATACTTCATGTCCTTGGAATTTCTTATTGCAATTGCTCTTACTTCATATGGCTACTGGGTTGGGCTTTTTTTTGCAATACTGAGCATTGATTTGTTTGCACTAGAAAAGTCCCTGTGTTTCACTCTGAACCACTTATTGCCATGCTATATACAAAAAGACAGCTTCAATTTTTTTTAAAAATACGGGCGCATGGTAGCAGAAACTTTTCAACAGCCATATGTAAAATTCCTGAGACTAACTGTATTATTATGAAACAAACTCAGAATAGAAACATTTTCTATACAGAAAGAAAACATGCAGAAAAACAAGAATTTTTCCTTGGTTACATTCTGAAAATCATACGGAGCTGTGCTGGCTGCAGTTCTGTACCAGTAGAGGTGGCAAACACATTGTGCATTTGGTCACAACCTCAGCTTTGGATTTGCTGATGGTCACATCACAGAAATATTTACTGCTTTCTGTCTGTTAGAGCTGCCTGTTGCACGTCTCTGAAAGGCAACCAGGGCTTTCTTAGGCTTCATTAGACACAATGGAGGTTTGCACTTTAGTCTCTGACTCTCAAAGAATACTAAGGCTTCTCTGTGCATCCACTTATAAAAGAATTTTTGTTTGTGCTAATTTAACACAATGCTGTAGGTGACAAATACCTACGTATACCTAAGAATTTGAATATTTTTTCCCAGCGCATCACTAGTATGGAGAGAATTTTTGTCATCTCTCTGCAATTGTCTGTGGTGTTAGTAATGCCAAGGTCATGGGTTTGACCCCCATCATATGGGATATTCACTTAAGAGTCAGACTCAATTATCCTTGTGGGTCCCTTCCAGCTCAGAGTATTCTATGATTCTGTGAATCTCTTGCAGGAAGGTTAGCTATGATTGCCTATGTCATGCATCAAGAAGAGATACAGAATACTAAAGAGATACTAAACAGAATTTGTTTTTCTGTAATTAGGACTATGACACCTCTGGATGATCTTTGATACCAACATATTATGATGTGCTAGATACACATAACTGATTTCTCTAGTGACGCTCACTGTTGCTTTCTTGTCAGCTTTAATAGCAAAATAAGAGGACAGGCTAAATTGTAATTACTTATTCTCTCAGAACTTCATAGTCAAAACAGATTATCATAGGTTAGACTTTCTCCTGTATGCACAACACATTTTTGTCTTGGAACCATGTCACGCTTCCTGGTGTCACTGATACTACTATGCTTTACAGAATGACTTTCTTGAGGTCATTTCCTCTGCCCTGCACTCTGTCTTCTGCCTCCTCCTCCTTTCTTCTGTTAAACAAGAACAAATGTTATCCTGTATGTTCTCATCCCATTCTTGCTTAAAGAATCTTTTAAAATAGTTGAGCTAATACTCTAAGTGACCAGATGTTATCCTTCTGAGTCTGTGAAATAGTTTATCTGGAAAATATAAGACTGTTCTCTGTGTTCACTGAAGGGCAAAAAAGGTATTGTTGGAAGATTGAGAGGAAAGTGCAGAATCTGGGAACAAACTGTTTCACTTCACGCTTTTAGTTTTGAATTCTATCCATGTTATAGCCTTTCTTTTCTGAAGTTTGTCGAATTTAGTTTCTTAAATTAATGTATATACTACTGCTTACATTACATAGAAGTAACTTTCTGTGATGACTTCTAGCTGCATCAGTGAAATAACAATTAAGCCATCTTAAAGCAGTTTGTAAAGGAGGACTGTCTCTCATGGGAGGGATCCTATCCTGGAGCAGGGGAAGAGTCTGACGAGTCGTATCGCTTGAAAGAGGAAGAACAGCAGCTCAAGGAGTCAGAGCAGAAACTCCCCTTCAGCCCATGGTGAAGTCTATGGTGAGACAGGCTGTCCTGCAGCTCACACATGTTGATGGAGGAGATTCTAATGGAAGTATCTTTTAACTGTTGTGTTTTGAGTTGCATATTATGAAAACTACTACAGCAGGAAACCCTTGCTGCAACCAGACTAAGAGAAAAGGGAAAAGTTCGTTGCAATGTTGAATCCTGTATCCTGGCCCAAAGGGATCAGAGGTGAAGAATGTAATGTAATGAAGAATGTAATGGAAATACATCTTGGTTTAAAGCCATGATTTGAGTTGCATGTTACAGGATTGTAACAGGAACAACCTGAGCCAGTGGAGGAGATGCCTTACAAAAAGCAATGCAAATTACAGCAGAGACTTGCGATGGCCTCGGTGCCCAAGAACTCCAAGCACACCATGTCTCCCATCTTGAGAGACCACTTTAACAGGTGGAGCCCAAAGTCATGGACTAAATGAACTCAAGAGACATTTTGTGAACATTTGTGGATACTTTGCAGATGTTTTGCAGGGGTGGTTCATAGGTCCAAGGTAATGATATCTGTGTATAATATTCAAGAATAGGAAGAGGGAGCGCGGTTAAAGATGGTGTATTGAATACTGCCATCATAACATAAATGGTATGGAATTAGGCTGAGATGAAATTATGGTTTTGTCTATGCAGAGTTAATTTTCTTCACAGTAGCTAGTACAGGGCTCTGTTTTGGACTTTTGCTGAAAGCAGTGTTGATTAAACAGGAATTTTTTCATTACTGCAGAGCAGGGTTTACACAGAGCTAAGGCCTTTTTAGCTCCTCACCTAATCTACCAGTGACCAGGCTGGGAGTGCACGAGTAGCTGGGAGGGGACACAGCCAGGACAGCTAATCACAACTGACCAAAGGAATATTCCAGGCCATGTGGTTCATATGTAGCACATCAAGCTGTGGGCACAAGAAAGAAGGAGAGGAGGGAGACATTTGTATAGATGGTGTTTGTCTATCCAAGTAAGCGCTGCACATGATGGGGCCCTACTATCCTGGAGATGGCTGAACACCTGCCTGCTTGTGGGAAGCAGTGAATTAATTCCTTGTTTTCCTTCGCTTGTGGGTATAGTTTTTGTTTTTCCTTTTAAACTGACTTTATCTCGACTCTGGGCTTTCTCAGTTTTACTCTTCTGATCCTCTCTCCACTGAGGCAGATGGAATGAGCACCTGTGTGGGACTTGCTTGTTGGCTTGGGATAAATCAGGACATGGGAAAAATATTGCTGTGAATCTAAGACAGATGAAGGTGATTCCTGAATGCCTGATAAAAGTACTGATGAGTTGTGAGAGGTACTTTTCAGATGCAGTTAAGCCATACCTTAATGTTTCACTGTGATCATCTCAGTCCAGACCCTGACGGGGATGTTGCTTTTCAGGGGTCCCAACTTCAGTGACTACCAATCCTCTTGATGATGATGAATAGGAGAGATGGGATTTGCCTAATACCTAAGATTAGGGTATTTAGGAGTGAGGCATCCCAAAGTTCAGCACTGTGGGCTCCTACTTCTGGAGGTTTCATACTAGAACATTAGTGAATTTATGCGCAACTCTGCAGACAACAGTGTATGACAGCAATTACTGCTCAAGATCAGATGGTTAAGTGGTAAAAAGAAATAGTTTGATCATGATAAACATAATATTGCAGCACAAACCGCCTCTGAATCTGAACCCATTTAAACCACTCAAGATACATCTGTGCTTTAAAGTTCTTGAAAGCTTATGATCTTGATTAATTTAATTACTTACCATTCAGCAGCTTACTTCTGCCTGTGGACAGAAGATATTTTGGTCTTTATTTATGCTTTCATTTTTAATAGCAGCCATTTACCAATTTCAAACGTTTACCTAGAACTGTACCCAGAGGGAAATATACCCAGCTAATTGCTATTAGTGTTTGCAATGCCTGATTAACTTATAATAATATGTTAGTAAGGCCATCATTTAATATTAGGATTGACATAAAGAAAGAAGAGTGGATGACGTAATTTTAATAAAATCCTAATTATTTGCAAATGGAATGAAAGGACAGTGTGAGTAGTATTTATTAATTGTGTGTCTTCTGCAAGGAGAGACTAAATTCTACTTATTTTCTGCTTTTTGGTTTCATTTATCTCTGGACAAAAGGAGTACACAAAGTAAAGGTAGTACACTAGTACACACAGTGCATGTATGAATGGCTTGTAAATTTGGTTTGGTATGTGAAAAAGTATATCATGGTGCCTAAGTAATATTTTTGTGTTTTTATTTTCATAAAACATAATTATTCAGCTATTAATAGTTAATGAGATTACTACATTTATGTACTGGCATCATAAGGGAATTGTTAAATATTTTAACTGAACTCAAACTTTTCATGTAGAAATTAGTAAGAACTAAATGTTATTAAATGTAATACATAGCAACATATTTTAAGTAGAGGCTGTGTTTGGTTAGATAATTGCAATTTTTATTGTATTTACAATGTTATACTATAATACTGGATTTGTTTCTGTGGTGGCTCTACACAAAGGTAAAAAACACCTTTTCACTACAAATTGGAAAATTTTGTGAACCATGAAGTAATTCAATTGAGTTGCAGGAAAGAAAAATACATTAGCTTTTCAATAATAAATTCAAAATTTTGTTCTATTTGGGAATAAATGATCCTCTAAAAAAGTCTACCACCCTCTGAGTATTGTATGTACTATATTGGTAATGTGATAATTAACTGATTTTATTTTCTTGATTTTAGTGAAACCGTTTATATTGGAAAGCTAGTCTGGTAAATGCTCATGATCTGTAGGCTAGTATAAATCAGTAAGCAGTCTGATAAATAATATTTTGTATGAACTTATCAGGTGAGATTCTGCAAACCTATAGGTCATATTTTTTCTTAAATTATGTAAAGCCTCACTCTGTGCCAAGTCAAAGTAACTTTCCTAGAAATAATGACTTGCTGCATGAAAATAAATCATAACTTCATTTTCAGTCAGCACAATTTTGCACTCAGAAAAAGAAATTAAACACAAATAAACAGTTACTTTTCCCCCTCCCCTTGATTAATGGGGTATCCTGACTGAACACACCACAAGACTTTTTTTTCAGTGAAATTTTTAAAGATTCAGTATTGTAAATCAGGACTGGGAATATGCATTCCTTTATGATATAAATCAGAGTGGGTTATTTGAAGGCACAGCTTGATTCATGTTGTAATGTCAAACCTGTGATTTTTCAATTATACCATAGTTTTTAACTTCACTTGCAAGAATTAAAGCCCAGAAATTAGGTAAGTGCTCTTTGCAGTGTTTTCTTACTTTAGATGATGTGCTACCTCTGTGGAAGGAAGTGTTCTTCTAAGAATTAGTAAAATTGATGTAGTTTTATGACTAGAATGAAAACGCCTGATAATTAGTTCTCTATGTCTTAGAGCTGATTCTGCCTTCTGATAGGACCACAGCTGACAAACTGGCTGGCGATTTCAGATGGGTAGCCCAGCATCAATAAGCACTCAGGGCAAATGCTTCTTCCAGCAGATGATTCCTTCACATCTGGCAGGTGACATATTGGTGAGGAGGAGAGCAGAGGTTGGTAGTACATCTTTCCTGTGTTTAGCAGCAGAGAAAAGTTAATGCTACTTCAGACTGTTACTGTTGGGTTAAATCTATGGTGACATCTCTGTAGATAGGGCCATGTGAAAAAGTGTGGTGGTAATGTGCAGCTCACCACAAAATATCTCATCAGACAATTCATGCAATTGGTATTTACAAAAATGAACAAGCATGATGATTGGTTCATAATGAATTTCTAATCATATTAAGGAGTCCACAGTCGCTTATCTTATGCCTGTCTCACAGTTCGTGAAGAAACAGCACCTCAAACCATAATAACCAGATGATCTCAGGATGCAAGAATCCTTCAGATGTTTCTAGAGTCCTCTTAAAACATGCTTGCATTAGAAAAAATAGGAAATTAATTTCCAGTCCTTTAATATGAACAGGAATTCCCTGCAAAGGGAATTCTGTTACCCAAGTAAATGCACACTTGAGTGACTCAAACCAAATTAATGGCTTATGAAGTTTCCTTTGAGTATATTTACACTAGTAACATCTTAAAAATCAGCTGTTTGTGTGTGAGATAAATCCACTTCTTTACATTTCCAAGTTATTTCCAATTCCAGCTCACTTACATATGTCCTATGTGAAATTTAGAAAGCATGTATCTATTCCTTACCCTTCCTTCAGACTCCTTTGTTCTTTCCTCTCCTTCTGCCCAAGCATATAATACTCAAATATGCGCCTTTGGCTCATCCTACTTTTTTCTCCAGTGCTAAAGAATTATTTTGATGAATCAGGCAAGTGAAATACCTGTACAATTTGCAATAACTCTATTTGCTAGAAGTATTTAAAGGAATTCAACTACAGCTTCTCACAGATTTTCTTTATTTCTGCTAGCTGGTGTTTTCCAGGCTGCTTGCTGTATTAAAAACATGTGTTTGCAATGCTAGTAGTCTGCACTTTGTTCCAAGAAAACTGAAAACACATGTAAGAAAGATGACTTAGCATTCTGTAGCTTCTATGTGGAATAAAATGGTGAATGTTTGTGTGTGAGCATAGTATAAAAGTTAGTTCATGTGTTTATTTCATAGCAAGGAAATAGTTATCAAATATTTTCCTTACCAGCATAACGGAGCAATAAGTGTGCTGTGTTTAATTGACTGGAAGTCATTAAAAGTGCTTTGTGGCTGGTAGGAAGTTTTATTCTTAATTCAGCTGTTCCCCCATGCAGCCTATTGTTAAGGACACAATAATACACTCCAACTTTGTAGTCTGGAGCCACATGCCTAACTCCACTACCCTCAGAAGTAAAGCAAACAACTTTGGGTATCAGTGAGAGAGCAAATAATGTCTTACACTTTTCTCAGATTTTCTGTCACAAATATGAAAAGATGAAAGCTGATTTTGATGATTGCAAGCTGGTGGAATTTCTTAACGTACAGAATAAACCATGTATTTTTAGTAACAAATCAGGGCCAGATTTTCCAGGGAATATATGCAGACTGTATTCACCAAAAGAATGCATAGGTTCTTCTTCTTCTTTAATGCTTTTTCTTTCTCTAAGCCACAGTCATATTTACAATGACTTGTAATATTTTGGGAAAAGAAAAGAGATGTGCACATGTGGGGAGCAGAGAAAAGAAAATATATGATTTTCATTAGAAGTTGTCAGAAATAAGAATACTCACAGTCAAACCAAAACAAAAGCTTTCTACACAAGAAGGTAATGCATGTATTTTCTTATATAAGAAGGCAATATTTTTAAACTATGGTTTTTGTAGGCCTGCATTACTCCACATAGACTTTTTGCTTCCCTAAATCACTTTGAATATTTAAAAGATAATTCTAAATATAATTGCACAAACTTAATAGTCAGGCCTTTTGATAGCAGTCTATAAACACCAGTTCTTCCCTCCATAGGATTTGCATTATTCTCTTTCCCACAGGTTTGTGTTTTATTGATGTTAAAGTATCTATCCTGCAGGTTTTACATCTATTTTAGGAAATAACAAATTCTATTAGCTGTAAGGAAAAATTTCTTAAAAATTACCCTGCTAATTCAGGGTAATTTAAGTTTCATTTTAAAAACCCCAACTATCAAATAGTGAACTCCCCCTTTCTCCTCAGAATAATCCAAACCGCATCAACGCTTTGTCTGTCTCTTATTTCCAGGTTGATTTAGTGTATGCCCAGTTAAGCTACACTTCCATTGCAACAGTGATGTGTTTCTCAGTAAGTTCAGTTCTTCCTCTAATAGACACTATCAATATCCCTTCACCCAGACTGACTCACAGCATGGTATTTCGTTGGCAGTAAGGGGTGTAGGATCTTCAATCCTCCAGCTGTGCTCCTCAATGGTAGGTTTACCAGTACAGGAGAGAATGTACATAATTATAATTGCGACCAAGCCAGTAAATTAAACCTTTCTGCTTTCATTAGATAGGCCTTGGTTAAAGGATGGGAAATTTGAGTTCTGAATTACCACTCAAATTTGGATTTTTCTTTTACTCTCTGCCTTGTATAGATGGAGAAGTCCTCTGACCTCGACTCATAAAAAGCCTATGGGTGCACACTAAGTTTTCTTTCATTACTTTCTTCTTCTCAGGGTGTCAGATACCTTGAAAAAATCATTGACTTCTCCTGACAATACACTGGTGAATAGTTAAGCAGATTTCCTGTGACAGATGTGCTGTAGGCTTTGAAACACACAGGAGCTCTAAGTCCCATGTTTCATGATGCTGGCAGTGCAGTCTAGAATGAGTTCAGCTCCACACTACAAGCAATATTCATCTGAACAGCATTTTTATTTTGGGAAAAACTTGGATAATTTTGTTTGACCAGCCTGACAAAAGCCTGTGTTAGGGACTCTACTTTGGGAAGTAAACATCAAAATTGGTCAGGAAAAAGTGCCCACAGGAGCAGCACAGTTCATATTTGGTGGTTGAGATGCAGTACTAAAAGATATACGTATTAAGAAATTGTGGCCATCAAGAATTTTACACTTCATAATAAAATTAAAACTAATATAAACTAATTAAAACTAAAAAGTATAGGTTGGTAAATAGCAATGTAGCAATTTCCATTTAATGTGCGCTGTTTCATTCTTGAATGAAGCATTCTGATAGACTTTCACTGATGTTGCAGTGAGCATCACTATAAATTATATATATTCCTGAAAAGTATTTTATGAGAACAAAATTTGTTGTCTACTGGTTTTGTATAGAAATTGCATTTGTGAGCTGACTCACTGCAGGAGCTGCAACATTGATGAAGCCCTTAACCTTGTGCACAGTTCAGTAGCTGTGCAAAATTTTTTCAGTGAGCTCTGCCACTGAGAGGCCTGGTTGTAGTAGTCACTGTATAATCAAATTTTGGTTCAGGGGATCAGAATAAATCCAGTCTGAACTAAAATCTCAAAGAGAATATAGGGTAGATGCTGTGTGCTCATATGAATCAGAAATTTTGTGGTAGATATTATAAATGCAAAGGAAAAAGAATTTGGATTACTTTTAGTAAAATAGTCCAAAATATGCAGTTTAACTTGAACCTGATTTTTCTGGAATTCACAGAGCCTTATAAGAACAGAGAGGGCAGCCCAAGAATCATATGAATACAGAATGTAGCTATAATCAGACCACATATATGAAGTCAGGAGCATTAGTTCAAAGAGGAATGGGATGAAGTCACACAGGATGGAAGGATAGCCTGCTTGGGCTGTTCATATCTGAAATTCAAAACAGACTTGAGAGAAAAATGAATAAAGCAGAGATCACTGAACTTAAAGTGAACCGAAAAAAATGAGATTCATATGTCTCTAAGAGCCAGCTGATGAAATTTTTAAATACATGAATATTCTTTTAAATGTAAGTGCAGCTGTGACTGCTTAGAAGCATGTGGTTTTGCTAGCTAGCGAGTACTTTGTGCAATGATTGATCTCTACAAATTAATTTGCTAAGAGAAACAAATAATGGAGTAAGTGTTCCCATTTCTCAGGACACAGCCAGTTTCTCCCTGTTGGCTGCTGCCTGAGTCCCTTTCTAATGAATCAGCATAAGGCTAAGGTTAGTGTTATAATTAGGTGATTACAATCTTTGGCTGTTTAATTAAATATGACTTTGTGCAAATATTTTGTCACCAGATTGTTGAAACTTGCTTGGTACACATTTTTGGAAAGAGCATGTAAACTTGGGAAATGATAGTCTTTGATCTTTGAGATTTTCTGTTCTTTGAAGTTTTTTTCTAAAGTCAATGCAATACAAGTGTTAATTTAATACAGCAGAGTGGAAAAATAATCTTAAGTCGGGGAGTATTAACATACAAAACATCCTAGCTTTTCATGTGTCTCTTAAATTTAGTAATCCTCCCTTTTCTAAAAAAAGGTCTCCTAGGTAATTTTTATTTTTTTTCTTAACTATTAGGAGCTCCACAATAACCTTTTTTTTTAATCTGTGTGCTTTTCATTCTCCCTTTTTTAACCTTTTAGTTCACTTTGAGAGGTATGTTTTATTCTATACTTAGAAAGATTATTGAAAGTATAAATGTCTATTTTTTAAAAATTCCTTATATCTCTGATGACAACACCTCTTTTCCAGAAGTTTCCTCTCTGAGACCTCTAATGCCACGATTCCAGAGCTTCTCACGGTGTTTTCAATGATCATTTTCAGAAATAATGTTATGAGTCTTGCAAATATTATTTCCAATGTGTGAAACATAGAAGCAAGACCTCTGAATGCAGGGTTTCCAAAGTCCAAAGTCAAGAACTTCAGAGGTATTCCACTGTTGTTTTTTTGAACTCTCCGTGTTTGTGATCTTCAATGCATTATGTAAATACTTGATTTTTCTAGAAATATCTCTCAACATCTCTTATATATGTGGTAATACTCAAATATTTTTTTAACACTAGAAGTTTCTTGGGTATCTCAAGCATGGAAAGTTTGCTTTGGAGGGATATGTTTATTTAATCAGGATTTTGAAAATTCCTGTGGACGTGGGAGGAGGATGCAACCTAATATTTTTCCTATTCTTTACTACTGTGTAAAGGGAATACTGAGTGTACTCCACAATAAGAGTGGTGTTAGGGACAGAGATATTTCTATAGTTATTTGCTCCAATTCAAATGTTAGAGGTTAGTAATTTGTGATGTGGGTAGGGCAGAGTTAAGCAAATGCATTGTTTAGATTGCAGGGAGACAAAATACTGTTTAACTTTCAAGGGGATATGAAAAATATATTTTTCTTCCTACATAATTCTAGATGGGTCTTTCACTCTTAAATGATGTCTTGCTGGAACAAAAATTAACTTGCTCAAATTAACTTGCTCATAACTTAGAACAAATAATTGACTGATGTCTAATGTGATTCAGCAGGCTGCAGTACCAAAATAGATCCCCTTGCAGTTCTCTGTTGCTGTCTTTCCAGAACAGAAGTCTCTGTCCTCATGGCACAAGGCATCACACTTCTGTTTCAGGGAAAAATCTGCACTGCTGGGGCTAAAAGGATGTGATTTCCTAGATATGTTTATCAAACCATATCCAAACAGCTACATTTTAAGAAATGTGGCCCTCTAGAGATAGTGGCAACACCTGTTTAACAGTAAGTCTTCGAAATAGGGTATGATACATTCTTTTTTGCTTCAGAATAGTAGAGTCTAAGTTTCAGTGTAAATATGATTGAGCTATTGCAAACAAGAGAGAGCCTGCCTCTTTTATAGGAAGCTCCTTGTATTCATTCACTGAGCTTTTCCTTCAGAAGGATTTTTTCCTGATGTAGCCAGAATTACTTGAGTTTGCCCAGTTTTACTATATGCTTGTTACAGTTTTTTAAAATTTCCTTCTGCTGAATGATGGTAAGCAGTGTTATCACTATGTCTTGTAAACTGTATTTTCTATTCTTGCATCAAAATCGTGACTGGATTTGAAACTGAACAAACTCTTTACTCATCAACAAATGCTTGTTTCTTTTCTCTTAAAGAAAACAGATTAGTAAATTGACTGACAGAACATTTTGGCAGAAACATTCTTCTAAATCTGATTAAATTGCTGTGTTTTGCCATGAGAATATTACTAAAAGTATTACATTTTCCGAGTGAGTGCACCAGTGTTATAAACTATCTTTATGCACTTTCCACACATTTTCATATGAAATGGTGATAAAATCTGTGCAACTGAAGAAAAAGAGGGTTTGGAAACAAAAAGGGATGAAATAAGAAAGAGAGAGGGAGAAAAATCTTTAATTCACCAATAACTTGTATATTCAGGAGCACAGTGGTTAGAAATGCATGAAACATCTTTCAAAAAAGGTGTCCTTGTAGCAAGGCTATTCCTTTCCTGAGATGTCTGACTTTCTGCTATACTGAAATGCTATTTTGTATCTGAATTAAGCTTTCCAAATGGAAACGCATTCACAGCTGGACATTTTCAAAAAATCATTTTATTTTAGACAAAGTATTATGTTTCTGAAGTAGAAAATTGCGCAACTACTACCTGAATAGCTTTACTAACCTGGATTTTAAAATTGCTGACCTGGAGCATAGGCTTTTTTCAAACATATTAATATCAGAATATTTACAAGAGAAGATTATGTTCACATTTAATGCTCCATCAGAACATGTTTCAATCTACGACATTTACTATATATCTTAAGATAAAATTTTATTGATTACTGCTTACAGTAATTAGGAGGCAGTGGGATCATGATAACTTGGTGTTTCTGGTATACACAGGGCCTGCATTAGCTTGGTTGGCATCTAGGAATGTGGCTAGCAGGACATGGCTGACTATAATGTAATTATTTGAGGTAGACTTTCTTTTCCCCTTGATTTCCAATTATTTTTTTTAACTTGGTGTATAAATAGTTATATGAGATTAAGAGTGGGGTCATAAAAATTCATGCATCTAATTTTTGTCTTATTTTTAATGTCTCTATATTTTTTGTTTCATCTATTGCACATTTCACTTTTGTCTGGTGCTAGTGGTGCTAGTGTGGGAATTTCCCCAAGATTCCCTTTCAGCTTCTTTAAGCTACCTACTCCACACAGCATTAAATGCTTTAGACAGCTTTAATTTTAACTCATATACTGTTTTTGAACACTTTAATTGACTGAAATACTGAATGTTTTAAGAATTGAATGGATTTGATATGAAAGTCCTTCAACCATGACAGGGAAATGGTGATTGGCTGGGTAAGAATGGATAACTGAAATTTGTTTCATTACTCTTCAAGCCTTTTGCAATGATAGTTTAGTGAAGTTCAAAAGGCAAAGAGCACAATTTTATATGTAAACTAAGGATTGCTGCTTTTTAGTAATCACCTTTTCCCCCCTAATATATCTGCTGCATAAAGAAAAACACATAGTTTATTTGGGAGAAATAGAATAGAGATTGTCTCAAGAATGCGTTTTCTAGACTTTCAGGTAGGAAGATAAAATTTCCTTCTCTGTGTAAGTAATGCCCTTAAATGACAGATTGTGAACCTGAAAAATAGTCAGATAGTCTGACATGCTGATTTCTGATTTTTTATCCACTTGCAGATGCCTACTACCATTTCAGATGCCCACAGTTTTCTGACACAACAGTACAGGGATAACATATAAGACACTGTAACTGTGAAGAAGAGTGCTTTTCTCATTGGCTTTTGAAGGCTGATAAAATTATACTGGTATATCTGAAATGGCACCAAACATATGTGATTGGTTTTAAAGGAATCTTCATATCTAACCTTTTATTTACCTACTGTCTTGGTCTTTAATGTTTTGATTGACAGGAAAGTTAATACCTAGATGGCAGTAAAATTTTTGTTGCTTTAGCCAGAAGCAGCTCTGTACTTTGAACCTCACTGTGGGAAAAAAAATGCCTGAGCCATGAGGGTCAACCACAAAGTTTCTGGATCTTACCCTTATCTAATCCTCTTTTCAAGAAGGACCTGCAGAAATTGTCTATATGGGGGTAGGTGAGGGACAGGAAAGTTCTTTCAAAGGAAAGTTCTTTCTTTCCTTTGACCTTAATCTCTTTTCATAACTCTTTCTTTGAATTCTATCTTGTTAGGAACTCATTTTTATGTAGCAGAGGAAAATTATTGAAATATGTTTTATCCTTTCTTTAGAATTTATATATATATATATATATATATAAATATATATATAGTGGAAATGTGTGATGATGGAGGCCCAGAGCATCACCTGACTTTAACTGAACAGCAATTTGCTGCTCAGCAGAGATTGATAATCTCCTGGGATCCATACCAGCCAAAAGTGCTAAGGGTAGGAATAGGTAAAGAAGTGCAAATGCAGTACTAAATTAGATCCACTAAAATCTCATACATATCAGCAGGATATTTTAATGATTACTTTGGACTTGAAATCATATGAATGCAGACATTTAGGGTTTTTTTTTCTTCAGGTTGCACCTCAACAGATCAAGATTTTTTCTGCCCAGCATCTGAGAAGAACAAGATTGCATCGGTTTGAAATAGATACTGCAAATGTAACATTTGCTGGCAATGACAAGGCTTCTTTCCTAGAGATATTCTTGTTAGCTGTGCTTATCTGAATGTGTTAGTAGTTGACTCATGGAAAAATACTTATTGTTGGCTGCAAAGCAGTTTTCAAAATTGAACATGTAACTCCTAAGGATTTTCTGCCTAAAGGCAAAGGTCATAAAAAGGTCTGTGAGCCCTGAAATCCCTTTTTACTGCCTCAGAATAGAAAGTCACAGAAATATTGATCTTGGATTTGCAGTCAGATTTCACTCTTTATGGAAATGAACTTAATTCCAGTTCAGAATCTCCCTATGATGTTACAGCATAAACATACAAGTAATTAAGATAATGAATTGTGAGTGTTGCTGACTCTTCAGGTAGGATTATATCATCTAACAGTGTAGCAAGTTGGAGAAAATAATGAAAGTGCCTTGGAATGGAAAGCTGCATAAACATCCCGATTTATTTGAGACAAAGAAAACTCCTCTGGCAATTTAATTTAAGATACATCAGTAGTCCTTGGTGTGTGGACAGGTATCATGTACTGATGTCTCCAAGATCTGCTTCATATCTCCAAGAAGCTGCTCTCAGCATAGGTTATAATTTCCTTGCACTTTCATTCTCTTCTGGATGAGTCTTGCATTCTCTGCTGCAATTACTCCAAAATACTGGTTTTTTATGTAGTGAGCTGAGTTTATAATAGACTGATTTATGTTTAAGAGGTTATTTACAATTCTCTATCAATCTGTCCCTGAGCCTGAGTCCCCAGCCTTTTAAGTACTGTAGTAGTATTGAATTCAAGGTAAACTGTGACTGCTAAATATTGAAATATCATTGCTAAGAGTAGAACTCCTCTAAGTACTCACATTTCCCAGCTGAAATATATCTACACAAATGTACACGGTATGGGTAACAGGAGAAGCTGGAAGCTGTGATGCAGCAGTGAAGCTGTGGTGTAGCTGCCATCATGGAGACATGGTGTGATGACTTCCATGACTGGAATTCTGCAAATAAGCTCCTCAGAAAGGACAGGTGAGGTAGGAGGGATGACTCTGTACATGAGGGAGAGTTTTTGCTGTATAGGACATGGGGGTTAGGACAAATTGAATCGAGGAAAGCCAGGTTTTGGTTGAGCTGGATTTATGATAAAATGATAAACCACAGCTGTTTGTTCGTATTATCTGTCATTAATGTGAGCTCTGTTGCATTTACCTTGGGTAGACTTCTTACTAAGTAAGGGTCCATGACACAGGATGTATTTCAACTAGAGAAATGCCGTCTGAAATGTATTCTCTGAAGACTACATAGACAAGAACTTCAAGATACAGAAGGAAAGCAAAGTGGCACGGCCTCCTTAGATTTTTCTTTTCTTTGAGTTATATGTTTGTTTTTTCCCCCTATTACTTGTCTATGAAATTCGTTTCATATATTAAATAGTTTATGTTGCAGTTTTTCAAGACTTCACTGTTTCTCACTTCAAAGAATCCTTATGGAAATCACTTTATATAAGGTCACTGACTTTAGGTTGCAAATAATGAGTTTCACGTCTTGAAATACAGTTCTGCATAGTAACTGAAACTCAATTCACTTGATTTCCTCAGTTTTAGTTATAAATCTAATCAATAACATAAATAATATATTGCTTTTGATCACTTCTGTGTATTGAATCTTATGCGTATATCTGAACATCCCTTTTGTCAAAACACAGGATACTTATCCTACATGTTTATCATCTGGTATGCTTATAAATAAAATTGGCTGAAGGTACATGGTCAAACAACTCAGTTGAACATAGGCTGGTTTTCAGTCTGCGTTCCACTTCTGTGAGGAAGCTTATAAATAAAAAGCCTGCATCAACATTACAGCATGTATAAAACATATCCATATTTACTATGTTCCAAGTCCTGACACATTTTTTAGTAGTTCTTACGATGTGTGCCTGCTTCCATGCTATACTCCTTGGATTGCATCAGTGAAGGGCACAGCTGTTGGTGTCTTACCTCATTAGCATGCAGTTATTTTTTGTTTTCTGTGTAATTACTATCCTGGAACAGCACAAAATTACATTAGAAGTTAGAATTGTAGGTGTCAAGATAAAAGCTACAGCTTATTTATTCTTCCACAGTAGCTGATGTTTTCATTGCCTGTCACCTGGATCTGCTGGATAAGCTGAATTATAAGGCTCCTTATGGCAAGGACAAATAATTTTTCAAGATCTTAAAAGAAAAGGGATCTTGCCCAGTTCTATTTCTCAGATTTGTTTTCCTGCTGCATATAAGTTCTGACTATGTGTGATTTTGAAGAAATTAATTTCACCTTGGACATTCTTAAGTTTGTGTTAACGCACAGTTTGAATTGGTGCTTGAATGTCTACATTTGGACCAAAGGTAGAAATTTGAATTTGAATCTTACAAATGCTTGGGGAAGTATAATGTCACAAACATTTGGATATTTTTTATATTATTGGAAAAGATTACAAATTTTGATCAGATCTTTGGGGTGGGGGGGCTGGGGTGCAGTCATGTTCTGATATAACTGCTTTATAGTGCCATAGCTGTAGAAGCAGAGTAAAATGATTATAAAAAGTGAGAGGTCTATTTTATGTCAGAAAATTGAAAATTGTGCCCATAGCCAATGGAAGGAACATAAATTATGGTAAGTTATATTTGAAATAACATCTAATTAGGCAGGTAGGGAAGATTTTTGAATACTTAATTGCTCTAAGCATAAAAATATGCAATAAAAATATTTTCAAATTTATCATAAACGAAGCCTGCACTTTACTCCATAAGGCTGATAGATGTCCAGCATATGAAAATGACAATTGAGGTTAATACTGATAAAATCTAAATGTTTTCTTCATATTTGTGCTCATTAGTCTTAAATAGGCACATCATTGGAAAAAAAATTTGAGCAAAATATGAGAGTAATGAATTTTCAGAGCAAAAGGTTTCACCCAAGGGGTCTAGAGAGAGTCATTACCAACTTCATGATATAAAACTTGTTGCTTGAATCCTGAAGAGAGTAAGGATGCAAGAGAACAAGTCTTCAAGAAGGGCTTCAAAAAAGCTATGTGGGGATCTACAGGCCATTACATCTTACTTCTATATCAGTCACACTGGCAAAAACTATAAGAAAGGATAGACTTAGTCAACTGGGAAATAAATGTGGCAAGTCACATCTTGCATTTTTGCTGCTGAGCTTTAAGTCACACAATCAAACAAAGATGAGGGCAGCTGGCTAGCAGAACATTGGATTTGCATAAAAATCATGATTAATCATTGAGTTAAAATAAGGAAACTAGTGATAAGTTTCCACTTTGAATGTATACTGTCAGTGGTATTCCTTGATTACCTCTACAGACAAAAATCCTACTTGATGCTTATCTTCAGAAAACTTCTAGAAATGGGGTGAACAATGAGATAGCAAGGCTTCAACATTAAAACTCTACTCAAGGTGGAGAAGAATTGCAAAAGATTGTAAATAAGCAAGTAGTAATGAAGTGCCAGCTAATATCTAAAGTCAATAAATATGAAGCAACACAGATGCCAAGACAATCTTGACTGTACACACAATTAATTGTCTTGAAATTTGTAGTCCCCCATTCCTGAGTCAATATTTGAAGTAACTGTGAACAGCACTCTGAAACAGTTATTACATTTCTTCACAGCAGTGAGAAAGGTACATGAGGTGTTTAACAACAGAGTGGAAATAGAGAACAAAACAATGCAGCATCACACAACTAGTGCATAGTCTGCAGACATTTTAAAATGAGTGTACGACAAGAAATTCAGTCTTAAAAACATTTTAATGGAAGTAGGGACAGTAGAGAATGAAATGGGAATGATAAAAAGTAATCAGATATTTGCTTGACAGAGAAATGAAAAGAGTCCAAGTTTTCTCACTACAGAAAAGAGATTATGGCAGGTGATTTGTATAGATGATCATGTAATCACAAATTGTATGGTCAGAGTGAACCGGGAGTTATTGTTCACTGTTTTTCATTACAACATATATATATGCAACATCTAGTGTAGCTACTTTTCTTGCAATAAAAAATAAACTGAAGTAATGCTACTGAAGTGTGGAATTAATTGCTAAATAAGAGCCTATAAACAGATTTAAAAAGTCATAAGGAAAATTTGTGAAAGAAAATGTCAGTCCAAAGGATTGTAAGCTCTAGCTGATGTTTCAAACAGATGATTGGAATAGAGAGAATGATGTCAATGTAAGATAAACATCACCTATCTTTCCCCTAATTTTTTTATGCACTTCAATTACTATAAGATACAAATGAAATTACTGCTCTTAATATATTAAAATCTTGTTTTAATATTATTATTGTTGCTGTTGCTGTTGTTAATTATTATTAAAAGAAGACAGAAAGTGCCTTGACGCTAAATAAAGTGTCAGAATATTGTTAGCCCAAGTCCTATATAATAATTATACTCTTTACCTCTCTGTTGAATAGTCAAAAACACAACTCAAGAGTTGCTGGTGTACCTGTGTGTTGCAGACTTATTACTCTTTAAACATTCACCAAGGTCGGGAAGCGTCTGAAACATTTCCTCAGAATTTGTTAAATACTGTTCAATATTGTATCATGGTAAGGATCCTTTGATTATGAAGAAGTTGTGTTCCTCTTCTTCCATATTCCTGCCAGGAAGCAGCCAAATTCTACATTTCAAGAGAGTTTTTGTGTTATCTGAGATTTGTAGATTTTTGGTTGGGACTAACAATATATGATGAAATTTAACATAAACCCTAGCACTCCATCTTGCTGTGTATGACTGGATTTTTGAACATTACATAATATATATTCCAAAATACCCTTGGGATATTATATATTCTCAATTAAAATATTTGTAGGTATGTCAATTAAAATTTTCAACACTGCCAAACTTTATTAAAGTTATTCTAGTGCCACAGTAAAATTTAAAAATAATTTTGATTATGAAAAATTGTCCCATATTTTAAGCATCACTATGAACAATATGTTATAATAAATGCATTCTCAAGGCAGGTGAAAATATGGGTTTGAAGTGAACATTTTTTTTAGTTGAATGGAAAAAATTGTGCCTTCTCTTATGCCAGCCTTATAGAAGAATCTTTTGCCTAAGTGGGTGCAAACCAGCTTGAACTTTATCCCGTTTGCAAAAGTTACCATCTGGAGAAGTTATGAGATGGAGAAGGGTGGGTCATACTGCTTTAGATGTTGAAGACTATTGAGACCAGCCTGATTCTTCAATCCCAAATTTATACATTCTGAGGAAGTGAATAACAAATTTTCCTGACAGAATGTGGCAGATGTGGCAGATGAAGTACCTGAGAAAGGAACTCTTGATTTTAACTGATATCTTATCTGAAGTGGCTGACTGAAAGGCTGCTGAGCTGACAGAGCTGGCTTAGAAACCTATGACTCACCATCAATCCCAGCGCTATTTTTTAAGAGAAAGATCTTCTAATACACTCTCTTCTAGGGAGATTTCTCCTTGGAGAAGGATATTAAAGTTACTCTTTGAGTAAGAGCTATTTTCCCATGGCCATTGGTATGGGTGAGTAACATCTATCTCTATCAATAATTACTTTATTTTAATATTACTTTAAAAAAATGTGCATTCAATTACACCTGTACATAAACTTTTAGACATAAACCATTGATGAAGTCTGGGGCTAGGATTAGATCCAGCTGCACCTAGACTCCTCTCTGAGAAGAAGTGTAGAAAACACTTCTACAGAAGTCCTTTCTACACCTCATGACTCAAAGGGAGAATCTCCCATATAAAACTTGTCCAAAATTTCCATTCTGTCTGCAACAAGGCCCTTATAGAAAACAATGGATGGTAAATGTAGGTCAAGGATACTCAAATTTATGTTGAAAATATGCTAGCAGTGAAATTTTCCCAGGAAAGCCTACTGGCTTATAAACGGATTTCTGTGTCTGTTCTGATGATCTGCTGTGTGCTCATTTTCGTATATGCCACGGATTTATGTCATAGAGGCAAGAGGCACCTGTACTACCACTCTATGTATGAGTCAATCAAGTGGATTGAATGTAGTCATGGGCTGGAGGGTGATTGAGACTCCCAGCCACAAACAAGCAATATTTGGTACAAGCTCTAAAGAAGGTAAAGACCTGCACAGTTACAGGAAGAAAAGGAAAGAAACGAAATTTTGAGGAACAGATGGAAATTATGTTCATGGAAGCCCTGTTCCTGCCTAACCTCATGCAAATTAGGAAATTCATAGTGTCTGCAGAGGACTGGGATATTTGGGATGGTCTTAATGAATATGATGAAGGAAAAGAAACCTCTTGTTTTCCCTCAGATTCCTCTGAATATGGGTATAGACCCATCATTAAAGCAGATACACTTAGATTCCAGTTGGTCACCAATGACAATTGATAAAATTTCCAATACATACAGGTGCACAATATTCTAACACAACATATGGTACTGAAAAGATGGTGGTGTGACCCAAACAGAAGGGAATTAAAGTCACGGAAGTAAATTAAGCACACGTTATTCACCAAACCACAGAAATTAATTTATGGCTCTGGGGGCAGAAGCACAAACTCTCTATTTGCTTTGTAATTAAAGAGTATAACTAAAATATTTGGGGGCTTGATGTTTTGACTTGGTACTTTCCAGATGGCACAACGTGGTTCTTCAGTACAAGTGCCAGCCACAGCCCTGGAAGAAACTGTGAGGCTGCAGTGCAGGTACTCCAACCACCATCTGCGCTGTTGATTAAGAAATTACCTATGTTCCATAGTATATGATTCCTGCCATCTGTGCTGTGGAACAAAATGGATTTTCTGATGTAATAATAACCTTAGAAAAATAGCACAATATTTCTATAACCCACTCCCCATACAATTCATGGCCAGTCCAAAACTCATATGGGAGACAGCACCTAACAAGTGATTACCAGTGCCTTAATGCCATACAGTTCCAGTAATGGCTGCAGTATCCAGCATTGCAACTTACAGCCACACTACAGAGATTGCCCTTTCATCCACTAGAAACAGCCTGTGCAAATTAGAGGACAGTTAATTTCACAGGATTCCTAGAGGGGATTGCTGCTCCAGAAGGAGTTGCACAAATACGTTTTTTTAGAAAATGATCTGCTTACTTGACAATTAGCCAGAGAACATACAAGAGGTTCCAAATCACAGATGACTTTGAATTCAAATTTATTGGCACTACAACAACTTCATAAATTGTCACCAATTTTAAATGCACCTCTCCTCACCAAAGAAACACCACAGTAAGATATTTGATTCGCTGATGCCTCAGGAAAAAGGCAACATAAGGCTAGTGCACGAATCAGTGTAGCTGGCAAACAAAAACTAGGATGTGGTGGATGTAGCACATAAGTAGGAGTACAAGCATCATTGTTTTGCAGCACCAAATGGAGCAATATGGGAAGTTCTATGATGGATGGGTTGGTGCCACACAATGACAATGGGAGTCACTGAACTGAGAAAGAAAGTAGTGTCCAGTTTGGAGAAATAAAGCTTGGCAATTGTTACCAAATGTAGCCAGGATAGCACCAATCAAGATGAGATATGTGAAAATTCATGGGAAAGACAATAGAAAAGGCTAAAAATGGAACAAAATATAGGCGCATTTCCTAAAATTGCAAAAATAAAAATAGGAACTCCTTAAACCCCAAGTGGTATCAGCTGGGAGAATGGCTACACCAAAATTTGTGTCATACAGTTTTAAAAAAACACAGTATTTTGTTGCACAGAGCAATGTTTGGCCAAGACACAGTTACTGCATAGTGGATTTTTCCTTCTTCCTAATAGGGTGACCGGCTAGGACTCTCCCCTACAAACAAGTCTTTATTTTCCCTTGCAACGTTTTAAAGGATGGCAGGCAAAAGTTCTGTGTTCATGTTTGTCGAAAGCCTGACAATGCTGCTTCTCCAAACCACTGATTGAAGAACCCTAGAGTGACTATGATCTAAAGCTCATATTAGGTGCGCTGGGAATGTTGGAACACACTCTGATGGGAGAAATTGAAATCTTTCCACCACTATCAATACTAATTAATATCTCTGCAATTAAGTCTACCTGCTCACTATTCCTGAATTCATGTTATACAGGATGGTTAGCTGGATACATGGACAAACCCTGTCCTATCCAAAATTATCCAGGAGAGATGTTTTGACAGTACATAGTGGTTCAGTAAACCCCATATGCCCTATAGTTGTGCTGGGATAAAATCACTATCAAAATGTCCTCTATCTATTAGTACATAGATTATGAGCCAAACTAAATGGGAACAAATGACAAACTGTTGGTGTTGATGCATGGGTTGAACGTGAACAACAGGGATTTATTTGTGAAAATAGTACCACTAAGCCCCAAGACATTTGTCTTGACACTGAACAATGTATTTGTCACTTTAAAATACATCCTTATGAAACCCCTGAGACTGTAGTTGTATATACTGGTAATGGATGTGTTTGTATGAGAACCTTTCATGAATCTATATTTACAGACAGCACCACTGTAGAAATGTGTAATCACTGAAATACCCATAATTGCAATCTTACTGAAATTGTGGGATGTGACTTTAACTATTGTGCTCCTGTCACAATCTACCAATAGCTACAAACTAACTATAGATTGTTTAAAATGTTCCTGCCTACCTCCATTGGAATGAAAGTCACTTTTGTAAGAATACAACTGCAATATGATCACATTGTTGAGAATCCAGAGCAGCAAAGTATCCTGATTAACATCTATCTTCACAAAGTAAAGATACACCATGTACTAGCAAGACTAGAATGGGATGGAGAACATAATTGGTGGGACATCAGCAACAGGAACTTTGAATCTGAAGCTTCATCCAATTGTGGTTTTGTTAGTTCTAACATTATGCTTATTGCTTAAAATAATTTTATATGCAAAAGTCTGGTAAATCATGAAGCAAATGCTCCTTATTCTTTATGACAATTTCCCCTATAATATAATTAATCATAATATTTTATACAAAGAGCTATTCACTTTGGGTCTGCAAGTGTGCAAACATAGTATGTAATTAACATTAATTTTGGCACTTAAATGAAACAGTTTATCAAATAATTGGACCACTGCTCTGCCATGTACTTATGATATAGAGGTAAGATGTAACTGTACAATGCCTTTATTAATCAATTAAGTAGATTGACTGTATTTGTGGGGTGGTCTGTGACTTATGGGCCCCATTCCTTAATCAAACTCAAAATAGTTTGTAAAGGCTGCAACTGAGGTACAGTCATGAGTTGCAGTTGGTCCAGTAAAGCCTCAAAGAAACCTAAAGAGGAACACAGTGACTTTATGAACATCAATGCACATGAGAATGGAACACCAATCATACAGTTAAGGGGTGGTTTTTCCAAGATTCCTTTATAAAGAAACAAAAAAAAATAATTGCAGGAGTTTTATTCATACCCTTCCCATTGTAAGCAATTTGACCATGAGCCAGACATTTTATCCCATAAATAAAATGACCTAAGTGAACCTTTTTTGGGCTCTTCTTCTTGTCGCTGTGGCTGGATAGTGGTGGTCTCCCCTGGAGGTGGGATAACTCTCAAGGTTGCTCCTCAAGGCGGAGACAGCTTTCGCCAATGATAGATCTTTGGGTGAGCCCAGTCTGAGTTCTCCCCAAATTGCAACTAGACTGCACTCCAGGTGACTCTGCTTGAGCCTCAGAACAAGAGATGAAGAAAGGGAAATATATTTCAGGCTACATCTCACCTCAGTGACTGAATAGCACTAGCATGAGAAAACTGACTTCAGTAGTTTTGTGGGGGTTTTTTTCCGCCTGAAAGCCATCCCAGGATTTTACAGTATGGGCAGGTAATAAAATACTCAATGAAACTAGATTCTGAAATCACAGACTTCAGCAACTGGCAAATCAGGTAACAAACAAATGAAATATCTTGGAAATAGCTCAGAACTGAACAGACGGTTTATAATTTCACCTTAAAATGGCACACATGAATGAGTAAACAGTTAATTTAGATCAATAGCATGTCATTGAATTTAGGGGCAATACTGCAAAGAATAGTCTGGAGGAGTCAAGCGTCATGTTTTTCAACAAGCTACTTCATTAAGTTTATTGAATAGACATATTGGGAACATATATTAAAAACTCCTGAAAGTCAGATATTAGTTTCACCCCTAGAATGAGATTACTTTCATGGTTTTAGTTATATGTTCTCATCATCTGTCACTGTGCTGCATGCAGTATATTAAAATTCATATTACAAGTTCCATAGGATTGTTGTGTTCTAGGCCTATATACTTGTTATATTCTTTCAAACCTGAATCCTTGCTTTTCTTTTTGCAGCTGTACGAAATAGTACCTCAGATTCATCTCTGTCATGATCTTCAAGTATCAAGGCCATATTTTCTTTGCATGAACAAATAGTTCAACACCCTGAAAATAAAACTGCACCAGCTTATTATTTTTTGTGCTTAATTATGATTACAAAAAGTTGGTAGCGTTAAGAGCAGGGGTTTTCTGAGCAGAGAGGAGAAAAGGTCTGAGCCTCTTCTGAGTCCCTGGCAAACATCTCAATGATAAAATTTATTGCATTTTTCTTTCCGAAAGGGTATATGCTGATGCTTTTTTCTTCTCTTCCAGGGTTGTGAGTAGTTGTACAGGTCTATGACAAATGAAAGTCTATTTATCTAGCTGCTGTGCTACTTGTCAAAGTAACTTAAAGAAATGAAAAGTAGATTGAAGACAAATAGAATAAGATTAAGATGCTTAAAGTGATGTGATTTTTGAAAAGTACTGCACTTGTAACAGCTTTTATGGAAGCCTTCAGACATGCATGTCATTATTTCTGTTTCTTGAATAAAACTGAATGTACACTTTCCTACACTTTTTATAGCTTTCATATTTCTAGCATATAAAGTATATTGGAAGAAGAGTAACTTTGTTTTTTCTGAGATTTTTTCCAGATATACAGTATTATTTTTTTTTCGATATTAGAATTTTCTTTTTACTTTCTTATGCATTGGTCAGAGGAAGTTAGGTCTTTCATGTACATCTACAATGACAGGAAGACTCTCTGGGAGTACAGACACAACTGTGATGCAGCAGATTTTTTTGCTGCCCAGCCAGTGCATAGCAGTAGTATCTTCAGGTAAGTGCAGATGACACTCAGTTTAGAAATAACCACCTAAGTCATTGGGGTGGTTTAATGTAGGTTTGGTTTTCAGTTGAGAAGGAGGGGTCCACAACCTGTGGAAGTGGTTCCCTGTAGAGACCTGGTGGAACCAATCAGCTGGTTAAATTTAAAGACTGACACCTGTCAGTGACACCTAAAAGACCAGGATATACCTCAGTGAAAGCACATTAAAGGACGGGCAGGCCCGTGAAAAGCTCTCTTGCTTCTGGCCTTTGAATGGGTAACTGGGTGGTGGCTGGGCCGGCCCCACACAGCCAATGTGTCCTGGAGGGGCTGGGCCTGGCAGGCGCTCCTGGGAGACCTGGCTCCTTCCCAGGAATCCTGCTGTGTCCTCTCTCAGCGGGGTGGCTGGGACCCCTTCCCAGTGGAGCTGGGCTCCTTCCTGTTGGACCCTGCCTGTCCTTGGGAGCAACCATGAGGCTGGGACCAGTTCCAGGAGTGGCCCCACAACCAGGGTTGGAGGTGACCCCAAGACTGGGATCTGCCGGGACTGCTCAGCCAAATATGGCGTGGCCAGAGAAGCCTTGCATAACCGCGGCTATCTTAGCATGTCACACAATAGATTTTGTTTGCTTAGCCAGCTGTGGAAACCTAGGGCACCGGGGATATTTCTCTGTCTGCTCTGGGGTGCCCTGACCCCCAGGAGAGCACTGACTTTGGCCCTCATTCATGGAGAAAGTTTCCTAGACTTCAAGATAGACTAGAATCCACAAAAGTGTGAAATAGATTATAGAGAGTAGTGTAAGTGTTTCACTTAGGTGAGAAATTTAGGTTTTGAGATTTTTAGTATGTTGCGGATGGAAGCAGGATGGAGAGCACAGGGGGTTGTCCTGGGTTTCTTCTTCATACTTCTTCCTTCTTCTTCATGGATTTGGGTGGCATTTTGTAGTTGGACAGAAAAGTCTGCATCGTGTGCTTCCAGGGATCAGTTATTTGGTTAAAAGGGAAAGTAATCTAGGTGTCCTTTCTTAATTGGATAGTTTAGTCTTAAAAGACCTTGTAACAAGAGATTGTTAGCCATTTTGTGCCTTGCTGCTGAACTCATGTTTGTGAGACTGTTTTACTGATAAAAAAATAATAAACACCTGAGTCTGAGCACGAACCACCGTCTCAAGTGCATTCAATCCAGACCTAGATAAACAGATAGCGAGCCATGCTACAGACAGAAGAAAAAAAGCATTGGCAGCTTTTCTTTCTTTTTGGCACCCTGCATGAAGAGAAGGCAGGGTGGCGCTGGCAGCCAGTGTGACTTCACAGTGTTGGCGGAGGCCACGTAACCAACAGAGAGGTGCGGTAAGTGATTTCCCTGATTCAGAGCCTAGAGGACATCAACCTTTCAGTGCTGCAGAACTCTCTAGAAACTGTTTCAATTGATAAAGCTTGAGAATAAATGAACCTACCAACTATGTCATGAATCAGGAAAAAGGAAAGGGTGAAGACATGTAAAGAAAAAAAACAACGTGAGAGACATGTCAGTAAAGAGTCAAATTCTAGATGGAGGAGATTGAAGAGATGTCTTAGTCTTGGGCTGAAATTCTCTTGTAAGGCTATAGTGAAGGTATAATTGATATATCTTTTTTCCCTGTAATTAATGGAATGCATTGGGGGGTGTAGCATTCTGACTACAGCTGTGAGCAGAAGCAGCAGTGTTGAAATAAGCAGATGTTGCAGTAGCTGTGAACATAAGAAGCTTGAACAGACAGTGATGAGAAAGATGAGAAACTTTGCCCCAGAGATAGAAGAAGAAAACCTTTTCCCCAGAGATACAAGAAGGGAACTTGTGTTTCTATAATAGAACAACTCATCCTTAAAATTGTACCCCAATAAGCTGAAATGGTCCATGATGCTAGTTATGAGAAAAACTACCAAAACGTGGGAGGAACTTCACAGTTGCAGATTTCCTGGTGGCTGCTGATTTGCTGTGACATTAAAGCCATGAGAGAACTGTTTCTTGTGAAGATGTTCCCTGGCATGGGAAGAGAGATTCCACTCCCAAAGAGAACTGAAGAAAGACTATTTTAGAAGTAGTAAACTGACTGAAAGTCCCAGGTTTTACCTCTTTATGTTGTCAGTGGGAAAGAAAAGAGGGTGTGAGGGGAGGAGAAGTGTTCTGAAGATTTAATCTGTTTTTCTTATTATTTTTCTTTTAATTCTGTTAATAAAATTTTCTTTATACCCTTTAAAGTTTGAGTCTGCTTTGCTCCTCCTCTTAATCCTTATCTCTCAGCAGAAAATGAGTAAATAATTCCAGTATGTCCATTAGTGGCCCGTGCTAGACCCACTACATTAATTAGTGTGTTGGCCAGGAAACTCAGATTAGTGAACCAAAACCACTACACTTAATTACTATTTCTGCCTGGTTTCTGAAGCCACTACACTTAGATGTGAGAGTTGGTATTGGTGGTGTTGTTTTCTTCCCATGAACAGTTGAAGGACCTATGCTTCTTAATCAGGTCCATGAAGTTAATTACGAGTTTACATATGTGGTGAGCATTTAATAATGAGAATTACAAAATGGATTTGGTCTGTGTGGGGAATTACAGCTGCTCCTGAAATTTCAGCCATGGTACAGCTTAATACGATGTGAGTGGTAAGATAGAAATTCATGAAAAGGCTGAGGAAAATACAGCTACCTAATGTGACATCTTTCAAAAGGGCTAATAAAAGGAAGTGGCATTACTGCTGAGCTTAAAATTCAATGCTCCTTTAATCTAATTATCTTCAGGTAGTGAAGAATGTTGGACAAATCAAAATTTCAATTAATATTATCTAACAGTTTGTGGAGTTGTCTACAAGCCTCACTTGCATTTCATTCAAAATATTGAGGCAGTATTAATGTTTTTCCTGCAAGCTTGTGCTAAATCAAAATTCATTCTAATGTGTGCTTGGTGCTTCATTAAAAATGGCTGGCCATGTCCCAGCAAGTTTACAGGGAAATCAATGAGATGAAGATGTTGGGAGGAATATTGTTTTCCACAAGTGTGAAACTATGCCATAAAAGGATAAGACTATTTTCTTAAGTTTTGGAAATCTCTGTCCCAGAGGGAATTCACACATTCCCAGGTGTGAATTTATAGGTCTGAACTGTATTCTAATGCTTGAAACTCTTTCTCCTTGGCACACTGTATTAAAATTTGGTTGAAGAAATGAACAAATTCCTTAAACCAAGAAAAATTTCCCCTTGGGACCATTTTACTGTGTGTAATCTATCAGATTTCCTGTTCTTCAGAGAAATCATCTAAATAAAGAAGCCTGGACTTAGAAAGGTCAAGTATTTAGTGGTCCTATGAAACTTACAGAAATCAGAGTTCAAGAAATCAGAGTTCAAAAATGGTCCTAAAAACACTCAGAAAATTAGTGCAGAACCTGAAATTAGATGAAAAATAGAAGGAAGAGAAAGGAGGATGATAATGATGATGAAGCAAGAAAAACTTGCGATGTTTCTGTTGGTACATACACATTAATGGCGCAGGGTCTGTTAATTTTAAGATAGTAGTGGGTTTCTCCCCTAGGATTTCTGAATCCAAAGAAAAATTTTTCTCATGGGGATATTGGGCCAGAACTTTGCTGCAGACATGCAATGCATAACCACTTTTTAGCAGGACAAGTTCCTTGTAAGTTGTTTGAAGACAAGTTTTAATTTGACTTGTATCCAGGGTTTTTGCATGAAAAGCAGTGTTGTGATCACCACTGCCTTTCAGAGAAAGCTCCTTCAGAAGCCAAAGTAAATGTTTTGAAGAAAGACTATTATCATGCCATTGTTGGAAAAGATGTTAAATTTCAAAATCTACTAGGGATTTATTTTGTGTACACACGTGTGTGTGTTTGTTTTGGTTTGGGTTTTTTTTTGGTTTGGTTTGATTTGGGTTAATTTTTGGCTTGTCTTTTTTGGTTTTAATTTTTGGTTTGTTTTTTTTCTTTTTGTAAATAACCTTTTAGTTTTTTAGAAAATAAGAATATTTTAAAAATTCTAATATTTTGGTTTGTTTATTTTTTGGTTTGTTTTCTTTTTTCTTTTAATTATTGTTTCTTTGTGAAGAACACTGCCTGATTCTTTCCAGAAGGTGATTTATTATATGGAATAGAACCTCAGTGTTTCTGCAAGTACATGACTGATTGTTTCCTTCTCCAACTCATGTGCTGTAACAACAAGTATAATGATAACATTTAATTTAGAGTTATTGTGCTACACAAGTTTAACAAACCCATTTGCTCTTGACAGGGAGAACATTGCTTTTATCAGATCTCTAACATATACGTTGTGTCAAAGAACTGTAATTAATCTCTGCCATTGGCTCTGTATCATCAAAACCATACTTTAGGTCTATGTGCTCCAAAAGGAATCCAGTTTCAGTTTACTGAGGTCAGTTAAAATTAATCCTATCACAATGCTTTGTCAGCCCCAGGAAATCTCAGTTTATTCTGTGATGAAAAGTTAAATTTATCTGTGTTTTTAGGAAAACCTTATAAATCTTATCCATCCCATTTGTTTGGTTTTTTTGGTTTGCTTTTTCTTTTTTTTTTTTTTCCCCTTGTGGCTATTTTATATACTGCTTTGTACAGCAACCATGCAAGGGCCATGTGTGCTGTGGAGGTTGGGTGCTGGAAGTGGTTGATTCAACCCTTGATTTATACTGGTCGTGTGAACATAAGTGGTAGTCTAGAATGAACGCCACTCTCATTTTGTTCTCAAGACTTACATGAGGGCATATGTCATTTAAAAGTGGCAAACACGAAGCAGGTTTGTATACTGATTGCTGCAGCACTTAAATTTAAATATTCATTATATTTCAGTTGAATCTTTAAATCATTACCTCAAGATGCATTTATAAAATATCCAATGAGAAGATGTGCAAAATACATGGACTACATGAATTCTACAATTACTCATATTTCATATGTTAAAAAATGCAATCTTGTACATCAGAATAGGTTTCAGTATGAAGTAAGTATCAAATGTTCACATTTTTGTATATGGACTTACAGAACTGATTATCTCTAACACCAGGCCTGTGTAAATTACTTTGACAGGATATTTCTATATCTGTAATGTTGCTTTTGTGTACTTTGTGTTATTCACTGCAAACCTCCTAACTACTAACTAAAAAGCTTTTGTGACAAAATCCTTTATTCTCAAAAGATAAATTTGGGTTCTGATATTTAAAGTAGAATAAGTATAAAACAGGCATTTGCACAACCTACAGCTTCCTCAGAAACACCTTTTAGCTGCTTCACATGCAAATAATATCTGTGGAAATGCACCTGTAGAACATCTGTGCAAAATGAATTTTTCCAGGTAGAAGGAAATCTAAAAAGTAGGAGGAAATCTAAAAAAAGTTTTCCAGATATTTTGAAGTGTCTATAAATGTGTCATGACTGTGTACTTCAAATTTCAGAATTTCAGAATTCTCATGGGCAAGGGGATTGTGGGGGGTGACCACTTGGGCATTTGTTATTAATGAATACTACTATAGTACTATAAACAGAGAAATGAAGAAAAGATGTAGTGAGGGCTCTGCTACGCAATTGTTTTCATACAAATTTACATCATTTACATCAACAAGGATTTCATCTTTAGGATCTTTGTGGCACAATAGAGCTGAGGATTTATTTTCTTCCCAGCTGCCTACAGGAGCTGACCAAGTGCAAACCTTCAGTAACATTTTAGAGGTGATTGTGTTATCTATGAATATTTCTTAAAATTTCACTTTCAGATGCTTTACTTTGTAAATAATATTACATTTGTTGACTGTGGACAACATCAATATGATATTTATTTATGCTTCCCACCCAATAAGTCTACTACATGATAAAACCTTATTGCTAAAGCACAAATACATCAATAATTGAATGCCAGAAAAGGAAAAAAGGACTATAGTTTCAGCCATTAATATCAGAGTTTAGGGTGTTGTGTAAAGAAGCATCAATTATATATTTTTCTCTTATATGTGGCTTGTGACAGTCACAGTTCTAAAACTGGAAATTGAAAACTTTTATCAGTACTGGCAACTAATAACTGAGCATAAAATTGAGTCACTGGTAACTGCAACCATGAAACCTGTAATGTTTTATGTTCTAGCTGTTTTTCCCTCCGGAATACACCTTGCCTGGTTGTTTTTGCTTTAATATATGATGCTCCCTTCCCAAAATCTCTTTTTTAGGGGTATTTAATAATTTAGCTCCTTTTTCCTTTTACATGTGTTTTGATACTTCTGTGATTAAAAATTTTATCTTTGTTTCAGTAAGAGCCCTTTTCATTAAATTTTTTTGAAGCCATTGAGCTTCAGTTCCTAAAGTGTTCTTCAAAATTGCAAACCATACAAGTTTCAAGCATTTGCTAGTCTGAAGATAGACTATTAAGATATATGTGAATTCTTTCCTGCCCTGCCCCCTCTTCACTTAAAGAATATTATCTTGCTTTTTATCTTGTGCACCTCAGTGTGAGGAGAGGTAACTGGACACCTGGCAACCATTAGTGCATTAGTGGTATTGATGCCAAGATAATTTTTGGTCCTTTCTTTTATATACCTTTTATATAACTTTTATGAATCTTCAATATTCTTAGCACGCCTACTTGTAATTCCTTAAGTCTGATAACTTAGCATAGCACTGGTATTCTTTTAGGCCAGGACACCAAACACCCTAGAGGCCGTGTAGTAGGAGGCCAGAAAACCCTATGCCATCTTGAGAAACCAAGGCCCCCTCTGGAACATATCCTGTATATTAGAGAGGGGGTAATTCCTCAGATGAGGGAATATCACAACATTCCTCCCACTGGGACATCCTTGTTAGATATGCTAATTTGTAAGGTCTATAAATTGTATATGTGATCTATTGCGTGTGTGCATTGCAGCATATCCCACCTTGGTGAAACAGCGTACCATAAGGATCCTTATTAAAATACCAAGGTAAAAATCCCTTATCCCTTAACTGTGTCTGGCTCTCAACTTTTTAAGACCAGGAAAGGCATGAGCATTAAATGTTTTACATATGTTGTTTTTTCTGCTACGATATGCAGTTTGCCCAAGTTTTCAGGATTTCTCCAGGTGGACTGCTGCCTCACTGAGTCACTTAGAAAAGTTGGTATGGGCTGCCTTTAGTAGAAACATATTTCTATTTGTAGCAAAGCTGCGCTTTTTTGGAAATGCACCATCTAAGAAGGAACATGAATAAGTTTGGATTTACCCCATCAGTGCTGGTCGACAATAAAATTTGCATTACCCTATTTATGTTTATCCATGTCCCTACGGCGTTGATGAAATAAAGTAGCAACATTCAGATATATACAAGCAGAACTTAGTGAGAAACAGGCAAACAGCAAAATGACAGGGTTGTGTTTTATCAAGACTCAGTGGCGTACTCAGATGCTACATTCTTTTTTATTGTTTATTTTGCTCATTATTTTACTGCCCCCATCCCCTTCAATTTAAACTCCTGATTCCTTTAGAAAAGAAATAGCTTTTTTTTATTATTAATGGTCTGTGGTTCGAGCTTTTTTGTGTCTCTATTATATAAAGGGCTGCAGTAGTCAGCAAATGCATGCTCACCCATCAGTTAAGTTTCATCTTTGAGATCTTGATCTGTTGTTCTCTTTGCTTGTCACATACACCTGTCCTCATTACAGCAGATTGGCATCAGTAGGGCCGAAATCTGAATTTTTTATCTGTACTAGCTACCTTATATGCCAAGCTAACATCATAGCATTTGAGATCCCACAGTGCAAACTCATGGGGTCAAAGAAAAATCTGCTTTATCCTGGTTTAAGATTTCTATAAGGAACTATAGAGAGATTTTCTTGTATTTGAGCATACAAGTATTCTGAGGTAACAGACAAAAAACCCACCTCAAATATAATTAAATGCTTATTCACCAGTAAATGACACATGAAGCATAGACATTTGGGGACAGAATGATCACCTGTGTAAAACTAATAGAAAATAGCCTATGTGTTCACCTTGAGATGTTAATTCCATTTGGGTTTGTTTTTTAAAAATTTTTTTCAATTCCTTATAAAGATTTATTAATAGTCAGTCATGCTTGGTGCCAGACTCTGATAAGCTCTTGTCCACACTGTAGTGAATTCAGATGATCACTGGGATAAATTATAGTTTGATTTTCATTCTCTGAGAAGCTCAGTATTTTTGAGCAGATTTACAGTGAAATGATTATATTAGAAAATTTAGCAGTCTTATGAATGCAAAGCTAAGTTCCACAGGGTGATGTTAAATACATGTTGTGGGTGAGCTGCCAGGGAAACACTGCTTTTGGGCAAAGTAGGATTGGTTGTTTTGAATAATGGCATTGAGAAATTTCTTTTAATGGTCAGGAATAGTGATAGAAAAGGTGTAGCTATGTTTCTTAAAATGCCTTTGGAGATCAGCAGAAAATGGTCTCTAAAAAATTGTCCACATCTCTTGTCTTATTAGTCTGTTTCGTGTTCTCCTTGTACATTGACTCTATTCTACAACTAAAGGTATCAGCAAAATTTTAGGTCCTCTGTGATGAAGCAAGGATTAAGATTGAGTATACTTGTTACATTCAAAATTACAGATAAAAACCAATTTCCAAACACAAATAAGCTTGTGGAGTCATGTCTCTGTGCCTTGTCAAGGATCTTTATAGTACCTATTAAATCATCTTTCTCTTTCAACTGTGTTGTAATTATAAATAAGTTCACAGTGAATTCTCAATTCTGAACATGTAAATCATGCCACATATCATTATCTGATAGAGTTGAGTAAGGCACGCATGGCTGCTGAGGTGCTAAAATATCAGGCCAGGCAGTCAGCTGTATCTCTTAGCAATAACTCCTGTGTGTTACAGACTAACAGAGAGGCAATGAATAAAAAATTCAAAATTTCTCTGAAATCTGGAGCAATACCAAAGATGAGTAATGATTTGCTTGAAGTCTGCTTAAATGCAGACAAGAGTGAAAAAGGAAAAAAGAAATCTCAGCAAAGGGGTAAAACATCCAATTAATTGTAGACAAAGTCTATTTGTGACTGGCTAGTATGTTTATTCCTTCTTTAGATTACTAACTTTGATACTACTTTTCTCCATTACTCTTCTATTACTTATTTTAAGAAGATGCAGCTTTAAAGGATGAATTCAGTATGTTTTATCACTAGAGAAGTAGTACCTGATGAGATTTATTCTATTAGTGATATAAGCTCCTTGTGGATGGAAGCATGCTGGGAGAGGGGAAACTTCCTTGTGTGTCTGGTAACAAATGCTCCTTAACAATATGGACTGTTTTATATTAGCTTTCTTTTTTTTAAATTGAAATGAATTTACTGCTTAACACTCTGTGGAGAGTGCCCTTTTTGGTGCAGTCCTTTTAATTCCTTCTTGGCTGCAAAACAACAAGCCTCTATTATACCCTTCTGTGTGAATTTTTATCCTTAGCACTCCAAAATTATACGTGTTTAGCAGCTGAATTAATGTTCCTTTAATGAGAAGGAAAAGCTAACTTATTGGAGTTTATAGAAAAATAATTTTTATTTCATTTGAGTGCTGCTTTTTATGCCCAGATTGTGTTTTAATTAACTATGATGCAGAGACTTAGCTGGTAAAATTTATTCCGATGAACCGCAGCATACAATGAAAATGGCAGGATTGAGAGTAACACCACACTTTTCTGTTTTTCCCCTCCCCCAAATTTCCCCCTATTGCGTTCCTCCATGAAACCAATATTAGGAAAAAAAATATGAAGACAGAAGATGTGAGCTTTTCCATGATGAGAAAAATATTGTTGATTCTGCTGGCAGAGTAATTCACCAGCTCATTTCCGTCAGCTTTTATTTCACGGCAATTGTAAAATAAACCACTCGTAGCACATGCTGTTAATCTCTAGTCCCTGGGGTGTAACTGCTGTTACACAGTGAGAGTCATGTGCTAGCTAAAGTGTGCATTAAAAAGGTAGAAATTAATAGTAGTAGATCTGATTCCAAGCTAAATGGTATTCAATGGACAAGGTAATTCCCTTAATGGCTGCCACCAATAGGTTGTTGTGCACGTTTCTTTTTTTTTATTCCTGATTTCCTCCGTTTTCAGAGAAAAAAGCAAAAAAATCTGCTATCACAGCAAAGTTTGAAGAAAATTCACTCAGGACAAAGCCTGTGTGTTACTGTAGTGTTCATCTGTCCTTAGTTTCTTCCCTGGCTCATCTTGCACAACTGCAAAAATTTACCACTAGCATTAATATGTCAGTATTATATTTCCTATGTGGTTGGTTACATCACCTGGTTTCTTTTACCAGTCTCAAAACTTTGGCATTAGATTATATGTTTATTCAGTGGCTCTCTCATAAAGTATATTGTAAGGAAGTATATCAGGGTTTTTTTCTTTCTATAAAATTGTTGACCTATAAAATAAGCATTGAACCATTTTCAAAACATACAGAAACTTTTGTACTACTGAATTCTTATTCAATTTTTTTTAAGAGAGTACTTTAATTTTAAGGAACAATGAAGCCCTTGAGAAAAACTGCAAAGTAGGAAATAAAGACAAAAAAAATATGTACGCAAAGCTGCATTTCTCATTGCACATGTATAAATAAATTAAAACTCAAATCTGGGTTTGGAGCACATTGAGAATCTTGGTGATAGTGGGGCCCTGGAAAATGTTAAAGATAGACTCTGAAAATGTTAGGCTTCGTGTTTTGCCAGATCATTGCACCTGCGTAAGCAGTATGATAAACAATATAATTGTTAGATATGATGACTGTTTAGTAATTAAATATAATTATTGTATAATCATAAGAAGAATCATGAGAAACAATGTTAGAAATTTAAGGGGGGCAACGAGGAGCCATGCTTGGCTGAAATCTACGTATACAATAGAACAATATAAGTTTAATAATTAACTTGAAAGTTATATAACGATAGAATATAAAAACATGTTCATCCCAAACCCATGGCGGAGTCAGATATGGGTTGCTAGCCCCTGACAGCCAGAGCTCTTCAATAAAAGCACCTACATATAATCATTCTTGTGATTATGTGTTTCTGAATGCTAACATTGGTAGCACTTTGCAAAGCTTTGAGAATATTGTGGTATCAGGGATTTGTGTTTGTTACAATAATATCTTCAAGCTTCCTTTCCCAGAGCATGAAACATCCAATCTGGTTCTTAGTGAAGCTAGTAGAAAAACAGGCATTGATTTCCATGTGGAAGAGGAAAGACTGGTCCCCAAATGAATTTACCAGTTAATGCTAGCTTTATGCATTGTAATACAGAATAAAATGTTCTGAATAAAATAACTCTCTCCTTCTTGCCTACTGCACATCTCATGGTACTGCTGAGTTGGCATGTAAGGAAGGAGCGATAAAGAGGAATAATCAACTACTAGCCTACATTTACATTGACAAAAGCAGACTACTTCCCTCCTGAGGAAAAGGAAGCAGCAAAGAATAATGTGTAGTTCTTAACTAGACTGTTTCAGCAGCCGCTCTGTCTCTCTGCAAGGAAGATTAAGTCATTGTAAACCCTTAACTTCTGTAAGGAGTGACTGTTAAGGAACAATAGAGAACTTCAGATGGAAAACCCCCTAAAATAACCATTAAGCCCTAAATTTATAATCAGCAATCACCTTTTTTTTTTTTTTTCCTGCCTGGTCTGTGATAGAATCTCATTGCCATGCCTTTCTACCAATCATTAGTTTATTCTTGGTGCCTCCTTGATAAATAGATACTTTATATGTGGTAATGTGTGTTTGTGTTTTATTTTGTGGCTTTCTCGTTCTCTATCAAAAATAAGGCACCTGGAAGGAAATTATGCTGTACTAGGTGTTCTTTAATATTTGAAATACATGGTCCTCTCTCTTTTTTTGAATTATAATTGTTACAGAGCTGCCTTTAAAAAAAATTAAAATATTGGAAATTTATCATCCTAAATCTTAACACCATAACAGTATTCTTCTTATTTCTTAAACCATATAGGAAAAATATCTGGAATACTACTATTACATTCATCTACTGCTATTAAACATTTATATAAAGAGTAAATAGATAGGTTGAGAGAAAAGGGGTATTTATATTCAACAGAAGAATGTATTAGTTAAAAATTAGTGCTTTCAGACAGTTGAAGGTCTATAATTTTACTGTGTATGTGTTTGAAATCTCGCTGTCATTTTTTAGTTGACCTGCTTTACTTAAACAGGACTCAAGCAACTCAGGAGCTATGTTTTATAAATACAAAGATGTTTGATTTCTTATAAGAAAACACTTTTGCCCTCTATCTCTATTTTGAGTCGGGTTTTTTCTTTAATATGCAGGCTCTGTTTCTGTGTGACCGGAGAAACGTCAGTGTTTCTTGACCTGAGAGAAGCCTTCTAAAATGATTTTTCCTTTTAAGGCAATAGTGTAACTAAGAATTCACACAGCTGTTTTTGCAGAACTATGTCAGACCAAGGTTATAGAAACTTGCTTGTGTTTGGATATTACATAAATAAGTTTTTAAAAACCTTGATTATCATGAGTTTGCAAGTCAAACTGTGGTACTTCATTCCATTGTGCTGGTCTTTTCATGTCAGTGTACAAGTAAAGAACCACAGTATGTGGGGAACTTGTTGAATGAGCTATGTAATTGAAGTATATCTGCTTTCACTAGTCTTTGTCTTGGCTTAAATGCTGAGTTGTATGAGCAGCTGTAACCTCTTGCTAGTTGGATTGAATTTATTAGGAGTTCCAGGTGTTTGGCTTTTCATAGGAGTTAGAACTTTAAAAAAAATATTTTTCTAACGAAGTTGAGTATGGGGAGGGCAAAAGAAAGCAAGAGTACTGAAATGTCACATGGAGAGGTTTCCTAATGAAATCAAGTACTTGAAATCTGTTTCTTCAGCACTCTAGATATGCTTTACCTAAAGAGTCCCTTGCTCCTCAGTATCAAGTTCCTCACACCATGAGTCTGGGGTGTCAACTGGCACCAATCCACAGGAAAAACATTCACTAGACGGAAGAGTTCAAATGGCCAGTTCTGCCTTTTTCCGGGAGTATGATGCTTTCTAATGTATCTCTCTACTTTAAGACAGAGTGGTTGCAAGATCAAACCAGTAGTGGCAGAGATTAAAAGATTCTTTCTGTTCTAAATGTATTCTGTATTTCTAGCAACAGCATACTTGAAATATTCACATATTTCAGTGTTGTTTAAAGCAACTCAGCTGCCAGACCAGTGGGCATGGTCCCACAGTCCATACTGAGAGTAAAGGAGAATAGAGAAGGTGGAGAAAAATATCACTATTATGTATTTGGCACCCAGAAATTAATAGTATTCTTCTTGTAATGTGGATGTTCTGTTACACCTGGTGATTACATGTAGCTCAATATGGAGTTTTGAATAAGAACTGATTTCTCCATAGGTACTTTATTCAAAGAATTAAAAAATGTGACTACCATATGCATTCAATATTTGACAGTTAAAATCCTCAATGTTATACATTCCAGTTACAATATTTTTAAGTGAATGCTTTATTTTGTGCAAGAACTACTTAAACATTTGACAGATAAGTTGTAGCTATTTATGTCAAGCATATTCCAGTGTAAATTTTCCCATATTATTTATATTTATGTTTATTTTTTTCAAAAGGAACCCCTTCATTTGTTTTTAACAACTTGATTGATTTTTATGGTTTCTTATCTATATTTCAAAAGACAGTAGTAACATTTCTGTGTCTTTTTATTTCCTTGGCAAATATTTGGTTTCTGCTTGGAAAATGGAAAGATACTCTCAGGATGTTTCTGGCATGATTTAAAAGAAAACTGGAAGTTATACCATAAACAATCTGCTCTGTGAAATGAAGAGCACAGTGGAGATATGGTAAAGAATGGCAATGTAGAATGTTGATGGAGAGTAAAGAATCAGACAAATCTAAACTTTTTATTCTCACTGTAGTCACTGTATGTCACTGTAGTCACTTTTTATTCTCACTGTATGTTCCTAAATCCTTCCCACCATTAATATACCATAGCTTCACCCAATTTCTTTATTAGGCTTGTAATTGCTTTTCTAATAAAAAGAAGTAATTTATGGTTAGCAAGTAATGAGTGACAGTTGTGTTGGTAAAGACTAATTCAGAATCTGTTTCAGACTCTTACAGATTCATATTCTATGTACCTGAATGTAGTTTTCAAGTAACATCCAACTGTTTATCATTATCTTTTCTAGAAGAAAGAAGTGCTCCTCAAAACCAAAACAAAAAACATCCCTTCATTTTCTTGCTTGTCTTCAACATTTGTCCATCAAACTGGTGTTAACTTTGTAGTACTGAAAGCAGTCCATCATCAAATGAGCTCAACTGATTACAACATTTAGACTGTAGAATTGTTTCTGCTAAACCCTGTTATACTCAATAATATTAATAATGAAAAAGCTCAGGTATATGTATATAAATAATGCATATTGTACAGGCTTCAGAGGCAGCTTCACTCTGAGCTGACATCCAGCACAAGTTTTTTTAAAATGTTGTTAATGTGACTTGTGTTATTAATCCTTTACCTTTTTCTTCTAACTCCCTTAATAAAAAACTACTTTTTCTAAGTATGCTTGAAATTGCTGGCATCATATGCTAACACAAGTGGTGCCTAAGAACATCAGATGGTAAATCCAAGCATATTAATTACATCATTAAACTAACATTTGGTATACCACTGAGTTACATTACAATAACAATAACCTTCACGTGTAATAAGATGCATAGCCTGCATATAATGTGGGAGCTATGTACAACTGAGAGAGTCTATTCTATACTTGCATGGGGTAATTGAATTGATACAAAAATAAGAAAGAACATAATGCTTTAAAACTAGCAGTGTCTTGCTTTTTATATGAGTCTCTATGTATTTAAGGGGTTATGTGCATTTGTGTCTGAATATAGTCACACTGTGAAAGCCAGATAAACTATTTCAGAGAAGTCAGTGTTTCTTGGTTGCATCTGTTGAAAACAGTCTGGTCTGTGTATGAGAGCTCATTTCAGTACTGTAATTACCATAGCTGAGATAAAACCTGTGCTAAATGCCATTTTCAGCTGACAAACACATGAAACCAAGCACCACTAAATGGTTTGGTTGTTCTGAGAGTGCTTAGCTCTATGTCTGGGATAAAATCATTTTTCCTGACTGCAAAATAAATAAACAAAGGCAAAAACAGAACAGAAAGAAACAGCTTAGACCAGAGGGTGGAAAAAAGTCAGTTAATGTACCTAATGAAGTGGAGAGAGAAGCTTGAGAAATATCTAGTAGTAACCCTTAACAGTTTTATTAAACACTTTTTCTTTTGCTACAAATTTCTTCAAGGTCATCAGGATGCAAATTTCCACCATGTTAGCAAGTAACCAGAAGAATGTTCTTCCTTAAATTGATAGCAATCTAAACGTGTTAAAAGCAGCATTTTTAACAGATTGCCAAAAGACGAGGCATGCACATATTACAAAGAGTGGGGTGTTGAGAAGTTATACATCTTTGCTAAAATATTACTTAGTATAGAAAATAAAAGAAGGAAGTCATTTTCCATTGCCCTTTGCATTAAAAATAACCAGTTTTTTAAATTTTAAGAAAAAAAAGGGGGAGGTGGTGGGGGAAGTCAGATGTCCTTCCTCAAAAAAATGAACTGTTAACTCCAAGCAACATTTTTTCACACTGGAATAATGTTGGACAATTCCCATTGAGCTAGAAAATGTTTTGTTGGCTTCAAAAGGTTACTGATGCCAGGTGACATTTGTTAGATATTTTATGTTGGAGGAGAGGAATGTGGTGTAGCTGCCTCTGAAATACAGTCACAAGCTAAGAGGTTACTCTAGCTCATGACACAGTGTGATACAATACAGACAAATGAGCTTGGCTTCCAAAACCTGAGTGAAAGGACTAATATGATATCATGTTAAGAGTAAAATGTCCTTCCTCCACACTGTTTGTGCTCTGTTCTTCATCTAGATCTGATCCTCAGTGATTAAAACTGGCAAAGGTGGTGTGTGCATCATCTGTAGGCCTTCCTACATTGTACTTCCAGACCCAGACGCAGAGCTCTTGTTGGCCAAATGCTTGGCAGAAGCCTAAACTCAGCATCCATTTAATTTTATTTAATGTCTTTGAAATCCAGGCTTTATTTTTTTGTTCCAGCTTTATCGCAGAAAGGGAAAAAAGTTCTGCTTCTCATTCACCTTTTTGTGTAATAGTCAGGACAGGAGGTGTATTCCCTCTCTGAGGACTTTACAGTGTACTTCTTTCAAACACCTGTCCATTTACAGCCCCTGGGTGTTGACTGTCATGTAAACAATATGTAATACCATGCTGTTACATAAGGAAGGATACTAGAGCTGAATGGCGGGCTGTTAGTACCTGGAGAACTTCAGTAAAGAGGGAATGTGTGGAAAAAGTAATTCAGTAAAGGCAAGGACAAGAGCTATTATCATCTAAGATAGAAACTAGTCAAAACCTTTTTTAAATGTCTTTCTTTGTCCTTCTAAACATTTTATCTGTTAATGAATGAAGAATGAATGCACTGCAACTTGTGTCACTCATATTTTCTGTCAGTGAGAGAGATACATGTATAAATAATTTATAGTAAATATATGATAAGATGATTAACTGAATTAAAAATTGACCTCAAATTTTGCCTGTATGCAAATTAAATTTAGAAAGGAGCAGATCAAGAACATGAAACACAAAATACACAAAAGATTACATGATGTTATAAAGCAGTAACAAATACTGTTTTCAGACAAGATTATATTATTATTTTTCAGACATGTTGTTTTTGTCAAACATGTGATATATGAATTATCAAAAAGTAGTATACATATGCTGTTTTCTTTGCATTGTAGAAAATCTCTCATTGCTCAAGTAAAATATATTACTCTTATAATTTAAATTTAAAAAATTAAATTTTTGAAGAAAGAGAGAACTCACAGGTAATAATAAGTTAGGATATTGAGAGAAATTGTTGATTTTTTTCTTTATCAAATATTTTAATAAAATTTTATATAGATAGGGCTTTTATTTTTCAGTAGTCTGTAGCAAACTGTTTCAGATGAGACAGTACGTGCAGTGGGGTTGGTATCTGAGAGGTCTGTCCCCATGGCAAGAATATCTAATACCCCTCTATCCTGTTTACAGGCAGCAGCCTGTGCAAGTTGCACCAGTAAATTTGTCTCACTGCTGGGTATGTCCATTATAGGACTTTTCTTTAGAATTTCATGGGGGTTTTTTGGAAAGTCATTCTAAAGCAAGCTGCTGTTCTGGTATCTGAACTGTGCAAGTTCTGGGTGAAGTGTGCAAGTTCTTCATAGAATCATATGGCTTGTTTTGGTACACCCCTTACAGATTGCCTAGTTTCAACCCTCACACTACAGGGACACCACCTACTAGAGCAGGTTGCTCAGGGCACCATTCAGCCTTACCTTGAACACCTTGAGAGTGCCCACTGCTTCTCTAGGCAACCCGTTCCACTGCCTCAACAACACCCCCACAGTAAAGAATTTCTTCCCAATATCTGATCTAAACCTGTTGTCTTTCAGTTTGAATCCGTCCCCTTTGTCCTGCCACTTCAAGCTCTTGTAAATAACCTATCTCCAAATTTCTTGTAAAGTCTCTTCAGGTACTGGAAGGCTTCAATTAGGTTCAAAGCCTTCTCTTTTCCAGGCTGAGCAATTGCAATTCTCTCATCCTTTCCTCACAGGAGAGGTGCTCTCTCCCTCTAATCATCTTCATGTCCCACCTGTGATCTTGCTCCAACAGGTTGATGCCCCTCCTGCGCTGGGGAACGCAGAGCAGTACTCCAGGTGGGTCTCATGAGAGTGGAGTTCTTCACCTGATACTCTATGGATGGTTTTCTCTAGGCATGAAAGCAGAATTTCAGATTCTGCTGGTAGACAGGATGATGATGATGTAGCACTGTTCCTGTCAAGAGAAGCAGAGGCTTGTAAATATGCCATTGTCTTATGACAGCTTTGAAGGTCATCAGGTGCACTGCTGGCAAGCTCTTGCTGAAATTTGAAGAGAAGCACAAGCATCTGCCCTGCCAGTAGCATCAGGAGTGGGAGTAAAAAGAGGAAAATGTGGATTGACATTTCCTTGGATCAGATTTGTACTCTGATAAGTCATTTCTGGGCTTCTGCAGTACATGCTGACTAATGAGAAAAGATTGAGCTAGAGGGTTTTGCTGACCAGTACTGGCTGCAAAATACTGTGATGGCAAGTGACACTTTTACGGGATGTGTGCAGAGCTTGGCTTCTGCGACAGCATTTTGACAGCAGAAGGGATTTTTTGCTCATTTTGTTGACCCAGATGATTGATTTTAGGTAGGCTCTGCTGTTAAAATAATGTTTCTCAGCCCAGCAGTGGGGAATGTTAGCCGTAGATATGCATGTGGAATGAGACTTATGGAAACATTTTCAGTCCTTCTGCAGTGGGCCTTACACTGACTGGGTGGAAAGAAATATTTCAGTACAATGTCTCAGCGTTGACAGGGCTGTCATTTTGAAGACACAAAGCTATGAAAAGATGTAGTATACCTAGGAAAGCTGAGAATTTTAAATCTATTTAAATACTGGACAGTTTAAGAGACATTAGCTTTCATTACCTATGAACATGAATTCCAGGACTGAAATGTCTTCTCTTTATATGGGTCCTTGGTTATCATATCTGGCTGTATTTGGACTCAGAATGATGATTTTGCCTTACAATAGGGTTAGGGATTCCTTTATTCTACAGATGCATGGTGTTTGCACATTACCTAAAGTAATCTGTCTGAGATGATAAATGTACTAGCATTTTCTGATTATTTGAAAGCAGCTGTTAAAACAACACATGCAAAAAATGTGTTCTGCTGATATGTGACCAGGTTAAATCTTTATTTTGATTTCAAGATTAAAAGCTTCTATGCTAAAACTAAAACCAAGTTAATTTCATAAAGATTTGATTTGGTGTTATGTACAGGCATTCAGAAGCACAAAAATATTTTGTGAAATTACCTGAATATGAATGGAATTTAATAATTCATTAGTGCTCATATAATTCTCCCGCAATATTTCATACAAAATTGAGAAAACTCATGAAATCATACTGCCCCTTATAAAATATTTATGAAATTGCAGTATTTTCAGAAACTCTCCTTCCTCATTTAAGAAACATTGTTTTAATAAAGTTATACTTTCCTTTAGTTGTGTTTTACATAATTAAATAATATATTTTAAAAAATTAGTTTTAATTTTTAAATAGGAGGGGAAATTTTATCAAGTTCTGCCAAATTGTGATATTTGAATTAGCAACAAGAAAAGTGCAGAAACAGAGCTCAATACACTGAAGTAGTGTTGTAAGGCCAATCAACAAATAATCATGACTGCCCAACACTTTTCTAACAGTGCAGTGTGCAACTTTTTTTGACTATCAGTTTAAAACTCTTGTATAAGTTCAGTCTCTTGGAGCAGGCCTGTTGCCTGACTGCAAACTGTAATGTAGTTTTTTATGTTCAAGTTCTTTAGAAATAAGAATAACTGTTCTCCAGCATGTTTTCAAGTAAAAAAGTCTGGCTGTCCATGAGCTTTGCATTTCCTGGTTCTTTATTTAACTTGCAGTGAAGTCCTGTCCTTCCTCTTGTAAATACAGGAAATCTTTTTTTTTTTTTTTTTTTTTTTTCTTGTGAAGGCTGCTCAGAGTTTTCTTTACTGCTTTTTTTTTCCTTTCCCTTCTTCTGTTGCATTTGCCAGGCACCAAGAAATAGATAAAGCTCCAATCCTTAAAAGCAAGTCAGCCCAGTTGTATTTAATCTGGGAGGTGAGGAGAGGAGCAGGCAATTACTGGGTTTTGTTCAGTTGCCATGGTACCAAATGGAAAATATTTTCCATTTCAGTTTCAAGCTCCTGTCATTTGAGACTCTTCTCAATGTTGGCAAGTGATAGCCTATGCCTTGGAGACCCTTCTCTTTTATTTTCTGTAGCTCTGGGGGGATTTGCTTATTATCAGTGTACAGTGGTATGTGATTGCTTTGCAAGTCTGAGGATCAGGATGTTGTATGTGGCTTTAAGAGAACACGGGAGTCAGTGGAGAGTGGAGAGTGGAGGGATAAAGAGGACCAGGAGAGCTACTCAGGGAGAACAGCAGCAGGTTAGCGCTACTGGCACTTGTTACACTAGAGGATGTATTACTCCTTTACTTGTATGGAAAACAAATGTGTCCATTTGTGAAAGCAGAGGCCAGCCTGGAGAGTCTGGAAACCCATTAATAACATTATTTCAGATGAAACAATAACCAGAACAGTCCCTTGTGAGATGTGGCTGAAGGAAACTAGAGAACTGAAGGAAAATAGCTCCAGGAGAGAGATAGAAAATAGCTGCAGAAAGGAGATAGAGCAGTCTGGTCCTTCAAATGTTAGAGCACAAATAGAACACTTTTTGTCATAAAGTTTGCTTTATATCCATAGTAAATGTGTAGAAAGCTCACTGTGAATATTTTGCAAAGATTGTTTGGAATTTTCAGCAACATTCTGAGTTTATCATCTCACTGGTGGCATATTATCCCTATGAAGCTTCATGTGATAGACCTGTTTATCCCAAGAAAATATTTACTCAGAAGGATTGTATTCTCTTCTGCTGTACTTCTGTCTATTACTATGTCAATAAAATAATAAAAGTAATAAAATCTCTCCCAGAATTTTAAGACATAGCTTAACTCTCCCTTGTCCCAAAGCACAGCTAAACAAATTCAAAAATTCAAACCTAGTACTTGAAAATTTTGGGTTTTTACAGTAATATTGCTCAGACCTTGAGAATTGGTAACATAGATAGTGTACAGCTTACATAGTATTCAATAAACATATAAAAACAACAGATCTTGTTACTTTATATTGCTCAGACAAACAGCAGTATGGGATAAATTCTTTGAGTGTGTGTCATAGCACTTTTTCAAATTTCACTTGTAGATTTATACTGGTAATGATCAAAAATCAATGAGTGTAGGTGGCAGTCTGGCTGGCAAAAGAATTCATACACAGTTCCAAGGAAACCATGTACTTTATAATTTTTCCTCTCACTTTCTAGTTCTCAAGTATAATGAGGGTGTGAAATAAAGAATTAGGGAATAATATCTCAGTCTGGTAAATTATTGACAGCAAAATAAATGCTCCATATTGATTACTGAACACTAATTATTAAAATTATTTAGTCACAGTGAAAGTAGTTTAGGCTATGGTTTTTCTTCAGGGTTTTCAGATGATGCATGCATTTCAAACACGGACCATTTACAGCTTTTATAATTGCAAGAGAACTTATTTACAGAACAGACCTTTTCACATGAGTTCTTTTCACAGTTTTGCTCCTGGTTCTCTGTGGTAAATATCAGAGATCTGAAACAAGATTCTTCTGTCATGCTTTGAGTCTGCATAGCCAAAAAATGGCACAGCTAAGAAATATTTTACTTTCCTTCGAGGCTCATTTCAGTGTCTTCCTGGTTATTCAGTCCATCCAAGTGTGATCTATTTTTATCCTTTATTTGGAGTTTGTTTCACCCCATGGTTTATTCTGGTTGTTCATCATGGCTGCTTCTTGCACATTCACTTAGTGGGGCACGAACTTTTATCAGATAACAGCTCTTAAGTCAGTTTGTAACTACAGAGTAGTAGGATGGATGCAATGAGGATGGCAAGACACAGAATTATGCAGATTCATAGTGAACAAGTGAAGTGTAAGGCAGAACACCTTCTATATAAACTTTTCTCCTCAGAATTTATTGCACATTATACTTTGCTGGTTATCAAATAATGTATGTCAGAGAACTGTCAAACCAATGTGTTTATCCAATGACTAAGTTATTGTGGTTCACTTCAGAATACAACATAAGCTTTAAGAGTTACTGAAAGAGGACAAATCTTAAGTGAAAAGATTTTCTAGACTCCAATTTACTTTGCTTAGTCTTCAAAACTGAGCCTTTATCACTTGTACCAGATGCTGTGGAGCTGAATGCAGAAAACAGGCACGTTGAACTGCTATGTTTTCAGATTGCATGTTAGCAGGCACCTAAACCAAGACATCATGCACAACAGTTAAAAAATGCAGCAAGCTCAGCTGTTGTGAGACAATGCTTTAGGAATGATTACAAAATAAGTTGTTTGCCAATTTACTGAAACTGTTTGGAATTTCATGCCAGATTTCTGATCTGTGTTTCATGGTGGATGTTTGATGACAGTTAAAGGATTAAATTTTAGGAGAGTAAGCTGGGGGAAAAAAGCTGATGTGAAGGCCAAGGTACAAACAGACAATGATATAATTGCAGAGTTGGTGGTTGGTAATACTCAGCAGATTTATTCTCCAAACCCAGAGATTTCTTAGTAAAACTCATTTTCACAAGGCTCTTTTTTCCTGCCACATGCTTTCTCACGGCATATAGGAATAATGGCAACTGCTAACTTTTCACATTTGTTTTGCCAATAGTAGTCCATAATTCTAAGTTCATCTCTTTTCTAAAATGATGTAATTACAAATTAAATAACAAATTTATTTTCTTAAAATAGAATGAAATAAAATACTGCAGTGAGTGTAACCAAAATGCTAATGCCAAAAATGCAAGAAAGAGGTAGAAATTAAACTAAACCTAACAACAGCTTGGTGTTATGGACCTAGAGCTGTAAAACTGCTGTTTTGAGAAAGAAGATAGGTGAGACTGGAAATACGATATGCTACTTTTCTTAATTTAAATCCAGTGCATAAAGAAAGGAGATTACAGGTAATTCCATTCTCTCTGCCTTCCAGACACCTGTAAAAAAGACGGCAGAGCTCACAGCAGGTCATTAGGTGGTCCTTTTTTCAACCTAGTTGATTCTGTGGTTTTGTGATCAGAGGTGTAGGTGGAAAGGAGAGTGAGAGGCTGTGTCCCTGCTCCCCTTCACCAGCGTAGTCCCTGTCACTTAGGCACGCCAACAGCAGCAGCTGCTGCTGCTGCTGTGGATATCATCATTATTTTGCCATCTGATGTCTCCTGCTGGTGAAGGTATGAAGCAGGCAGCCTGTACAGCAGAGGGAACCCTCTGGAGACACATGAAATGCCTCCATCTTCCACCTTCCTCTCCTTCCTTCCCTTCCCACCCTCCTTTCACAGACCCCTGAGACTGAGCAGCCAAAGACACCAGCATCTAATGGGATGGAGAACAGCAAATTGCCTAATCTGCAGAAACACCAGTGCACCTGGTCTGGTCAAACCAGCCAGATCATCCTTCTCTTTACCATAATGCCTAGGTTTCAGATCCCATTTATCAAAGTCTGGAAAAGCTCCTTTCAGTCATACATATGAATTAGCCAACAGACCCAGCTCTTTCTGCCTCAGTAAAACAACTGCTTGACAAGATAAAACACTTTGAGATCTCCATTAAAAAGGGACATTGATAAGTTTTGTTAAAGTTTGTGTTGCTTAATATTAAAATACTCTGTGATGTGATTCTCATTCTTTTGTCTAAGTCATGCAAACTAAGTCATGCAAAAGCTAAGCCATCCAAACTTTGGCATGAGTCTCTTGGCGTGTTTGTTACAAAAACCCCAAGTGTGCTGAAGTCTTGGTAGTCAAAATCAGACCTTGGGAGTGAAACACCTCTAAGTGAATGTCCTAATTACTCTGCCAAAAATCAACACTGAACTGACCCTGCCAATGTTGGTGCCTTGTTGTTTTGTTTTGTTTTATTTTTAATTTCTGATAAAACCTGGTATTCTGGGTTTTTTTCTCTTTTTAAATGTAACATATTCCACTTTCCAAAACAAAAATCACACAAGTGTAAACTGTTCCCATCTTTATCAGTTCTAAACATTATTTGTATGTGAAAACAGGTGCACATCCTGTGGCTGTAGTGTAGCATAAAGATTGCTCAAGTATAACATACTCGGAGACACAGATCCCAACCTTGTCAGCGGATTGGCAGAAATTCAATAAAGAGACAATTTAGGGAGAGTCCTGATGTCCTTGGGATAGCAGGTAGTGGTTGTGAATTGAAGGTGATATGCTTGGCCAACAAGAAAGAGAAGAGATAACTTCTTGGAGGAGAGCCCAGACAGAACCTCCCCATCTGGTTTATACATAGGATCACAGTGGGGACAGAGCAGTAGGACTTAGTGGGCAATTTCATTATTATGTGAAAATATTATTGATAGCAAAAGATTTTTTAGTAAGCAGTAACACAAAAAAGAATGTCAGAGGATTTTGATCACGATGTATTTATGTAAGGAATAGAAAGTAAACTCTATTTTTTATGGAGTAAAAACAATCACATGCTAAGTGTACTTAAAATAACAAAAAATGCTGAAGATATCTGTCTGAGGAGGAAACAAAACAAAGAATGCAAAATAGCTATTTCTTGATGTATTTTTCACATTTCAACACCAGGCAAGTGTATCTTGATATTTTATGTTGCAGTGTTTTCTCCTTTTTTAGGTTATTAAGCAAGTTTTTAATAGAAAAGTTAACACATACTAGAGCAGATGTGATTCTCTGTCCCACTGCCTGTGAGCCTTCAGGTCAACATTGGGTGCATTTGTGAGAAATTGCTATAGCTGGACCCAGGTTACTGAGTTTACACAGGAGCAATTTTTTAAATCTGGAGATGGTGATATCAGATAACCTATTATCACAACTCGGTTGGTTGCCTAGCAAATTTTGCTGGCCTTTTTGTCACACTTTTGTTGACTGATAACAATCTGTGTTAGGTGACCCTGCCTTGGCAGGGGGTTGGCCTAGATAATCTCCAGAGGTCCCTTCGAACCCTAACAATTCTCTGATTCCTTCTGTAATGCTTTTCAGTAAAGAACAGTTGTCAGGAGTTACAATTCCTAGATCTTGGTGTTTAAATGCCAAATTATGGTTTAATACACTTGCTGTCCAAAAGCTGTAATTTTAAAAAGTGAGAAAATACACAGTTAGGGATCTTAGGGATATACTTCCCAGCTGCCCTAATTGCATAGACTCCTTTCATGTGTTTTTTAAAATAAAATAATAATTTTCATTATTGCAAGTGCCCTGAAAAAGGCTTAGGTTTGCCTCCAGAGCCTACATACTAGCAGGGCTGAGTAGTGAATAACTTGCCTGATCAGACATCCCATCACAACCTGATTATGGCTGAGCCTGTCACTGGGTGTGATCTGATAAGATTTCTTGGAGTGCCACTGTGCAGATGACACCACCAATAAATCATAAATGTGTTACCAGAGATAATGGCTCTCCTTCTGCAGTGTTTAGTGGCAGACAAAGTGCATTCCCCAAAAAAGGAAAGACATAACCCTCTCCCAGGCATTTTCAGGGAGCAGAACTCTTCTCCTCATCTGGGTGTGGTTTACAGGTGTCCGGCCTGTAAGTGTCACCTGTAAGTAATTTTTCTTATTTCTTCTTTGAGTCAATCTTTTTCACAAGGCTCATTAAGAGCAAGGTGAAAAGGGCAATTGCCCTGCTCACCCATAGCACACAGTCACTGCATTCATTTTTTGCCTGTCAGAGGGGTTCCAGGTGGGAGCCAGAGCTCCTGTTGCAAAGCTAGGACTGTCTTTGTGAGCTGCTGCTGTATTACTCTGTCCTCCTGTAGAGGTTGTGTCAAGGTAGCAGGTTGTCCCTGTAAAGACTGGACAGAGCATCTGCTTCACTGGTACGTCTCTAACCCTATGCGTGAAGAACTGTCTCCTAGAAGATGAGAATTTCCTCTCTTCTTGCCTCCTGGGAAAGTGAAACAGCAGTTCTTAATTCTTTGAAAGTGAGGTGATGGCAGTCACAGTTATGGAGGGCTTTTGGCAATTGAGCACAAGGGATCTTCATCTGTAAGGGGGGTCTTTGAAGTGCAAGGGTTCAAGACTTAGTTCTAGGTCTCTCTTCCTAAGCTTTACTAAGCTGGAGGCAACACCACTTTAGGAACCAGGTGTTTTGGAACCATTTTTGAGAGAATAAGATCGTATTGAACAGTATTGAACTGTATTGAACAGTGCACCTTTTATAGGCAGCTAGACACCATTCATAAGCATGCATTAAAAAATCTATTTTGGCAACCTAGGGCTGGACTCATTGTGAAGTTAACAGTGGTGAAAAGGGTCCTAGAAGATGTATGATCTGCCCTAATACACTAAGAGAAATACTCTTTCTAGGCAATCATCCTCAGCTGGAAAATACTCAGTAATATTTTTCCTCCTATTTAATTTTTTCATGTTCTTCAGTTTAGAGAAAGAAATATGAAGATGGGGAAAATAAAGATGACTAGATGGAGGAAAAAAACATTACTATTAAGAAACCTGAGCACTCTGCTTCTCTGCTCAGGAAGCATGTAGAAGACTAGTCCTCCTGCAAAATGGCCAACTGTGAGCCCTTCAGATGGGTAGCAGGTGCTGTAATGAGCAACAAGAAATGTAAAAGTAACTGGAATTATTTGACAAACTACTTCTGACAAGGGACTAAATGAGCTAAAAAAACCTGATGAAATTTGGAAGGAAACAAAAAGGAAAAATTGCAATATGATACTCACTTTTTCATTAGCTTACAGAGATCTTTCCTGGTTATGGAGATGGGGAAAAACACAGAATGTGTTCCCTGGTGTGAGCGCTGAATAGCAACACCTAACTAGAGAATTACACTCAGATATATATCTATAGAGAGAGAATTATATATAGAGAGAGAATTACATATATATATACACTAGAGAATTACACTCAGATATATTGTGTTAGTGAAATCATATTATAAAGATGTGTAGACATCGGCTTTTTGACATATCAGGAGAAAAGTAACACAGAATATCTTTCAAGAGTCAGAAAACAGGTTTTTGAAAGAGTTGATTCAGGACTTTTTCCTGCATTGTGGTATGTTTCAATTCTCATGTCTTTGATTTCTGGAAAATTTCTGAGGACCACTACAGCTTTAAGGAAACAACCTTAAATTGAGACTAAATTTGACTTCAGTTGGTGGAGTTTCTCTTAGACTGCTGCAGTATAGGAATACTGGGTTTTTTTCTTGTCTATGGACTGCTACAGTTTTACATCTTTCTGTAATAAAGTCAAAAATGCCAAGCCTTCTGCACCTGTCAGTCTATAAGTCATATATATTCTTATGTATTTGATTTATTTATATATTAGCTTTAGAAATATTGCAAGTGGTAATTGCTTTGGATATAGGTGTCAGAGCTGGTGCAGATTATCTGCTTCCGGTTAAAATCCAATGCCTTATGACTTTTGGCAATACAATAAATACACAAGTATTTTAGCAGACTATAGTTTTGGCTGTATCTAGCAGTTTCAAACTTCTGTGCTTTACTCATCTTAAATTTTAGATGAAAATAATGATTTTTTTTACTATTTCTGAATACTTTTACTCAAATGATGAAGTAGTTTCTAGGCAATTGGTACTTTCATCATACAGCTTGTTTCACATTTTCAGATAAGTTCTGTTGCATGCTTAGTCTCTGTAGGTAACATTGTCCTTCTATCTTGTGAGTGTTTATGCATTTCATCTTTATAAGATTGGGTTATAGCAAAATAATATTTTCAACTTAAAAAAGTAACTGTAAAAAATGAGAATCCATCTCTCCTAAAAATGGTAGTTAGTATTGTGTATCAAATGATGGAAATGTCCACTACAGTAACAATTTAGAAAATAGAGGTTTTGCTAGCCAGCTCAAAATACAGAGAAATAGCCTGACATTACAATAAAGTGGCTGGTACTACAAAGGACAGTGATTTACTATAGTAAAGAAGGAGAGATCTGTTCTTATTCCAGATACATTGATTTTTTGTTGAGATGGCTTGTGAAAACAGGAGGTTTATGTTTATTTCCTGATTCAGTTTTCTGGATGGCACTAAGTATGTTCATCATGTATTCATTCATTCATTCATTCATTCTCTCAGAGACACTGTCAACATATTTCAGGGGCAACAGGTAATATAGTAGTGAATGCCAAACCAAATTTCTATCTACATATTCAGTTCTTCTCATCTATGGGTACATCACAATGCTTGAGATTTTATTGTGGACAAAGATGTGCTTGTGATCAAGTGAGTGCAGTTCCTTGCATAGGTCACAGGTACAACAGAGAGTATTCTTCAATATCCTTTATGCTTCTGAAAAGAAGACTGGTCTCACAGGAAAACAAATATCTTCCCAGAACCTGAACTTCAGAGTTAACTGTTGATTGATTAAGTAATTCTCAAATGTTTTGAAGTCTCTGTGCTGTATGAAGAATTTCAGCATGAGTTGATGTTTGATGGTATGAAGATGAATGTAAAAGGAATTTTTAGGGACACTGGAAGTGTTTCATATGGAGAATCCATTGCATACAATTGAAAATATTCAAATCTAGAAACTTTATGACACTGCATGTCACTGATTACTACACTCACTTTGTCACATTTCCAGCGGTGGTGAGGCTATTGTTTTCTATGCTATATGCATTAGTCATCATGGCACACACACAGAGCTACACTGCACACAAAATTCAAGGCATGGTAAACCTTGCCAGAATATATATGTTTAGTAAGGCAATGAAGTCAGTCAAATTTCAGGTCACCCTCCTCCTGGTTTTATGTCAAAGATTTTTTTATTCACAGTGGGTTTCTTTCAACAAACAAAATCCTGTATATCAGCAAAAAGGTTCTCTACGGTTGCAGTTCTCATGAAAATGTGAGTTTTAGAGCTGAGGTGAGCAATGATTACAAGTGTATGTCAGCCCAAGCAATGGCCTGACAAAGCAAAGCCCTGTTAGCAAGTTTGTGGCTGAGTTATTGGGGATTCCAGAAATACTTATAGGAGACTTTGAGGATTTCAGATGTGACAGGGCCTATGCTAGACTTCAGATAGTCAAGGAAGAGCAAATAAGTTGAAATGACTCAACAGTTCATTAAGATCTTGCTGCCAACCAAACATGTTTTCTGTTATCCGCTCCCATCCAGAAGACAGGCTTATCCTTTGTCAGGGTTTGCAAAGGAAAACTTTGCATTTAAGGCTGTTTGGTACCCAACTGTTTGTGTTGCTTAGTGATGGCAGGACTCACTTCATTGCCAAATTGCCTTTCATAATTATATGAGTTCAATGAACATTTTCTAATATTAATTTATTCCTTTGTGCTGATTATTTGGAAACTCATATCCTAGATTCTGATCTACTGCAGAGGAGGAAGAATAATGTATATGTCTTAAGCATGCACAAAAGAGTGGTGAAATTGGTAGAAATTGATTTGTTACTGTTCTGAAATCAAGCTAAGAAGCAAACCTTGACTTGTATTTTGTCCTCATATTTTCTTGAGGAAATGATTCTCTCTGAAAGGGGTAGAGGGGGAGAGGAGAGGACCTTTTGTCTAACTCATCTTTAATCTCTCATCCCCATGTTCTTGGGTTGTTTCTCAATGACTCATAGAAGGGAAAGTGATTCACCAAGTCTTTCACCAAAAGTAGCATTTGAGCCACAATAATGTCTGAGCAACTTTAAGATATTCAGACAACTGTGCAGCAGCTGACAACTATTTAATCAGGAAATAATATTTTTTGTATGAATTACAGGAAACTTAAAAATTCTTATATGACCCTTTTGAATTGTTGTGTAACTGTAATTTCAGTCCTAATAGTTCAAAAATCTGATTCTAGTTTCCTTCAAATGGCTTACTACTGTTTATCTATTCCAACATTTTGTGAAACTACCCTTATAAGCAAAAGATGCTTTCATCTAGCATGATTATGTTCATAACTTGAAATAACAAAAAAGTACTGAGCTAAAATTTCAACATGGCTATTTTGGTATGGTGCATTTTTCTTAAAAAAACAGACTTGCAGTGCAGTCATTGGTCAGAAAATATACAACAGCTCAACATTTCCCACAATTAAGCTCTGTCTCAACATAATTAAATTACCCAGTATTGCAGGTCTTTAGGAAGAGTGAAGAAGAATATTTCTTATACCAGAACAGGCTCATCAGCTTAGGCAATTCTGGAAACAAGACAAAATTCTTTATCTACACAGTTTTCCTGCTGTTTGCCCTGAAATTGCCTACGATTTGCACCGAAATTAGATTGGGGAGGAGGGTGTTGCATTATCTTCCCACTTCTGAGATTCATATATGTCACTGAACAGCTTTAAAGTAAAATGACAGAAGGCCATCACCTTAAGCTGTTTAATTAAACCGGGAAATTTAATGAAAAAATTGTGTGGATTTCTGTTGGGAAGTATATTATATGAATATTGCATGTAATACTTTTTTTCTGCAGAAGGCTCCTATGACATTTTTTGCATTAGAGAATATCTGAGAAAATGAGTACTTTGTCAACAAATGACTTCTTCACATTCTTTTGTGGGAGGTGTTTCTAGTGCAAAATTTAGTAAGTATTACTTAAGGTATTCATAAAATAAAATGCTTCAATAGAACAACAGCTCCATAAGTTATGGCACATTCAGTATCATCAGCACAAAAATGAGAGTAAGCCTAATTCCAGCAGTCCAAGTCGCTGGCTTTCCCAGACACAGTGATCTTAACAATATATTTGCAGTATCTGGCTCTAAATAATCATGTAGCTGGAAGTAAATGCCGGAAAAATGGAATTTACTTGCATCTAAGGTTATCACTATACAGGTTAACTTATTGTGATATACATCAAACAGGTCAATTTACCTACCTTTTTTTTTAATGTACTGCTACAAAATTGGCTCTAACCTAGTATGATTTATACCAGCTGCTTAATCACATGGGAGTGTAGCTGCCATTGAAATAATAGCATTACCACTTGCTGGTAGCTTCCTTTGCTGTGACATGCATTACATTCTACAACTTACCTACTGGTCCTTTGAATTTCTAGTAGATTTGCTGCAAGTCTACTCCTTTTTTTTTAGACTCTCAGTTTTTTGACTCTGGAATTTGTCCTAAATTTCCAGAAATAAACATACTTAGTCTAAAGAGTTTGGGAGTTTAATTAAAAATTTTTAAATTATTCATAGTTCCTAATTTGACAGGACCTTGAAATACTGTGTGCAACATCTGAACCACTCAGAACAATGCGTGTCTTGGTTTATTTTGCAATTTATTCTATTGCATCAAATGGTAGATTTGTACTGTAACTATTTGCTCTAGTGGTGATAAGGTTAAATAATTAACTGAACTTGCTTGAAGTCAAAACAGTTATTTATTCTTATAACTTTGCTATGAGAAGTCACCTGTAAAACTTAAAGAAACTAATTTTTAATGATGTGTGCAGCAAAACATTTGACTCTAAAACTTTCAACCTTATGCAGGATTGGCAGTCAATTTTTGGAGGAACTACACCACATCAGTGTCCAAAAAGCAAAGTTTAGTTTTCAAAAGGGCCATTCTCAATGAATGTAACAGGTTTTAGTTACCAGTGGGAACGACGATCTTCTTGAAGAGTAATGAAGCAGAAAGCTGAGCAGAAGATAGCATGTAAGTTTATTTCCTGTGACTGTGTCTGGTAATACTGTCCTGATGCTGTAGATGAATGAGCCATGTTCAACACGTAGTTAAGCACAACACATAGCTCAGTGGGTAATATCCATGGCACTCTAGAAAGCAGGATATATCAGAAACAGAAGTTAAAAATAATTTGAAGGAAGGATAGGGTTCATAATGTTGCATGCCTGGGACACTGCCAAGACACCAGGTCTCAGTGCAGCAATATAAAATCGAATAGAATAGCTGTGGTGGAAGGAAGTTGTTCCCCTCCTTTAAAGGTAAAGTACTTTAAATCATATGAATTACACCAAATATGTCAGCTTATATTCAAAAGGTCCTTTGGAGATGAGGCCCAGACTTAGTGGAGACGTTCTAATGAACTTAACACATTTTCAACTTCTTTTCAAGAAATAAGAGATATTGGAACAAGACCACAGAAATACATGCAAGCGCTTTTGTCAAGACCCTTACCTGACTGCAAGGGAGAGGGAGTGGCATGATTGCACAATCAGCTCTGCCCAAAGTGGCAGCTGAAGCCATAGGAAACCATTATTACTGAGCAGTTGGCACCTATCTATCATGAAAAGGGACTGAGCAGTATTAGTTGTTTCATCATGCCAATCGCTATATTAATATCTGAGTTCTTCCTCAAATGGCAGACAATGAGGAATTGCCTCAAAGGCAAAGGATGAATACAGTAATAAATGCAATGAAGTTAATTTGACATCTCTAGTAAGAAGTGATTATGACTACACCGTCCAGATTAAAAAAGGGATTATTCCGCTTGCCTATACAATACCACCACGGGAGGGATGTATCTCTCTTCAATATCCAAATGTTAGTGGAAATCACTGCACTTAGATTATCCTGGATTAACACTGTTGACATAATCATTTGGGAATAGATGAAACTTTGCAGAAAAACTAATATGAGTGAGATGTAATAAAAAAATTCTCTCAAATAAACAAAGACTTGTGAGGAACTAAGCATTTTGAAGGAGGATTGAGAATCATAGTACTTGCAACAATTACACCCTTTAAATTCAGCTGCTGATTTTAAGCAGAATCATCAACTAATGACTCTCACTTTCTTGTGCAAAGCCATTTAAAAGATATTAAGAGGGTAGCACAAGAAAATATTAGATGATGGTATTCAAAATAACTAGATGCAGCTCACACAATAGAAGGGAGGGGAATCCATCCAGAGGGGAGTGGGCTTATAGGAATCTCATGAAATTCCACGAATCATGGTGCAAGGTGCTGCACCTGGATTAGGGCATCTCATAAGTACAGACTGTGAGAAGTCACTGAGAACAGCCCTGAGGATAAAATCCCAGAGGTTCTGGTGGATGACAGAACCTGATAGGTCCTGAGCCAACTCTGTGCACTCACAGCCCAGAAAGCCAAAAGTATCCTGGGCTGCATCAAAGCAACAGGGCCAGGAGGCTAAAGGAGGGGATTCTGTCCCTCTGCTCTGCTCTGCTCTGCTCTGGTGAGATCCCACCAGGAGTGTTGCATCCAGCTCTGGAATCGCTGACATAATAAAGATGTTAAAACTGTTAGAATGTTGTAGGGTGTAAAACTGTTAGAAGCCACGAAGATGATCAGAGGGCTGGAAAATCTCTCCTGTGAACACAGACTGAGACAGATGGGGCTGTTCATGCTGGAGAAGAAAGGATCCAAGGAGATCCTTTTGGTATGAAAAGAAGGGTTTTAAAATGGGAAGATTGTTTTTTGCATAGGTATATAGTGATAGGACAAGTGGGAGAGGTTTTAAGCTCAAAAAGGAGAGGATTAGATATTAGGGAGAAATTCTTCACAGTGAGAATGGTGAGGCACTGGTTGTCCAGAGAAATTTTGAGTGCCCTGTCCCTGGAACTGTTTGAGGCCAGGTTAGTGGGGCCTTGAGCAACCAGATCTGGTGGGGGGCATCCATGCCCATGGAGGGGGGTCTGGAGCTAGATGATCTCCAAGGTCCCTTCCAACACAAACTGTTCTATAATTCAATGTCCAGTTGATGTTCCTTGCCTTCAACAAAGATGTACAGAATCAGCTTGAATGTGCTCCTTTGGAAGATTTTCAGAGGGACTGTTTATTTACTCATTGGGTGAACCTTAGGTGCAAAATATCTTCTAAGTCTGAACTGTGCTAGTGACAGTAACTTCAGGAATTCATAAACTTTATGATTTTTTTATACTTTTCTGAACTGTTACAAACTCAGGTGGGTGATCAATGAGACTGTATACAAAGTACCAAGACAATAATCACTTTTTGACGATTTCTTTCTTTACAGAGCATATCTGCTTATGAGTGCCAATGAGTAAATGCTCAACAGCTATGCCTCATGAACATTTAACCCCCAAATAAGTGTGATCTCAGAGCTAAAGAAGTCTGTACTACTATTCTAATCTGTTTTAAAATACAGCCTGAACAAGAGTGAGCGTGGTATTTTAGGATTATATCCCTTGTGCTCTGGGGAATAAAATGCATCTGGGAGTTGTTTCTCCTGCTTGATGGAAAGGAAATATTAATGAGTAGGTCAGAGTCTCTGACAAATTGATTCCATTTAGCTGGCCTAACGCAGATAGCACTTTAGTAAAGAGTTACATTAATAATCTATCCTTTTAGCTTTCCTGTTTTCTTGTGGAGGTAGGTGCCACTGTTTTCCTATTACTTTAAACAAATGTAATTAAGCAATGGTTCAGTGATTCGACTTCATGAGCCAGGCTTTGATTTTTTTTCTGTGCTGAATCTGCTAAGTTGCTAAGCTTCTTTTGTCTCTTAAAACAAGATCAGGATCTAGATTTATGTGTCTCAACCTTGATGAAACTTCTCAGTGATGAAAGCAGAGAATTGCTATTTGTTTTCAGATGCCTCTTCAGTAAAAAACCACCTAATAGCTTGACAGTTTTCATTTTCTAGGCATCTATATGAGTAAATTAACATCTCTTGCAAATCACAGGTTTTACTTGTCGGGAAATATATGAAGACCTGCAGCTGGACTGTAGTCGAGAAGGTTATTCATGGATCCACAGTTTTACTGCAAATTATTTTACTGCCTCATCTACATTTTACTGCCTTTTTCTGGACCATGTATTTCAATTGATACCTAGAAAAGCACAGCTATTGTGGTAGAAGAAAGTTCACTGAATACCACCCCAGCTACAGGAAGAGTGATGTTAGGCAGCATGCCTGAACTGCATGGTCATCCCAGCAGCCATTCCTGTGCAGGCACCTTGACTCTGCCTGTGTCCTGAGAGTAACGCCTCAGGGAGATGTTTGGTTCTACATCCAACTCACAGTACAAGCAAAATCCCAAAGTTTCAAAACTGGATAGGGATCCTTGCAAATTTTTCCTTACCCAGAAAGCAACACTTTTATTGGTCTGTGGGGAACCCTAGAATTGGTCTAAGGGGCAGGTTGTTAGAAGGAAGTATAAGGAAGTAATACAAAATTTCATAGGAGCCAGGACAGGCAAAAGAAAGTGCTAGAGCTATGGAGAGATGCAGGGTACGGGGGGCTGCAACACAGGAAAAAGTGTTCCTGCAGCTGAGAGGAGGACTAGACGCTCTTATGCTCTTGACTATTGATCTAGAAGTTTTACCTAGTTTGGTGATAGAAAAAACTACAAAACTCAGTGACAGTCCCTTCTGTCCCTCCTGTGCTAATTGATTTAACAGTGAAAGAATGTGCCACTGAGGCAACTGTGTCATTAGTTCAGACACTGTCTGCTCATCTGCTAGAATTAACAGTTAAAACATCCTAAAGCTCTGTGTGGGTTCCTGTATTGAAAATTTATTTTTAAATGTAGAAGAAAGGGAAGAAATTTTAAGCACTATTAGGCATGAAAAGGCAAACACTTCAAAACTAGGAATTATCAGTATTTGAGGCAATAGCAAGTAATCTTGTAGTAGGTAATCATGAAGATTCTATCAAAATACATATGCACGCGGGAGCCAATTAGGTTTGCTTAAGCAACTTTGCATACTGTGTTTTTTTCCTGAGTAGAGCACTGAGTTTTGAAACCTGAAGGATTTTTAAATGTAGGCAATCATAACCAATACTACAGTAATGCCTAATCTTGGCATCCTGATAAGATACCTGCTAAGATACTAATGCCTAGTGATATGTTCTATCAACGACTTTGGCATTTCTGGAGTTTTGTTAAAATATTGTTTCCTTTTATCAATTTTATCAATTTAAAATTTTCTGCCTTTCACCATCTTCTTTACCTCTTTATTCTTATGAAGAATGCCAGGCAGGAGCTGCTTGATGTATGTTTTTCTGCTTTTATATACATCTATCTTATTTTGAATCTATACAACTCCAGCTTTCTCAGTTTCTCATGTGTTTTTATGAGCTGACATCCCTAGAAAGTAAATAGAGCTTTTTTACAGTCTTTATGCCTTTCCACAAAACTTAAAATTATGTTCAACATTGGAAATTGATGAACTGGTGAGGATGTCACAGAAAAAAACCAAATAAATGTAGGAAAAAGAAAAAAGACAGATACAAGAATTGCCAGATACAAGGGCAATTTTCTCTGTTTCTGAAAAAGAGGGGGGAAAGGCATGGTTTACAATGGCAAAATATAACAGGCAGTGACTGGAAATGTTAAATATTTAGCTACATAAATGTCTCAGAGTTCTCACTGCATGTTCACAGGTTTCTGTTCTTCCACCTGCCCTTCCCACTATACCATGGAGATAATTTATAACTGGATGACAGTGACTTTTACTGTATCAGTCCACGCTGGCACAGTATTGAATGACATTCAAACTCACAGCTACAGCTACTGTGGATTTTGGTGTACAGAAGTATTAACAAAATTGCAGCCAGTGGGTTCAGCAGGATAATTACTCCTGTGTGTTCACTGCTCATGAAACCGCACCTGGAGTGCTGTGGAAGGAGTCCAGTGGATGTCCTCCAGAAGAGGTGAGGACTGGAGCATGTGGTACATAGAAAAAGGCTGAGGAATCTGGGTTTGTTCAGGCTCAGAAATGAGAATGAAGTGAGACTATTTTGCAACTTGCGCTTATCAAATAGGAGGAAATAGGGAAAATGTAGTCAGACCTGGAGGTGCAGAGTGGTAGGAAAGAGAGTCAGAAGCTGGAAAACAGGAAATTCTGACTATATCAGAGGAAAATATTTATCATGGGGACAATTAAATACTGGAACAGATTAACTGGTAAGGTTCTGGGATCTATGTCTTGGCAGAGTTTCAAATCCTAACTTGATGAAGCCCTGAGCAGCCTGACTTAGTTGACTTTAAGCAAGGTTTGAACTACCCATTTCCTCTTCAAATTCAACTATTCCACAGATTTGTGTGGGATCAAATAGACTCCAGTGGTCAAGAAAAAAAAAGTATTTCTTAAGATTTACATTTAAAAATCTTAAAAGATCATATAGTAAGTTGTTTTTATTCACTTAAAATAAAACTAAATGGAAAATATACAATCAAATGAAATATATTAAATTTTTGTTTTCATATCAAAATCTTTTGCGAGAACAACCAACATTTGCTTGTAACATATTTTAAGATTCTTTTGTCAGCATGCCTTCTTGTTATGAAGGCATGCTGACGAAAACTTTTTGTATCATCTAAAGATGCAATTCTTGATATTTAGGGCTTTTTTCTGATCCATTTTGAGGGCATATTAATCCCTACTAATACCAAATGTAGAAAATAAATAATTTTATAATATTTAGGATAATATCCTGACTCAGCGATTTTGTCTGTTAACTACTTTTTGTGTATGCAGTCTTGTATATCTGGTGATTTGTTTCTTTGGAATCATACAGTATGCTCCCAAAGTACACCATAAAAATGACATAATCATGATGTTATCTGTTATGTTGCAAAGTGTGTGAAAATATTGTATTTATTGTTAAATACAGCCTCAAAGACCTCATGACAGTGCCAAACAAGTAAGTTGTTTTCAATTAAGGACATTGTCTCAGTGCTCAGTAAATGCAGATTATTTATGTATGAGCTTGATGCTGTTAGAAAATGTGTAGCAGAATCATGCAGTTCATCTTTTGTTTGGATGGAACTGAAAGAAACAAAGACTAAGCACAACTATAGAAAAAATCATGCCTACAATAAACCTAGATCATAGATGGTTAGTTTATTTTGTATTGCTCATAAAGTATGGGTGCCCCTAATGATTCCATTAGAGTTCAAATAACAGAATTCAGCACAAATGTACTTCTACTGAGCAGTGGAAACACAATTTCTCTGAAACTGCAGCTGCTGTAGTTGAAGATTAGTCTCTTACTATCCCTTAGGGAGATGACTGTCTCTGCCAGCTGACTTAGTTTTTATACTGCCAGCGATTTATTAGATTGCTTTGCTCTTAAGTGTGATAATAGGCCTTATGCTTAGCAAGGTTTAGAGACTTCCAGTGCATTAATATTTTATGGCAATGACAGTCAAGACACATTTTGTTTACCTAACAAGACAAGCCAAGCTACAGCTGATGTGTACTGGAGATTAGATTTAACTGGTAGGAACTCTGCTAATTATGTCTTTAATGCTTTGAAATGATTTTTATAATTGTAATCTAATCATTTACATATTTGATGCATCAACATTTTGTTGCACCACTGCTTTGTGTGACTCAAGTGCTACAGAAACCTTTTGTCTGTAGCCATTTTATTCTGTACTTTGGTATCTATAAATTTTCTTTAGATAGTTTATTCAGTTAGATATAACAATATTTGGAAGCTGGGAAAACTCCCAGCTAGGATCCCATATAAACCTGCTTGGGGGATTCCTCAGTTTACAATGAAATTGACTGAATGTTTTAATCTTGTAGACATACACCCCAGTTGCTGTACTTGTTCTGTATAATGGTCAAAATAGTACCCTTGTTTGCTGTCACTTGTTTCAGTGACAGTGATAGCTTTTGCTGGCCAAATAAATATTGCACATGAAGGAGTCCTGTCCTGATTTCTTTTTTGCTTCTTCTCAACAAAGCAGATTTATCAGCTATTAGTTGTAGAAGACATAGAGTGAAGATCAGTGGGTCAGGTGTCTGACATTGATTCACTGTTATCTGCAAAAAAAGCTCCAGGGACAGGATTGAGCATATTTACCAAATAATTGCATATGGAAGGGTTTGATGCCTCAATTACTTAGGCACAAGTATATCAGAAGATGTTAGATGTAGGTTCAACAAGTACTGATATCAGCAGTTGTATGGTTTCAGCTGCAAATGTGTGGTGCTTGTGGCAAGAGGTAGAAAAAAGGGAAGCAAAATTCAGCTTTTGTTATGAAATGTGCTGGTCCATGGTTTTAAACATTTAACTTCTCTTTGCATTAGGCTTAAAACAGACTTTGTAGGATTTGAGCTCATATTATTCTTCAAAATCATCTAAAAGAAAAATTTCCTGTAGAAGTTTAAGGTAACCCATAGGTTACCAATATATTTGTTTTTCTCCATGTCCATAAACATGATGAAATAGAGTGAGAAGTTGCAACAGATCTATATTGTTTCTGAGGATAATTTTTAATTGACTGATGGCGTGAGTTGGCTTGGTTTGTTTCTTTTTTAATACCTCTATTGAATATAATAATTTTTTATTTTAGTGGTCCAGAAACTGAGACCTGATCTTTGAGTTTATATATTCATAACGATGTAGAGGGCAAATGAGACTTCCACTCTGCAGCCCAGTGATGGCTGGTAAGCTGAGCACTGCAGTTTCTCAACTGTAATGACTTGCAGAATGTGCAATGTGCTACTGCCTCTTCCCAGACACTGTTGTAGGTGAAGCTGTGGTAAGCTGTGATCTCAACCCTAGAGAGTCCTAGTGGAGCTGTCAGAGTGCTGGTCAAGAGAAAATTGATCACATACAAACAGGCACACATCTTATAGAGTAATAGTAAGGGTGGGTATGTGCACATGTAGGCATAAGACAAATTTCAGATAAAGTGAAAATAACAGTAACAATAATCTTCTCTGCTAAAGTAATTCTTTTGTCTCAGTGAAATCTGGCTTGAACATTAAATGTTCTTTTGGCAAACCTCTTGGGATGCACAGGCAGAGTAACAGATATGATCAGTCACAGGAATAATTATGAAGTCTGCCTGTCATTCAGCAAGCCTAACAACACAATCAGGAACCATCTCATTTGTGAATAGCAGGGAGCTAGGTAGGATTTTCATTTCATAGCAAGTTAAAAAAAGGAGTAGACCCAGGAAGCTGCAGTAGGCTGCCAAAATTATGGTTGCAGGATCAAATTTTTATCAAAACTGTGTTTTGACGATGGCTGGTGGGGTTGAAAACTCCAGGTTTTCTACCTCATTTGTCACCTATTTGTGTGCACAATTTGCTAAGGATGGTTAGATGTCTGCTCCCCTGTGTTTCTGGCACTGTGGAGGTTTGTGGCCTGCAGGATGCTCAAATACAGCCTGTGAGAGTGCAGTGTAGCAGTGGGGGTAGAAGCAAACCATGGGTTTTCAGTGAATTTAAACAGTCAGGATTATCTTGTCAGTGACAATTGCCTAAGCAATTGTCATGGCTGTGTGTACGCTTATATTTTCCAGGGATGAAAATGTATGTAGATGTGAATGTCAATTAGGCATGGCCCTCAGGCCCTTGGCAAGAGGCCAGTGTGGCCACTGATAGCAAAAGTTATAGGTGTTTCTCCTGTAGCGAATATGAAAGTGATTTTGGCTTGAGTGGCTTCGGGGACATCACTGTGTGCAGCCTTTACCCAGATTCAAAAAAAGAATGGTGAAAAGAGAAGGCATCAAACAATAGGTAAAAAAGCTTTTAGATGGATACTCCATTTTCTGGTTTTTGTCTTTATGGAGTATCTGTATCACACCACTTGATCTTAGTACTGGTGGTCTCTCCATGTGCTCTTCAGGAATTTTCTAATGAGTCTTATTCTACATTAGGTTTATTTTAACAGGAAAGTATACCTTGTGCATACTTTAAGAAAGTATGTGCTAACATTTATTTGACAAACAGTACAGATTTATGCCCTGCAGCCTACATTTATGCACCCGCTTCAAACATTCCAATGAGCAAGTTTTTGTTTACTCAATGTGTGTGGAAAGAATGTCTCATAAGTACTGGTGTGGATAGAGGAGCCTAGCCCATGTGAATTGTTCATTCTGAAAACGCTTTGTAAAAGTATCCTGAAAATTTTTCTGTGTGTTCTGCTAAATTGGTTTAGGGAAGAACACCATATTATTTAGCTAATCATCTATTTAGACAAATATCATAATCATAGCAAATCATAGGTTAGCAGTAACCTTTGAAAACATGGAAAACCTCTGAACAGCATAGTCTACAGGCACCATTCTGAAAAGCAATTACATTTTGAAAATTAACATCTCTTTTTATACAATTTGAACAGAGATTAGCAAATAAAAAATTTGCCTTCAGTAGTTCCTGAAATCCAATTTGGTATGAATATTGTGAAAACTAGCAATTGAATTTATTTACTGTTAAAGTGAATTGAATATCCTTTCACTTAGACTGAAATATAGTCTAAAGCAACAGTTTCCTTCCATTCTAATTAGTTTCTTTTCCTGATTACCTCTAAGAATGAAATGAAAGCAGTCAAAGATTGAAATAATTCCTATATTTTATTTTGTTATTTAGACTTATCTTGCTTGATACTTAACCACTGTTTTGCATCTCATTGTGAAAACATGAGGGATAATTAGTCCAAATATATGTGCCCTTTACTTGAAAATATTTGCAAACTGCATCATCGAAATGTATATATGATATGAATTGAAAAAGGGGGAAAATAAAATCAATTACTCTGTTTTACAGAAAAGAAAATTCCCCTAGAGATCTGAAAAATAAAACCATTCATTATAGAAGGGAACTTTTAAAAAATGGATAACTTTATATGAAGCGTACCTTTAAAATCTATTACATTACTAGAAAAACAAAAAGTCATGTCAGAAAAATTTTAAAAAGCTGCAGCACCTATTTATTTTTCAGGAAAATTTCCAAAGTATACAGGAAATAGAAATCTTGCTCACAGTATTTCAGTTTATTGAGTTCTCTTTGCCTTGAAAATCATAGCAGAAATCTCTAAGGACTCCTATAAAGATGTATTACGTCATAAAGCAAACTAAGGATAGCAACCCATGTTATTAAACTGTCAACATACATTATACTGCAATCTATCCCCAATCCAACTCAACTTAAAGCCCCACTTTTGGCAGAAAGTTTAAAACATAAGACTACTCTCTAATCATCTAAAGCCCATGGTACTTTGGAAAAAATGTTGTAATAATCACTCCACTACTCCATTACAGTATGTGTGAATTTCATTGGTTTAGTACTGCAAATGCTCAACCATTACAAGGAAGGGCTCTGAAGGATTACCACTTAAATGGTTTTATTAGTGATGCTGTAGATTTCTTATTTCACAGAATGTTAATAAAGGTTTGGTGTAACAGACAAAATGAAAAATAAATCTTAAAGCCCAGTGCTTAAACCTTGCTTAATTTCCACATTAATATTTAAAAACAAACCAGATAAAATTATGTTGATATAAAGTCTGCCTTCTCACCTAAAGAAAATAGGGCTATTGCTTTGAATGATGAAATACTGAAGATCAGTGTTATGTGGCAGGAATTATGATAACTGAAAATTTCAGGTCTGCTGATAACATATATTGAGAGAAGAGAGTCGAGCCCTAAGTGTTAATCTACATCATCATTGTTAGTTTCCATTTTAGCATTCCCAAGGAATCTTGAGGTTTGTTATAGGTATTCTTAGCCCATAATTTATCATAGGAAGTGTAACATATAGGAAGTGAACAGAAAGATAATTTAATCAAGTAACTGCCAAGAAGAGGCCAGTTTTGAAATCTTTGTGAAGTTTTAGTGTGAAATATTTTGTCCTCTTCTGCAGAATGGAAGTGATTGGTACTTTCTTTTTTCCTTCTTTATTTTCTTCCCATCCTCCCTCATGTGCCTTAGAAAAGGAAAAGAGGAAAAAGAAATGGATGGAAAGGGAAAAGAAAGAGGAAAGAAACAAACACTGGCTGACTAGCTGGGGGGAGCTGGGGTGGGTGAGGATTGTAAGGGGCATCCACTTGGATGGCTAGATCTTGAGGTGATGGTCATAGATGTGAAGATAGTAGAAGAGCTATGGTAATAATGACTATTTTTATCTCTTCATAACAAATAGATTGTGAAACCTCTTGCCCTAGAATGCCAAACAATGCAATTATGTTATCAAGAAAAAGATGTCAACCTGTTGAAATAACTCCTCTGAGATTTTTATTTAGTTTAAATATGTGTTTCTAGGTTGAAACATCAGGATCTAAAATAATTTAGCCCCTAGGTTGTTGGAGATTAGAAGTGGTCAGAAACATGAGTTAAGATAGGAATGTTGGAAATGGTAGGAACTTAAACTCTGTTGTACCAGTCTGCCCACAATCCACATGCAATAAAACACTCCTGCTAGAAATTCAAGAATTAAATAAATAGGTAACAGACTTGATACGAATTCTTAACCAACATCATGTCAGCAACAGTGCAGTAGAAATGGAATATTTGTAAAACTTCTTTTAAATCTAAAGTTTCACCTCATTGAACTGTCAAAAAGTATATTTACCTGTCTCACTCACAGTGGCAAACTATCATTCAAACTACATGGTATGATATTATTTTGAAACCATCATTTCTCATTATAGCTGCAATTAGATATAGCCAATCTTTTTGTATGGGAAATAAGTAAGTTAAGGAGGTATTCTGCTTTCTTGGACATATTTCTGTCCAACAGTTCCCACAGCAGGGAGCCATGTTAGGAACATGTGAAAATAATAGAGAAACAAAATGTCTAATGTAAAATTTATTTACAGTTTTCCTGAGCTAAACTGTCGTTGAGAATTTTGTTGATAATGAGAAATTACAGTATGCAACACAATGCTGCCAAAGAAAGCATCCATGCAGACCCTGTAGTGTGCATCTGAAGACTAACATTTCCTGAATATATGAATATTTGGATGGAGTCACACTTTGACACATTCCTTTCTGGGATCCTTCAGATTTCAGTCCAGCAACTGCTGGACATTTTTTTCCTCCACAACCTGCGGGGTAAGGAAAGAAACAACTAGCCAACCCACAGGAGAAGCACTAAAAATAACTAACACCCTCCAACTTCCTTCCTTTCCTACAGCCAGGGGCCCTTAATACCTGCTGATGAGCATCCTTTCAGAATAGCTCTTGCTTGCTTTAACACCTTATTAGTATTTTATTGATTAATAATTAGAATAGGATCAAAATAGGATAGCAATTGTGATACTACACTGTGTATATTTTAACCTTTAGCTGAGACAATATTTCATCCCATGTTGTGCCTATTGGAAGATATAATTTTCCATGGAAATGCTGGTGTGTAGTCCTTGTTTTGAAGTTAGAGTGTAAAAGAAGGACTCTATAGTTTATGCAGCAGACCCTGCATTTCTAACTGGCTCATGTATAGGTTAGCTGACCACACACCTTGCTGTGAAGTGTCACAGTGTTTAGGGAAAGTTCTTCAGATATGTTACTTAGACCAGCAGTGTTTATTTCATACAATAATTCTGCAATAAGCTGCAATCATGCCCTGGTGTCCAGCATTGAGGAGGTTGACAAAAAAAAAGGTTTTTCTCTTTTCTTCAGGACTTGAAGGTAGAGGAATGAATGTCACTCTAGCAAAATGTAAAGCCAAAAGCAAAACACATTACTTTATATTTCAGCATCAATTTACATGTCTCATCACATTGAGGAATTATGTCTTACCTCACAGAGGTTAGTGGTTGTCTCTGGCTGAAGTGACAACCCCAACACGCATGTTTGTGGGCTTACCTGCTTTTCTACTTTCTGATTGGAAAGTGGATTTGGAGACAAGGTACTCCACAGGGAAGAGGTCCTTGTAGCATACAGAAGCCCTTGTTACTCTGAGTGTCATGGGGCTAAGAAAAATTAATTATCCACAGATGTGAAGAATTCACTAAAGAGGGGTTTTAATTCATGATGATGCTCCCATTCTACAGGCATTTGGCCAAAACTGAAAGCTTGCGAATGACCTGGGGAAAAAACAAATCCTTCAAAAAGCTAAAACTGCTGAATTTGAAATAATGAAATCGAAAAAAATATTACATCGAGTATTAAAATAGTCAAGACATTGACTTCTCTTTGTTTTAGAGAATGTATTTAGAGTTGATGCTCTGTGACAACTGAGACAGAAAGACTTTCCATGGTGTTCTTTTCCTGTGTCTAGATTGTTATTGCATCACAGACAAAGAAATACTAAGCCATGCCAGGTATTCTGTGTCCATGCTTGAGTAAAAACAATTACAGTAAATAGCTAAGCATTTTTTAAAAGATAAGAAAAGGTGTATTTAATTTTTATTACAACTTTAATTTCACTATTCCAATGTGACAGCAGAATTTTACTTTGCAAAAATGTGAAGGGGTATTCCTAATACCTTGATTTAATTTCCTCTGCACTGTGGGGATGGTTTATATCAGAGGCATTTCTTGAGATGTTGTTGTAACTAGCTGCTTCTCAACAATGGCAAGAGCATTCATGTGCTGGAATTATCTCCAAATACTGGGATAGAAATACATGTCTGCTGAAATAAGCAGAGGTCAAAAGACCACAATGTACTCTTTTAAACTGTATTCCAAGATGTTTGTGACTTACTCATTTCAAAATCCTCAGTCATGGTGAATCTAGCAATACAGTGGGGGTGAGCTGCTAAATGTTGTGTGCTTAATTAACACACACTTTAACAAGAGAGACTCTCTCCTCACCTCCCTCATTTCTATGCTCCATGCACAAAGGGAAGAGAGGTCATTCCAATACATTTGTTGCAAGCTTAGAAAAAGAAATCAAATCTTACCTGTAGTACTTTAATGTGAATATTAAATAACGATGTCAATAGCTTTAGTGAAAACCATAGTGAACCAGTAGTAGATATGTAAGCAGTGAGTATTTACACACTCTGCAGGAAAAAGGACTATATTGTAAGCAAATGGCTAAGATTTTAATTTCCTTTTTAAGCAAATGTAGTACGCAAAATGAGCTTTTGATCTTGCAAAATTCAGTCAGTTGTCAAAAATCAATTTGAGCAAAATGTTTTGCCCATCATAAACATATAATCCCACAGAATTTGTACTGTTCTTTGCCAGCTAATTAAACCAAAAGGCATCTGGGGTATATAACTTGGTATTGTTCAGTTCTGTGGGAGACTAGGATTCAGACATAAAATTAGTGTGGGAGGTATTTCCCACACTCGTCTGCTCAGCTCATGAAGGCCAAAAAGAACCTTGCAGCTGTGAATGCACAATTTTATATTTCTGAGCTAATTTTTCCAAGATCTGGATTTACTGTAGCATGTTTCTTTACCCACAGAAATCAGATGGGAATGAATAGTTATGTGGAAATTTCTATTTGGACTTCCTCTTCTCCATTCTCTTCCACACACAGTTTCTCAGTTGCTCAGCCATATCCTTTGGTGATGTAGTGTTATGGCTGTTCACTAGTTGGTCATAACCTTCAATTAGGGCATGGACATCAAATGAACAAGAATTTAAATGTCTAGCCTCAGGCATTACAGAAGGGCTGATTTTCTTGCAGCAAGATATTGCTACAATCATAATTTTGTTCTAATTGGTCATCCCTGCTGTATACACATATCTTTATCTCATTTGTTCCCCTTCCCTCCTTGTCTCGTTAATTTCAGTGCAGGTATACAGGCATCTGGGTCTGCTATTAAAATTGGCTGTATGCCAGTTGTGGGAGAACGTCAAAGTCTGCTTTTTATTTTTTTACTCCAGGCATTTTAGAAAAGACAGAGTTCAGTGATGTCTCATTTACTGGACAATAGTTCCCTGTGCTACACAGCAAGGCCTGGGAGAATTTCAGAAGTATGAAGTGGTTTTCAGAAATGCCAAGCAGGGAGGAGGAACCAATGCTGGCAGCATCCATATCAGAGATATCCCTTGATGTCTCCATAAGGCCTAGGCCTCTCATTTTTGGCAGGTTCTTTCCTCCCTTCACTGCTGCTTCTCACTGACTGTGTGGACTCATTACAATTATAAGCAAGCATGAAGTTCAAAACAAATGCTTACTTAAAACAAGAAGCCAAAGATATCTCTTGTAATAAAAAGTTTTGAAAATTAACTGAAAAATAGCTAACAAAATCAGCTGGTCACAGTTTGTGACTGGAATAAAGAGCAAGAACAAATAGTTAATTCATTGAGACTAGGTACAGATATGCTCAGCTCAAAATAGACTTTGTTTAAGATTAAAACTTTCAGACATTTTTCCACCATCATGCAATATTGGTACATGTAATGCTGGTATCCCTTGCAGAGACCAAACAATTCTTTTGCTCCATCAGCTCAGGTGGAAATTGATTCTTTCCACTGGTATGAATAAATCAATTCCTGCCAGTGCTTACTGTGGGCTTTGCTACAGAGCTGTGTAACAATCTGCTACACTTCTGCAATCCTGGCTTTGCTTTTAAGCCCTGCAAAGTCTGTGTTCTGAAGTTGAAGTCTTTGAGTCAAAGATGGGTGAAATGTAGGTTAATAATGAAAATATTTGAATGTGGGGTAGTCTGATCTTGAACAGGTTTTTCAAGATGTGGCTCAGCAGAGCATTACTGAATGAAAAAGACTTCTGCTACTTAAAGCACACCATACTTTTTCTCTAACTCTCGGACAGATGGAAAAAGTTCAATGCACTGACATGACAGCAAACAACCAGCATCAAAAGTGAGGAGGGACTGGTTTCTCTGCAATGGAAAAGATTTGGCTTTGTGAATATTTCCAGTGATATCAGAAGAGTACTTGTTTCTGAAGTATCATATAATCTTGTGTTTTGCTTGCTTTTGGTACTACACATCCTATGAGTAAGAATTCCTTGAAATACAGAACTTTGGGAAACATAGTTTTTTCTTGCTAGTAGTCATAATCAATTTGTCCAATCTTTACCCTGCTTTATTGCATGTAAGTTCCTGTGCTCTGTTTATTTTTCATTCTGAACATTTAAAAACTGACTTCTTCCACTTCAACGTGCTTTCTGTTTGGCATTTCATTCAAAATGAGTTTCAGACTTTCTATCAGGACATGTGCTCAAAAGTGTTCGTATCTTTCTGCTTCTGCAGGGATTAATATTAAAGTTCCCATATGTTTCAGTGGTGCTGGATCAAGCCTAATGTTACGAACATCAAAGATAATGTATTATAATGAGCATTTGTATTTGTGGAAGTGTAGCACATGTTATGTACAGTATGGACATTTCTGTAGCAATCAATTTACATTTAAGAGGCATCTTTAAATCTGTGGCAAGATGCTCATTAGCAAATATATAAGTTTATAACTAATTAGTAGATCTGAAAAGCTATACAGAATCTTATAATAATTACCTTTTTCTTTTTGTTCTGCCTTCATTTTAAATGTGTGTGCCAAATATTTTACAAGCAAAACCCCTCGAATTTTAGGATTAGAACATTAGAACTGATTGCAACTTGTCAGAGACTACTTCGGGGATTTGCTGCACCTCTTTCATTAATGAACTGCCATTTTCATGTTGAGGATAAAAAACAAGGGAAATAAAGGGTTTCCTTATAATGACAAGATCTGTTTAAAAGCAAGTATTCTTTTCAATTTCCAGGTTGTTCATCAGTACTTAACTAACAAACACACCTCATTAATCTGTTCATACTGCAGCTGAAATAATCAAGGATGTTGACACATGAAGAAGGAAAGTATTTGTTTTTACAGCATTTAAAACAAAAGATAAACTCATTGCCAAATGGGCAGGGACATGAATGTTAAGGAGAGATATTTTGTATCAGACTGAAATATGATATGAAAAGCAATAAAGTAGCAACTGTACTGAAATTACTAGATGACCTCCGCAAAAATTTGAAACTATTTTCAAAATAGAATAATAGAAAATAGAATAAAACATAATAAAAACAGTTATAAGGGCACCATGCCTTTATTCAAAGTCTCCAGTAATCACTGTAGTAAATTTCAATATATAGAATATTAACATTTCACCCTTTATCTTTGTTTACTGGACAATCTGAGTGTTAGTTATTAAGTTATTCAAAGGCAACACAAAAGTTCATCTCAAAGTTGTGTATTTCAAGACTGGCATCTGACAGTAGTTTAAATAAAGATTTATACCTGGTATCTCCTGTTTTGTGTGATGGTGTTTAAGTATTAAGCACTAGCCCAGTGGAAAAAAATGCCTGTAAGTTTCTATGTATTTTTGGTTTGAGATTTTTTAGGAGAATGCTTCTGACTAACTGAAAAAAAAATGTTTAGAAAGAGAACTTTTAAAGATTTTTTAAACCTGAAATTACTTTTCAAATATTTCTACTAATATAGGCATGCCAAGCAGCGACAAATATAGTACAGCCATATATATTATATATAATGTAAGTTTTGCATTATGAAACAGGGCAGATGTGGCATAGGAAAAAAAAGGATATTAATATCATCCTAGATAATTGTCACTGATGTGCATACAGCTCTTGGAAAATCTGGTACTTAACAGCTGTGCCACTACCCAGAGTTAGGGCAGCTGTCAGGTCTGAGGCTTCCCTAGTGTAACATGCTGTGCAGAGGTGGGAGGTGTAGCAGAGTGCAAAAGTTCTCTCATGTTGATCTCTGTATGCAGCTTTAAGATGTCCAGACTGTTTCCACAATGTTACAGAAAGTTGTTACCAAAATGATCTGTGCCATTTTCCAAGATACTGTTAGAAAAATACGAAAAAACCTTGTACTGATGACACAACCATCAGCTAAAAGACAAATGGTGTGGTCTCTGTGTGTGGAAGAAGCATGAGGGCTTCCATTGGGGAAGGAGGAATGGTATGGTTCTTTTCCATAAATCACTGCCTAAATATTTTCATATTAAAAAAATGTAGAAAGTAGTTTATAATTCTGTACACTACAGTTATAATAAAATATATGTTAATGAAACTTTTGCCGAAAATAGGGTGTCCTAAGTCTGTGGGTGGTTGCTTGTCTGGTATGAGGGGTTTTATTTCCTCTCCTTCCGTCACCATGCCAGACCACAATTTGCCAAGAGCTACCACACTGGTGATCTCATTTGAAGTGGGTTTTCTCTAAGCAAACTGTGAGACAAATTTATCACAGGCAGAAACTGCACCTTTTCCTGGCAGCCAGGGTTTTCTTGAACTACACTACTCATCTTCTCATATGTACTTGGACTTAAACAGCACAGAGTCCTCCTGTCAGGAGCGGTTTTACACCCAGGTGAGCAGCTGTGTCTGCCAGCAGCCAGAAAGCCAATATAAATGAGAGGGGGTGGGGAGGGCAGGCAGTGTTTTCTTATTGCGAGGGAGGGAGGAAGGGTAAGCGAACTGTTGCTAGGCAATGCGTTTCTGGATGACAGATCCTCTGCTTTGCTAAGTGACCAGAGTAATTATTTTTGGCAAATCTATGCAGTACTATGCAGGCTGTCATTGGCCTGTAAAGAAAGGAATGGGAGCGTATAAATATACAAAATGTATTTGATCCTTTTAAAAAATTGGAGGTTTGCAAGAACTAGTCATCTGGCACACATGCACTTTCCTTTGCCTATCTGTTTTTTCTTCCCTCTTTCTGAATTGGTTACCTTGGTGTGAATCAAGGTTGTTCTGATCCTCCTCTAAAATCTCCAGCTGCTGTTGAGTTGTTTGATCCATGCCATATTTCTTGGCACTTCCAGTCAGAACGATGGAAACGCAATGAGCCAGTACTGCTCTTGGATGAGCTGCAGAAGCAGCAGGTGCTAACAGGGTGAATTGATAACAGCCACTTAAAAAACCAGTGCCCTTGCCAGTTTTATCCCAAGCAGAATTGTGCTGTGCTTGCTGCTGGCTGCAAGGAGTTCTTCCAATCAACACTGAAATGAGAGATGGAGATAAATAGCTCTGACCTTTACTTATAGTGTGTGAGTTAAATGAAGAAGCCTAAAAATACACTTTGAAATTTTTTAGTAGCATTTCCAACGGCCATTAAAAGCTGATTTGAACCCTAAAGATGAAGACTTTGCTTGCTTGGTAATGCTGCTGAAGGATCTGCAGGGCATGCCCTTTAAACCCTATGCCAGAGATATAAACTCTTGTTCTCAGACTCCAGAGACTCAATGACATTTTTTGAGTTGAAAAGAATTCTGAAGTAAAAGTTCTATAATCTTTCTCATACTGATGATGTTTTTCATCAGAAGGGCAACAAGACATATTGTAAATTAATGTGCTTACTTATTATCTTAGGGTTGAATATAAACCTGTGACTACCACTTATACTGAAACCTTAAAAATCCCTTAAACATAGCTTGTTTTTCATTCAGCCACAGACTTGAAACTTAGCTTGGGTTCAGGGAAGGGGTGGTGTGGAAATTTATTTTTTTTTCTCTTGAACCATTTTTTTTCCCCCCATAAGGCTTTTTGAGAAACCTGGAAGTGATTTTGGAGTTTAACATTCAAAACCCAGAGAAACTCAGCCATTCTACTTTCCTTTGTGGGAATATTTTTTAATGCTTCATTTGAGCTTGAAATGAACCCAAACCTCAGGAAAAATTTTCCCAAACATTAGAAGTGGAGACGGTTTATGTAAACATCTGACAAACAAAACAACTAATTTTACTCAGCCTGTGCATTTGCATAGCTGTGTAAGATGCTATTCTTTCATGCTGAGTTCCATCCCCATCTTGCCCGTTTAAGAAGAATATAGGCACAGCCAATCCCAAATCCTTCTGGAGAAAAATCCCAATCCAACTTGTGGCAACTTGCAAGCGACATGGTCAGGGGAATGAAGTGAGAAAATGATGCCAGGAAGGGCCAAGTCACCGCCAGAATGTCTGGGAGAGGTGTGCCACAGGATATCAGCCTTGTGTAATTTGTCACAAGGTGTGATCCTTGCAGAAAGAATGGCAGAGAGTGGAGGAGAGAGGCCTCTTTTTCTTGACTGAAATTCATGCTTGGTCATTTAGGTTGGTGTTGTGGGGCAGTTCCCCTTGCTAAGGGATGGAAATCAATCCCAAGTATCTTAAATAAAGATAGGAGGATGCAGCATGCTGTAATTATCTTTGAAGTATGTATTTTTTCCTGCTGCATGCTGCTGCTGGTACAGCTCTGACTAAAAGAACTTGCCTGGAGCATCAGCACTTCTTTTTCATCTGCTGCTTTGTTCTCAGGGGCTTTCTGTAGTTGCCGGCCTTAGTGGAAAAGATCAAATAGCTCTGGCAGCTTTCATAGCAAGGTAGGATGTCATTTAAATAAAATGATGCACATGTATGGTGTAAGCCAGCCTCCCTGCTGAGAGGGCATAACAAACAATTAAAGAGCACTTTCCTCTGGGGATGAATGGCTTTTGGGGAACTATTTCAGTTATATGTGAATTATATATGTATTACTCGGGACAAGTGATCTTGTAAAGTGAAACAGCTGAGAAAATCCTCTGATGACACTGTGTGCAGTCGCAAGGGAGCTTCCCTGTGTTTGCTGAAGATGGGGAGAACTTTGAGTTGATTGCAGTCAATAAAATATGTTTAAAAAACCAGAATAATCATAACTCCTATTTAAACAGAAGAATATGAACTGATAAATTAAAATAAACAATTTAATTCTAGCTTGAAGATCAGAGCAGATTGCACCCAGGTTATTGACTGCCATGCTGCTGTCCGAATGGAATGTGCATCAAAGCCAAAATCCAGTATTAGATGGAATTACATGGGAACATCACAGAGTAAAGGAGTGTGTCTCTTATTTACTGGGAAAAGGACTAAAATGAGGGAACAAAATAGAAGAGATAAGAAAACTACTGTAATTGGCACTCATCTTCTTGTAAAGAAGGAAATTTTCCATAGGTGACTTGAGGACCTGCTACATAGTGTGGGGTCATGGCCTTATATATATTGCAGAGGAAAAGCAATTGATGTTTTATGCTTACAACAGCTGATGGCTGCTAATGTGGTGACTGTGAGAACTGCTCAGTGGTATAGCTACTGAATTAACAAACAGCAGGAGTCCTCTAAAGAGGTTTTAACATCTTTTAGTAAAGAGCTCTGGTATGGGTTGCTATCAGAGATGTGCAGAAAAATTGAAAGGGAGGTCCCTCCAAAAAACTTTTAGAAATATACAAACCCTGCAAAACCTTTTCTGAAGTACTCTTTGAAGTTGCATCTGTGGGAACAACAGAAGAAAGGGGACATTTACTCCAGACTTGAACTGTAGATGAAAGGAAATTGAAAAGTAGTTTGACATTTTTAAGAGATGAGTAATATCAAGAAGCTTGACCTTGTAAAACAGGGAAGCTGCTGTTTCAATGATTATGGAATTGAAGACTCAAATTCGAAACAGATAAATAAACAGATAAACAGATAAACTTTTTATACAGAGCTTAGCTCAGTACAGTGCATTAACTTGGGTAATTCCTTATTATGTGAAGGGCTCTACAGGACTCTGAGAGGAACACATTATGTGAACAAATATAAATCCAGTGGCATAAGTATTTTCATAGAAAGGGATATAATTTCATGTAATTTGGGGCTCAAGGCTATTATTTTGAGAAAATAGCAGAGGAAGAAACTTCCCTGACAGGCAGCTTTTTCCATACTATTGTGTGTTATTCATTTCTCTAGTTCTTCACTGCATATTTTACTTGATCTTTACTGCATGCTTTTGTTCACTGCAAGATCTGGGTTAGGTTACACTGTCAAGTACCTTCTAGAAGGTAAGAAAAAAGGTTTCTAGAAGCTAAGGAAAAAATGACAGTTCAACTGTCTAAGTTGAATAGCCTTCTCTGAGAAACACAACAGGACAGAACAATTAGTTTATCCTTCTGTCCTTTCTCATTTTTTTGATAGCTTAACAGGATTCTTCAAAAGTTTCCACATGACCTTCATGTTTGCAGTCTGATATGCAAACCTTGCATGTTAAATCATTGCTTCACTTTTTATAAAGATTGAATCATGAAGGATTGCCTAGATACAGCATTTATTGCTGATATATGATAATTAATTATGATGCTATTTTGGCATTAGTGTTTAATCCCATCTGCCTGCCTGAAATCTAGTTGTTCATGGGAGTAGTCAACCAGCATTTCATTCTTACAATTTTGATACAGAAAGGAATACAAGTCACAATATATAAACACAAATATGTGCACTCTCAGATCTGACTTTAAAGTCTAAAGCTTTCATCTACCAGAGAGCACTGTAGTCTTGCTACTGTTGCCCTTTCACTGAACTCTTGGAGATGTTTTATTTTATGGAAAGATACTTGGCACAACTTGCTTCAATGTGCTCTTATTTGCTTTCTTCTGATCAGCACACTCTATGACTCGCAGCACTTTGAAGTAAGAACATTTCAGCTTTCACTGTTAATGTTAACTTATCATTGTTTCCAGGTTTTTTTAGCAAGCACAGTCTTCTGTTGTTTTTTCTGCTGTACCTAATGTTTGAAGATTTCCATTGGCAAAAACCCAATCTGAACAGACTCCTGCAAAACACCTGAAAGAACTTTTTTTAGTAAAGTATATTTTATACCTTTAGGTTGTACATATGCAGCAATTTCTACACTGTGACCATCTCTTATGCCTACACTGAATCTTTATGAGTATTTTGTTTTTAGACAATTTTCCAGATAAGATCCTTCTGTTATTGATAGAAGAGACTGAGAAATTATATCCTAAAGATGTGCAAAGGTACATAGAAGTTGTAAAAATCTCTGATGGGATTACATTTAATCACAACTATGAACAACCCAGAAAAACACAGATTTATTCTTGTATTATTCTCTCAATTTTATATATGAAGCTTGAGCTGATTTTTTTTTATTCATGAAATTGATGTGTATGTAGTGTTTACTAAAAAGTTGAGCTGTACATGAGGAAGGCTGATTTTGAACATAATTAAAGATTCATAATATGGGCTCATATTATGAATACCTTACATAACCTCTGTATTTTTATGTAGGTATTTTGATTTGTTTTTATTCCTGGGATAATATAAATCAGCCTTCTTCAAAAATTTAAATTACTATTCTGTCACTTAAAAGTCTTTTTTACAGACTTGGAGTGAAAAATATTTTTAATATAAGAAATAAAGTTTGATTTTTGAGCATGTCCATGCATAGTAATATACAATTATTGAAGCAGTTTGATTTAATAGGCTGTATCTCTCTAAGAATAAGAAGCACTTGCGTTACAGTGCACAAGCTCACAAGTCAGAACCCGATTACTTTTAAATGGAAAAGCTTATAATAAATGTGAAGTACTCTAATAATTTTAAATTACTCTATATTGCACATTTTCAGGTCTCTGATCACCTCCAAATTCAAGTGCTTATAAAACTGCTCCAATAATTTTAAATTGCTATGTGCTGAGTGATTTAAAATTGTTAAAGTGCTTCAAAGTTTTTTAATAATTGCTTTAATTTAGAAGTGAGTTGAGCAATACTCCAGTATAACTTCAAGAGATTATTAAACTGATGTTAAAATTTACCATCTGGAAAGAAAATTAAACTATTTCTTTTAAAAAAGGAAAAAGAAGTGGGGGGAGGAAGAGAGAGGGCAGAGATACAGGGGTAAGAGGTGGTAACATGTGAGTGGTGAAGAATACAAGGATGAGAAGAAAAAAAAAATAAACCCAAACCTCACAGAGTAACAGGTTTGTTTGTTGTGTGAGAGACAGGACTTTCAAACTTAGAGCAGCTGCCTAAACACAGCCATAAAGCTCTCCTTAAAGTTATTGCAGCACCACCCAGAGGGTTAGATCGGGTTAATAGTGACAGAAGAAAAGGTCCTTGCGGCTTAGGAAGAGCAAACCTGACAGACGCTGCGCCTCTTAGGCTTTCAACACCTACACTGTTGACTGGGCTGGAATGCAGATACATGTTTTTCCTTATGCTTGTGAAGTCGTGTGGCACACTTAAGTGGCAATTATTTGTGTGAAATAAACAACTGGTTTATTAATTGATATCTGAAGTAACGGTTCTAAGAAGAGCATTTCTGATTAATAAAACACCCTTCCCATAATGACATTTCCTGCTTTTGTTGTGTCCCAATCCATCATGTTACTTGATTTTTATGCTAGAAATTTGTTACAAAGATACAAACTTATTAAACACAGCAAATATCTAATTACCATTGAAGTAATGAAATTTGCACTTCAGATGTTTCTTCAGCTGATGTAACACTTTTTAAGTTTTAATCATTTGACTTGAAAGTTGACATATTAATGATATGCCTAGCAGGGAGAGACCTCTCTATAAAAAGTAAGAGAGGTGAATTTTCAGACCATCTACTTGTAAACAACCAAACCAAACATACAGCTATCAGTTTCATATGAAATTCTCGTCCAAGTAGGAGTGTTGATATGATAGCCTTAGCTGAATTACCTTGTATGAATATGTATGCTTCCTGGATGTATCCTTGCTACCGATCCTCAGAGCCTGGTACAGGCAGTTTTGACAAATACAGCCTGTGTTCAGATTTCTGAAATACAAGAAAAAATATCCAGATTTTTCTTCTTGAGAGATATCCAAGCAGGTAGTGGGGTCAGTTGGCTGCACTGGTCCAGGAGGAGCTGGCAGGGGCACTGAAAGGACAAGGACTGTGTTGGCAGCTGGGGCTTAGAAGGCAGAAAGGATGAGACAAGCCGCTATTTCCCGCTCTGTTCTCATTTTCTTTTTGCTATGGGAAGGACAGTGCTTTGTTTAGTGGGAGTGTACACAGTTTTTTCAGTACTTGCTTTGACCTTTAATCAATATTGATTGATTTTGTGAAGACCTGAAGTCTCTGACCTCTGTCTGGCTTTGCAAAAGTAAAGTTAAAAGGTGCTAATATCTTTTAGTCACTGAAAATGCCATAAATATATCAGGGACAAAACCAAACACTGCTTTCAAGCCCAAAGGATAACTCTGGCATTATTTAAGATGGGTACCTAAATGAAAGTTTTTAATTTTCGACCTCAAGGTACAGAAGTGTGACATTGAATGTAGGTTGAAGAAGTACCTGGCATCACCTTAGAAAACTATAAACTCTTTCATAAACAGTAAATAATTACACAGTTCACAAGTGTCAGAGACCATCAACATGCCTTCATAGGCTCATTTTAAATTGGTCTAAAGAAAAAATTGAAATCAGGCCATATTTCCTTTATTATAGTGTGGACCTATCTTTATTTCTCATGAACTCATGAGAGAACTAATTCAAGAATCATGTTGACTGTCCCTTTTTCTACAGGAAACAATTATTTAGAATTAAAAAAAACTTTCTTTATGGCCACGAAATAAAGAGCACTGCAAAAACTACTTGAATGGCTAGTCATACATTTGGCCTTTAAAGAACTGAACAAAAAGATCAATAACCTGATTTCCTTTTCATCTGCCTGGACTGTGAAGCATAGACCTCTTGCTTTGTTTATTGTGTAATGAAGGAGGTAAGACAGTGTTAGCAGAAAGAAAAGATTATCTCCCTCTGGTAAATATATTGATGTTACAGACAGAGGCACAGTACAGCACAGGGAGTAATGAGAAATTTGACTGCTTTTCTTCCTTTCCTTCCTTTCCAGCTTAGCACTGCTGCATCCCAATGAATTAGCTGCTACAAAGAGAAGGAACTCTTTAAAGACTAGCAACTGAGAGCATTTACAATTAGCTGAATTGATTAACCTTTACAAATGCTGTTACTCTACAAGGTATTTTTTCTTCCTCACTGGTGTAACAATATGCCTTATTGATTAAACATACTTCTTTATGGAAGCACTGATTTGTCTATGGCTTCTCCAGTCATAAAGCTGCCTCTGTAATAGCTGCTGCCTGTTCCTGCTCAGGTCTTAACACTGGAGACGGATTGGCATTTGAGTGGAAAATGGAGACATGCAAACACTGGAACAGGCTGCCCAGGGAAGTGGTTGCATCACTATTCCTGGAGATATTTAAAAGATGGATTTCATGGGCAGCTAAAGGATATGGTTTACTGGTGGATTTGGCAGTGCAGGCTTAACAGTGAGACTCAGTCTAGAAGGTTTTTACCAACTTAAATGATCCTATGATTCTTTGATTCTATGATTATGTAAATAGCTCTCGATGTCTTTAGTGTCAGGAATCACACTGCAAAAGCAAAAGAAGGAAATTTGCATTCCAGCTGCTCCTCTAAAGTGAAGGCTTGCTGAAACAAAGGGAGTTATGCTTTCTATTATATATCACCTACCCCGCACAAAACACATGTTTTGTCTAGCTGGGAAAACCAACAGCTAAACATAAATAAGTATGGAACATTATTTGTAACAACATTTATGGCTTAGGTTATGGTATTTCTTTGTGTGCACATCACATGGGAATTAGGTGATGACAAGATTCTGCTTTTTGGTGATATGTGTTTTTAAATCTCTTTGAGAGCTTTTTTTGGTGGGGATGTGATTGGTAGTGGATTTGCCGCCCTAAAGAAAGAGCTCTGAGAGATCAAGATCTCTTGGAAGGTGCGTGTGGTGCCAAGTGAGTTCCTTCTAACCTTGCAACCTGTGAAGTTTCACGCGAATGTGTGCAAAATACCACTTGAAGTTTCATTCTCATTTTTGGAGAAGGGGGTGTGTGTGGGATTCTCATGAGGGCTGATGACAGCAAAGGCTGTTTCTCTAGGAGTTCATCATGCTCTGCCAAGTGTTAGAGCTCACTGTACCTGGGAGGACTCTGCTTTAAGAAGAGTAGAAATTTAATTTCCCTGCCAGTTCCAGCTGAGGCTTCTTCTGTACAGTCTTTGATGTATTATGAATCATGCTGAATTACACATGTTGTTCCACAATTTGCTTTTCAGCTCAGCAGGGACTGAACAGAGAACGCCAAACTCATTTCACTGAGGACAGTACGTGGGTTCAATGAAATATCCTTCAATGTGTAAAAAAGACATCAGGCTTTATTTATGTATATGAATCACAAAGACCCAGGATTTTAGCAGCACTCTTCCAGATTTTCAACAGAAAAATGGCTTGCCAGTAAAAATTGAGGACACACAGAACATGAAGGAGCTTAAATTACACATTCTTTCAAATGTAGATAAACTGGTTTGAAGAGATCTATATTCTAATGAATGTTGATAGAGAAGGTGTAAATATCATACATACATACGCTTTGTATATTAAACTATATGGTAGCATGTACATGTAATATATTAAACATATATCATCAAGTATTTAATGGTTAATATGAGGAAACTGATGTCATTCCATGGATCAGAGGAACAATGGTGGCACTCAGCCATTTCTTTCCTGAATAGCTGCTGTGTTTTTAAAAATAAAAAATCAGGGAGCTGCTGTAGCATAGTCTGTAGCATTCACAGCATGACAAACAAATTAGAAAACAGCAGATGCAGCACAAATTAAGATGTATTTAGCACAGCAGCCCATCAGATGTGTGAAAGTCTTTTGTATATCAGCTTTGCAAGGTTGATGTATTGCACTTTAGACAGCTGATAATGAACCCTTCTAGCAATTAGAGGTGGAAATACTGAGGATTTGAAATTGTGCTGTTCCCAGTGGGGGTAGGGGGGAAGGGGGAAAACCCTTAGTGAGAAATTTACTGCTTTGTGTGTGTGCACTGAGCAAAACAAAGCAAATGTTTCAGTTTATGCACATGTAGATTTTGAATTTCTCATTTATATTTTTTACATTTAATACTCATGTAATAATTATTTCATTATTTTGTAATTTTAAAAATGTGTATTTCTTTTTTGAAATTACGAGTTTTATTGCTGGTACAATCTCTCTTGGTTTATGTGGGGCTTTATTTAGTCATCTGATGGCAGGACAGTAATCTCACTAATCTATCCTTCAAACTGCCATAACCCTTTTAATGGTTTAAGTAACTTACATCTCAGCAGTTCTGTTGAATTTTGCTTTATTTTTTTTTCTCCAGTGTTTCTGTTTCCTCCAGTGTTCCTCTTTCTACCTCATTTTCCATAGCCAAAATCACAGTTTAAAAACCATGATGGAAGCTTTGCATAAGTAAATGTTGTGAGATTGAAGCCCAGAATCAGTTCCGTGCTTGATCCTCCTGGGTGCTGAGTGCTCTCAGCTGCAAGGAGTTGCAATGGAAATGGAGAGTACTTAACAGCTCACATGCCTGAGCCCCCTGAGGAGAACAGCATATTACAGCAGGGCTGGGATCTATCTGCTATATGGATAATAATAGTTTCCACTTATATAGGGTCTTTCATCTGAGAATCTCAAAATGCACTACAGATTATGGATGTGCTACAGCAGTGACTTTGTTATGGCTGCACCGAGATTTGAAACTGAGGCAGGGGTTAAAGCTCTTTGTTACTTGTGAACAAAAGAATGTATCTTAGTGCCCCCTCGCCAAGCTTATTTTGACGAGGCTTTATAAAAAGTAACAAATTCTTTTTCTGTGAACTAACATATCTATTTAAATTGAATTATGGTTGCTTAAAAATGTCTTTGTACTGGTGTGTGTGGCTATTATTTTATTATTATTAGACATGGTATTTGTAACTTCCCGTTCTCAGCTGCCGTGCTGCTTGAAGGTGAATGCCTTTTGAGAAAACATATCACCAGAATCAGATGGGGCAGCAGGGAAGCTCAGGCTGAAAGTACAGCCTCATCACAACCCTCTGCATAGCAGCGTTGATGGCAATCACTATTTCCCACAGAAAGAGCAGCAGCTGATCTCACCGCTGAAATGTGCAGAACAGTGGTTTTGTGAAAATGTTTCAAGGGTCTCAGTCCCTGTATTACTGTTATGCAATCAGAAGACTGAGCCTAAATTACATGAACTATGTAGACCTCTGCAGAATGAGGGATTTCATGAAAACTCTTCTTTTACACTATAGGGAGTGGATACTGCTAGGATACTGCATTTGGAGACTGTGGGGAAGCCATGGGGGATCTTGGGCAGGACTGACAGGGCCCCTTTCTTGCCATTCAGCATTGCTCCTGCATTCATAATTAAAACTTGCAGCTGATGACAAAACGAACAAAAACAGTGTTTTGACTTCTACTTATGTTTATTGATTGTAGGAGAAACTTTCCATCTTTGCTTTGTGTCATGAAAGACAAAAGGATGAGAACTGCTGGCATATGAGTGGCGTGAAACCTGACTGTCTAATGTGATACTAGACTGGTCCACTGCCCTAGAAAACTAGGTCTGATTGGTTGCACTAGGGGTGGCACCTCCTCTACTTTTCTTTTACTTACTGTTCTTTTGGCTCCTGGCTGCTAGTTTGCATTTTCAGTGGAAACGCACTTTAATGAATTTTCAGTGGAAATGCACTTTAATACTTTTCCCTTGCCCATAATAGGCTTGAGGACAGTTGGGTATACACACAATTTTGATGTACTCTTTCACAAATTCTGATATGGAATGAGTCTTTCTATGTAGCTACAGTAGGAAATTCTGTTAAATTCCATAAGCAGTATAATCTGAGATTCTGCAAGTAGAAAGGCTGAGAAACCATATTGTTCCACTGCACTTTTGCTAGTGTTTTTTGTTTGAGGGGTGAATAAAATATCTGCTATATTTGTCGTAAGGACCATTTGGATTGTATATCAGGGCTCTGAGCAAAGAGTAAAGAGCTCTTTCCATCAGCAACTATAATCCTGTCTTGGCTTTCAAACCATAGCTTTTGACCTTCATTTCAAAGCTGTATAATATTAGTAGTTATTAACAGTGATCACTTGGTATGATAGTTTTTAAATTAGACCAGATTGCCAGCAAAAGCACTCTGATTGCATTTAATCAGGAAATGAAGATGATTCTCTCTCTGGGCAAATGAGTTACCTTTACATCACTAAAAAAAATTAAAAAGCAATCAGGCAAGATTCTGTCATTTCCAGTTCTTTATTGAGATCCAGAATAACAGTAATGTCCAATACATAAAACACTGCCTAACTCTTTTGATTTTATGAAGCCATGGCACAGAATTATATCCCAATGCAGGCTAAATATCACTGTGACAGAGACCAAAAAGGTTATTTTCTGGGTCATACATAGTTCAATTTTCATACTTAGGTTTTTTTTTTTTCCTACTGACTATGGTCTGAGTGATTGTCTTAATTTTTCAGCTTTTATTACACAGATGTGAATAAGCCATGGCAGTTGATTGTATACTAGTGAATTAAATGTTAGAAGTTTTAATAATGGTGTAATTCCTAAAGTACTTATAATTATTATTGAGTTTTAACAAGCACGTACATATGTAAAAATGGTTCATTCTTGTCCTGAGTAAGTTTTCTGCATGCATAAAAGGGAAATTTATTATTTTGGAGGATTTTTTCCCTATCATTTTTTTTACTGTATCTTGAGATTACTTGCAAGAATGCAAGACATTGCTGGTAAAATCCCCTGCTGCCCCCCCCCCCCCCCTCCTCCTCCAGATTTTCAGTAAACAGCTGTAGAAAACATGAAACATGGAGTTAGGCACATGATAGACCAGGTCATCAGAGTAAGCAGTAAGTATTTTGCTTTGCTATTTTGTCCTTGTTCTAAGATGAGGCTGGAGAATAACTCAGGGTCACATGAAGTTGCTAAGATTCTTGAGGAAGTATCAAGTACAAGCTTTTTTCAGCTGTTTACCTTCCTCTCTGAACCTGAGAAACAAAATGAAAATTTTTGCAACTCTCCCTTTTTCACATCCAATGTAGGAACATTTTGCTTTTTGTCATTACCAGCATTAGTTCCCGAAATGTGTGAATAATATTAATTAAAATATGCCAAGTTTTAATCTGAGCGGTTCGCGTATTTATATTGTGCTTGTAGCAGAGAAGGTAGAGAAGGTTTGTGTTTTGTACAGTATGCTCAACAGCATACTTTCTGGTATAAGATGTCAAAAGAAGGCCCACCCTGTAACATTTCTAATGCACAGCCTCTTTCCTACTTAGTCAATGATAAGCCTTTGAAAGGGCCATTGCTTCCTGTGAAGAAAACTCAACAGCCCATCCTCTCATCCTGATGAAAATGCAGACACTTAACGTACTTTATCCTCCACAATTGCAAATAGATAATCATAATTAGGAATCCTGCTGTTGGGAAAACTGCTCACTAAAAAAAAACCCCACCGAAGTTGTAATTTTCCTTTCTTGTATTCTTCAAATCTTTCTAAACCTAAGTGTATACACAGTTTGCCTGAAAGTAACACATGGGCTCCTGCAGAAAAGACTCTTCCATTGACCTGTCTGTGCTCCCAACTCAATACATTTTTCTGCTTTCTTACTGTAAATGAAGGACTAATTGCATATGATTCATTCTCCATTCATTCCTTTGTAGGAAGTGCCTTGGCATGAGACTAGAGCATGCATTTATTTCACTTATATTTTTTTGATTTCTGTATAAAATGGCCTGATTCATTCTGCTTACCTGAAAATTATATCTCTGCAAGCAGAATCTTCTAGTTAAAAGTACATCAGTATTGAAGAAATAATGATTGAGGTGTTTAGAAAGGATTCATGATCACTGGAAAGATAATAATAGTTTACAGCATAGTCAAGGACAATTCATTCCTGCTGGGCAAGAAGTCTTACAAAATTCCCTGTGTGCCAGTTCTAATGTAGTTACAATATAAGTAAATATAAAACATTTCCTTTCAATATTTGCCTCATTTCCCGTGTTTTCAGTTACAAGTCATGGAAATCTCTCTTGGTATCTTATCTATGTTGTGTACTAGAGACCTGTGCTGCACACATTGGCCTGTCAAATTATGTACCTCCAATGAGTCTGCAAGTGTGTGAACTCTGAGGCAGACGTGTGCCCTAAGCCTTAAGGAGAGTGTTTGCTGCACTTTGAACCAGTTCAGCAATATTTATAACAAACCCCTCTTTTGAATTTAGACCATTTTGGGGATGTAAACTGGATGCAAGTACCAGCTTGCCTTGTTTCCATGTTCCTGGTGAAAGATGCTTTTTTACTGGGGGAGGGGACACAATAAACTGAATGATGCAACTTTTTTCCTGCTATCTGCATTTTTGTGACATTCTATTGAATTTGATTGGCATGCCATTAGCTTTACATTATTTAAAAGAAATTCCTGCAGTATTTCCAGCGCAACCAAATAATTGAAAGACTTGTCATGCAACATCTTGGTTTAACGACATACATCACCATTCAGTACCATTGTAATGACATCTCTGCCACTTAAGATGTCTCAGCCAATATCTGTGGTTTTCCAGTCACCCTATATATCAGTATACAGAACCAAAGTTTTTTAAATTTTGTGGGTTTTGTTTTTTGTTGGTTTTTTTTGTGGGAGGAGGAGAGGAAGCTAAATATAACCCTTCAAAAGTGAACCAGGTCATAGAAAATGGCAGTGTTTATTTGGTTTGCATCATTAATATGTTTTTCTGTGTCATCACCAAGGAATTTTGATCACCAAGGTGATCAAATCAGGAAGACAGTTTAGCTCTATTAATTTACTACATGAGATCTGAATTCTGAGATTTCATATAAGCAGGAAAACATGGTAGTTGCCTCCTCAGACTGAATCACAGAACCTACTAAGTTGGAAAAGACCTCTGAATCATCAAATCCAACTTATGACCTAACATCACCTTGTCAATTAGACCATGCACAGAGTGTCACATCTGGTCTTAAACATCTCTACAGACGGTGACTCCAACACCTCCCTGGGCAGTGCATTCCACTACCTAGTCATTCTTTCTCTGAAGAATTTGCTCCCAATATCCAGCCTAAACCTCCTCTGGCACAGCTTAAGAGATTCTGTCCTCTCATCCTGTTGCTGGCTGCCTGGGAGAAGAGGCTGAACCCCACCTGGCTAAACCCTCCTTTCAGGGAGTTGCAGAGAGTGATAGGGTCTCCCCTGAGCCCCCTTTTCTTCAGGCCAAACACCTTCAGCTCTCTCAGCTGCTCCTCCCAGGGCTTATGCGCCAGGCCCTTTACCAATCTTGCTGCCCTTCTGTGCTGGTTTAGGGCAAATTTGTTAGAGAACTCCCAAAGGAGGGCCTCTCCCGAAAAAAACAAATCCACACGGCCCCTCCTCCCAACCGGTTCGGGAAGAATTCCTCGGAGAGAAGTGGAAAGAACCTGTTTATTTGGCAGGCACAGCACCCCCCGCACACAAAATGAACAATACCGGATAACGCCACTCTGACAAAGATGACAAATTCACTAAGTCTCTCCCGGGGGTGGTCGCTCTGTGCTCGGTCCCTCCGGCGCTGGGCAGCTGCTGCAGCCACAAGGTGTAAACTCCCGGTGTTCCCAGGTCCCAGTCCGGAGCAGGCTTGGGATGGTCGGGAAAAAAGGAGAAACAGTCCAGGAAGCAATGTGGACTGTTTCAGCTAAGCGGAAAGCAGGAGCAAAAGCTAGAAGCAGCAAAGCAAGCAAGCAAGCAAGCAAGCAAGCAAGCAGGCAAGCAAGCCAGAAAGCAGCAAAAAGCACAAGCTGCCCTCCCTATGTCCCAGCCAGGCTGATAAGGAAATCAAAATAAAACTTTCGCTCTTCAGAGCCAGTCTTAAAGGTACAGAACATATGAATGGGGATACAAGCATCATAATGTCACCCTAGGACACCTTCTCTGGACATGCTCCAGCATCTCAACATCCCTCCTGAACCGGGGGGCTCAGCACAGCACACAGCACTCAAGTTGTGGCCTCTCCAGTGCTAAGTACAGGGGGAGAATGACCTCCCTGGTCCTGCTTTCTAAATTTTTTCCCATAATTTTTTCCAGATTGCTGCTTTCCAAATTTTTACTTCTGACTTCAAGTGCCCATTTTTGACTCCCATTGTTTAGATGGGGAAAACAACATAGACGTGTACACACTGTACGATATGTATACCTTCACAAAATCTCACCTCTATAACAGATAGATGATCTTTTGACAAAAACAGAAAGACTAGAAGAGACAAAATGCAAATTCACAGAAGAGGTCTTTGTGTGTAAATATTCCTGATACTTTATGAATAAAACTTTCTTAAAAACCTCTAAAGTAACACAAATTCTTGCTTCAAGAATAGAATTTTATGAGCTGACACTTGTCTCACAGATTTATTAGTGTTCTGGGTTAGAACTTCTATTGTAAGGGAAAAAAGGGAAAACGGAGAAACTTTCAGAAATGTACCACTGTTTAAATTTATTTTTAAAGAAAATTTTGTTGTGTTTAGATCCTGTTAGGCTTCAATATTTTGTTAAAAAGATTTTTCAAAACATATCATGTTCTTATGAAGAAAAGCACCACGGAATTTAGGGAGTTGAATAAATGTGTCCTTCAAAGTGTGTCCTTGAAAAATTTAAAATATTTGTATTTTGGGTAGTTTTAGATTTGGGTTTATTCTTTTTATTTTCATGTGCAATTAGCTAAATGGAGAATTCCTTTCAAAATACTGCTTATTAAGAAACTTTAACCTGGGCAAAGTGTGATCAGAAGTAAAGCAAATTGGAAGGAATACCTGTAAAATCCTTAACTGTTGTTTGTAATGCTTGTCTTGTTCAATGTTGTGCTTTTCAGGGCATAGTAAAGGAATTAGTAAAATACTCTGTTAAAACTCTTTTATGTGACAGGATGGTGTTTGCACTACCATGATGTTTTCTTACACCCATTTCATATTGAAATTGTCATCAAATTATATTTTCCATTAAAGCATAAGAAATTGAAAATCCAATTTCTGATAACATTGTCATATACACTTCTGCCTCCTGTACAAAGCAGTGGAACTTGGCTGTTATGGGAATTCACTCTGGTGAATGACACAGATATGAATCCTTTAGTATGAGCTTCTGGGTTTACATCTCAAATTTAGCTAAAACAAGCATAAAGATAAAATGTACCTGGATAGTTCCCTATTGGTTGTGCTTATGAGGACACAAAAGTATATACATTATTTTTGCTCTTCAAACTGTAGTTTGTGCACATTAGGCCTTCCTTACATGCTTTTTATTTATCAAAGCATTTTTTAGCAAAATGCTCATTTTGGAGAGTCTTGTTAGGTTTCAAGATACTCACAATATCATGGAATGAGATTTTTAGGAGACTGAATACTGGTATACTCATAGCAAAAAAATGAAAATCAACATGTATTCTGTAAGTATTACTTTTATTTATTCATTAATTTTTAGTGGTCTGTGCTCTGCAGGCCAGAGCTGCATTGTTTCATTGTAAATGCATAAACATACATTTGTCACTTTTTCCTCATTTTTTTAAGGAAACTGGTCAAAGTCTAAGGTCTAAGGACTGATATAAAATATCTAACATTAACAGCTGTAACTGATATTCTCAATAATGCCAACCTCATTGAAATTATTCTGAAATTCTACTTTTCAAGGGATTTAGGTATATTTAAATTCCAGCAAACTGTCTTCAGCCATGCACTATGGAGTGAAGCATCCACCTGTATTCCCTCTCTCTCTGATTTCACAAATATTGCATAAACCAGCATATTCCCATTATTAGGACAGTCAGCCAGGCACATGAGTGCTATGCATTTAAATTCTTCATGCTGAAGTGCCAAATTTTGGTCTCCTGTTTCTTGGGTGAGATTTTCAGTGTTAAAATAATAGCAGTAACCTGAATGTGGAAGGAAACATTGCTTTTATTTTTAAGAACTCTGGCAGTGACGTCAGTGTTTGGGTTGAACTGGGCTGTCATTGAAGGGAAAGATATGAACTGCAGGATTTATAAAAACGGGACACCTAATTTGTGAGTCCAAAATGACATTGAAAGAGGAAAAAAGTGCTCAAAATATCTGCTTTATAATAGATGGATTAGTCTTTTCTGGAGTGGGTAAATGGAAGGACCCCAACGAAAAATCCTTCTCCAAATTAGAGATGGGGTAACCCCTAAACTGGAGAGAGATGGATTTGATGAGTAGACTGTTAGATGAATAGGAAGATGGTGGGATATTCACATCCAAAGGGCAGTGGTCAATGACTCAGAATCCCAATGGAAAAGTGCATTGACAAATGACAAGTGTTGACCTCAGGGGTCAATTCTGGGACAACTGTTACCTAATAGCCCCTTTAATTTAATAGATTAAGGTATTGAGTGCACTCTCAGCAAATTTGCAGAAGACATCAAGCTGAATGGTGCACCTGACACATTTAAAGGACAGGATGCCATCCAGAGGGGCCTGGAGGCTCCAGAAGTGGAGACAGGGAAACATAATGTCATTCAACAACACCAAGTGCAAGGTGCTTCACCCGTGCTGGGGCAGACACAGTCTGAGGGATGAACAGATGGAGAGCAGCCCTGCAGGAAGGACTTTGGGTGCTGGAGTATGAGAGTCTTAACATGACACAGTCATGGGCACTCACAGCCCAGAAAGCCAAACGTGTCCTGGGCTGTATCCAAAGCAACATGGCCAGCAGGGTGAGGAGGGCATTGGGGTTTGGTCAGTTTGTCGCCTATGATTTTCTTCCATGGCACAGGGAGAGAATTAGTTTGGGTCCCTTCGCATAGGAGAGAGTTCTCTGTGAACCTCTCTGATGTGGGTCCAATCTCACGAGCAGCAGTCCTCCCAAAACTGCTGCATCATGAGTTACTTTTTCCATGCGATATATTCTTCCAAGGACAGGCTGCTCCTGTCTGGAATGAGGGCCGTCTCTCTCCACAGGGTCTCCCACTGGATCACAGCCTCCTCCAGGTGACCACCCACTCCAGTCTGGGCACCTTCCCCACGGGCTGTGGGTGGATCTCTGCATTCCACATGGATCCCCATGGGCTGCAGGGGAACAGCTGCCTCACCATGGTCTGACCACAGCCTGCAGAGGAATCTCAGCTCCAATGCCTGGAACACCTCCTCCCCTCTTTCTGTACTGGCCTGGATGTCTCCATCTTGTTTCCCTCATATGTTCTCACCTCCTCCTCTTCTCTGGCTGGAATTAAAACTGCACCACCACCTTTGTTTTGATTTTCTTAAATATGTTATCACAGAGGTGTTAACAGAATCTCTAATTGGCCCAGCTTTGGCCAGCAGCATGTCCATCTTCAGGGCCATCAGAGATAGACTCTGCCAGACAGGGTGGAAGCTTCCAGCAGCTTCTCACAGAAGCCACCCGTGTGGATCCTCCCCCCCCCCCGCCCCTCCCCAGCCATCTAAAGGAGGCTGTGCAAAACCAACACAGGAGCCCTTGCCAAGGACACACCAAACACTGTCAAATGACTACAGGAGGCCACACACTGGTGAGAATCTGCCTTTATTGCTTGCAGGACATGCAATAAAAGTGTGCTTGGAGCCTGGAAGTACAATTTAAGAAAAACTCATGCTCTGGCTACTTCTGCTTCCCTAACCTTATGGTTGGTAGAAACGAGTAGAAGCAGAGGCAATTGTCTTTGCTCTCACCTAAGTTTGACTTTAAGTAAGATATATATTAAGAACTTTTATATGTCTGAAGTTGTGAAGCTGTCTGCTAGCTTTCCAACTGGCTTTTCTTAACAGAATTTTATATCATAATACAAGTGTTAGAAGTGGTACTATAAATGAGCTCCAGGGCTATCAGTAGCTCCTATTACCCTCTTTCTCTTTCTTTCTTGCTTGCTTGTGTCTTGCTTGTACAGTATACTTTTTGCACATAATATAAAGAAAGTATTTAAAAGTTTATAAGCTTTAAATGTTTATAAACTTAAAATGTTTATAAACTTCCCATTATTTGTAGGCAGGTGAGCATAATGTGAAAGGACTTAGAGCATTCAAATTTGAAGAAGGTGTGTCAGATAGAAAAATATTCAACATGAGGAAGACATGGATTAAGGAGTGTCACAAGGCTGCTTGTGAGAAGGAGGAGAGGAACTCTTAAACACAATGCCAGAATGTGAAGATCTGCACCAGAAAAATGTACTATCCATCAGACAAGGAGTGACAGAGACAGCTAAAATATTTTATACTAGTCTGTGGTCAGTGTGGCAGCACTATAGTTGCTGATACTGAAATAATATAGGCTTGTCAGAGGAAAGTATTTGAGGAAATTCCATAGGGGCAATCCAAACTCAGCTAAACTACAAGTCTGCATCACAAGTCTGCTATAATTAAATGCATGTTGAAACTGGAGAATGGAAATATGTGAAAATTGAGTGTGATGCTCCTTAGTTTACTTTCTTTTCTGAATTTCAGAAGAAAAAGATGCCTCCAACACAGCTTTTCTAAAATTCAGACTCAGGAAAGTATGTTATCACTACAGAAAACTAGGTAAGCCAGTGACATTTTTGTTCTAGTGACTTTTAATTCTTAAGGAAACTGTTGCAGTTTTAAAAGTTGAACAATTAATCCATAAGCATCTTTTCCCCCCAGCAGTTTTTTAGACTCAAACCCAATCATTTCCATAATATTCAACTTTATTATCATAAACTGCTGTTTGTTTGGGGTTTCGTTTACTTTTATATTGCTGATTTGTTTTCATGTTTAATTTCTACTTTGTCTTATGTGTTTTGGCAGCATTAGGACACAAAAGGCTTGATCTTGGAATGATTATTCTTATTATTATGCAGATGAGAAAGCCAAGGTCACTTTAAACTTTTCCTTGTTAAGTTTAAAATATTCCATGTAGCATATTTGTAACTTCAAGTATTTGCATCTTTTCATTTTTAGTAACTATATAAACACGAAAACCTGAATACAATTGTAATCTGAATATGAGAAATCTATGTCTGAAGTTTTTCAGACCATCTAGGCTTAGGACTCTTTCTCTAGTCCCTGTCAGGCGGTTGTTTGGAGCAGGGACCAAGGCATTGTCGTTACCCTGCCAAAGAGTTTCATTCCCACCATTCACTGGAGCTGACACTTCTGATCTTCTGCCTGCTTCGGTCAGGTCCACACAACTTAAGGATGTGAAATCCCACTCTGTGCTATCGAGAGATGTTGGATATAAAGAGAAGAGAAAGGGCTTCAAAATAAAGATTTTATATCCCAAATATTTTACACCCCAAAGACTTTATAACAATAAAGATCCGCAGTTATAGAGGGAATAAATTTAAGAAAGTGTAGTTTGGTTGTGATAATAATTTCTGCAAGAATCTGCGTAATATATAAGAAGTTTGTAAGAAGAATTGTCTTGCTTCTTTGCAAGAGGAAAAAAAAACCTGTCAAAGCAATACAAGTTGAATTCTTCTGGTTATTGCATTCAAACATTAATTATAATCCTAAATTTACCTCAACCCAAACCATCTGATTGAATTGTATTCTAATTCACAGTATGCAGCTATGAATGAGAAAAGTGATGAAATCTCAGTATTATATTTCCTAACTGGCAGATCTATCTCTAAAACGTAAAGCCAGTTTTGACATATCACTATTTGTAAGGATTGGTCCTCAGCAGATTTAGTCAGAATTTATTCTCTGAAGTGAAATGGTGAGGGGCTTTTATTAATACTCCTTTCAGGTGGTGATAACAGACATGTGATGGTCCAGTTTGCTTGCAATCCTGATTTCCTAGAACAGTGTGGTTGATGAAAGTGAACAAGGAAGTCCGAGCACTTGTGGCACAACTGTTAATTGCTTTCTGGTTGTTACTGTCATATTGTAATATTTTCATCACACTTACCTGTTGCATAGAACAGCAGATTTTTTTTCTTAAATAATTGTATTTTCTAGTTTTATATGTTGAGATAGAGCATTCGAGGCAGACCATTTAATAAGCCAGTGTTCATATTTTCCGCTGAATTATACTTTTTGTAGCTTCTCTATTTCCTAGTAAAATATATAAATTGTTGTGAAATCTCTTTTCTTGAGATATTGAATAATGATTTATTGATACGGGTTCTTCTCTGTATCAGAAAAAACCCTTTGTGATAAACTGCTTCAAGCCAGATAATGTAGAGTTAGTAAGAGGTATCAAAATTATGACCTTACATTATTGTTTGCCACATTTTATTTCATTGTTCACAAATGGGGAATCTAAAATATCTTTATTGAACAAAGAAGAGTAGTAATTAATCTTTCAGCCCTCAGATATTATTAATTCATTTTTCACAGCATTTTATCAAGGTCATCATAACTCCATAGTGTAGGTGCTAATACTTATAACTTGTGGGTTTTGTGAATTTTAAAGGTATGTAAAAAAGATGAGTATTTTAATTGCTTGTCAGTCAGCAAAATTGCAGATGAAATTACAGGCTAGCAGAAGATGATAGTGGTGATAAGTCCTGAGTTAATAAAAGTTCTTGCAGATGTGAGTCTCATAACATTACTTCCTTAAACCTCAGTGGAAAAAAAAGAGCATGAAAAAACAAATCTTCCGCAATGAAATAATTTTCTTTGGTCCATTGCAAAAATATGGGAAGCAGTCTTGTGTTCAGTGATCTATGGAATCAGGAAGAGCTGAATTTTGTAGATTATCATAGGTATCATGAAACTCATACTGCTAAATAAGTCTTGTGTTGAGAATGAATCTAAGACCATTTTTATATTTTGAGTTGGATAGAGTCCATCAGTGAAAGGAAACCTATGACAGCCAGGAATTTTTCCATACCTAAGGTGGTTTCTTTCTGGTCTTTGTTTACTAATACCATTTCCATCTTGCTTGTGTTTGTCTTCATCCACATGTTAATCGATAAATTTGTCTTCTACTGCTGATGAAAATACGCTGACTAATAGACAGTACTGGCCTGTGACAAACATGAACCTGAATATTGGATTCAGGCTCAAGTTTGTCTGATTGCTGCTTATAGATCTTGATCAGGACCAGATGAAACTAAACATTATGAATCTGTGCATGAAGAGATTCTGTTACACATCTGTCATCAACCTCTAGTCACCCTGCATGAACTGTTAAGACAAATAGTGTCTCAGAAAATAATATCTAAATCCTTGCATGCCATCACTCACAAGCACACTTTCTTAACAAAGGCTGGGTGTCTTAAAAGGCTTTATTCTCACATAGTTTGGAGACATTGCATATACTACAGACCTTGGAGGTTGTTACTCTAGTGACTAAAGGTCACTTCAATCATTGTTCTTATTTCTATCATAAGAATTTCTTTTCCATATCCTCACTGACTTCTTGTTTGTGCTGGTTTATCCCCAGCCAATAACTAAGGCCTACTCACCACTTCCTCACTTCCCCACAGTAGGATGGAAAAGAGAATAAGGAGAGGGAGAGTGAAAAAACTTGAGGCTTAAGATAAAGACAGGTCAATATCAAATAAAAAAGCAGTGCAAAAAGATGAAGCAAAACAAAGCATTCATTCTCCTCTTCCCATGGGCAGGCAGGTGCTCACCCACCTCCAGGAAATATGGGCTCCATCATGTAATGCTTACGCAGAAGACAAACACCATCACAGAACGTCCACTCCTTTCCTCTTCTCTCCACAACTTTATATGCTGAGCGTGGCTTATCTGGTCTGGAATGTCCCCTTGGATCAGTTGGAGACAGCTGTCCCCTCCCAGGTGTGTCCCTTCTCAACTCCTCGTGCACCCACAGCATGGTTGCTGGTGGTGTGGGCTGAGGAGCAGAAAAGGTCTTGGCTCTGTGAAGCCCTGCTCAGCAGTAATAAAAACATCCCTGTCTTATCAACACTGTTTCCAGCACAAATACAAGCCACAGCCCCACACAAGGTACTGTAATGAAAACAAGTCTATGCCAGCTAAAACCAGTGCATAATTTCATGATATATGTAATGATGTTTATGGCTATCAGCTCTTGGATAAAGGAGATGTTGGTTCCAAGGAAGATTAAGGTCAAAGCTTGCCTGACTGCAAAGGAAAAACTGTATTGCTGAGAAGAGGGTAACAGGATCATAGACTCATCAAATCAAAACTGGTTCATAGACTCATCAAATCAAAACTGGTTCAGGTAGAAGGGACCTTAAACACCACCAGACGTGGTTCCAAGCTCCATGCCATGGGCACGGAGACCTCCCACAACACCAGGTTGACTGAAATTTCATCCAACCTAGTCTTGAATACCTCCAGGGATGGAGCATCAACAATTTCTATGGGCAACTGGTTCCAGTGCCTCACTACCCTCTGGGCTGGATTACCACATACATTTGCCTTTTAAATAATGAAATAGAAAATGATCAGCTATTTTTATTATATGCTATTAGCATGTCTTTCTACATGCATGAAACTATTCAGTAAGGAGAATAGAAATGCACCAGCAGAAGAACTAGCTCTGATATAATGCATTTGTTACCTTTAAAAGAGAAGAAAAATTACTTCATCATTTTTGCTATGGAAATTGTTTGATAAACAACAGTTTATATTGAGCTAGCTGGAAAACTTGGACTGGTACTGTTCAAATATGAGCTTAACTACTTTAGTTTTGAAATGGGAAATGACATATGTAGATCAAAGCTAGTCCCAGCAGTAAATTAAATTACTGTGCCTTACAACTCTATATTACTCACATAATGCAAGCAACACTAATCCTAAATAAATTCAAGAAATAGAATTGAAAAAGAAATATTTCTGCATGAAGAAATATGGAATTCCTTAAGATGGAGGAATGCTTACATTGCATCAACTTTGGGACAAAAAAATGCATCAGAATGTTTTTATCTGATATGTAGTCTCTGATACTTGAGATGATAAGTGGCATTATTCAATAACTCAGTTCAATTGTCAGTTAAGGTTCCTACTAATAGAATTGTAAAATCACTTTGACTGTGATTTAATGCAAAATCCACCTGGATTAGTTGTAGTTGTATTAGATGTAGTTAATACTGTATGCAAGCATTTATTGCACATTGCCAGTTCACATCAGACAACTGGGGTTACCAACCCAAATAAAGCTGAAGCAGTTTATAGAATCACAGAATGGCTTGGATTGGAAGGGACCTTTAAAGGTCATCCATTCTGGGCAGAGTCATCTTTCACTAGATCAAGATTCTCAAAGTCCTGTACAGCCAGGCCTTTAATGTTCCTAATGATGGGGCGTCCACAACTTCTCTGGGAAACCTGTTCAAGTACCTCACCAACCTCTTTGTTAAAACTCCCTTCCTCATTTCCAATCTAAACCTATCCTTTTTCAATTTAAGACTTGACCTTTATCTTGTCACTATAGGTCTTTGTGAATAGTCACCCTCCGCCTTTCTTACAGACCCTGTTTATAATGGAAACATTGCAGTAGGTCTTCTTGGAGTCTTCTCTTCTCCAATTCTTTCAGAGTTTTACTAAAGGAGAGACATTTTTTTGCGCGCGTCCTCTGGATTCATTCCAAGAGGTCCACAACTTTCTTGTGCTGAGGGCCCCAGAGCTGAACACAGCACTCCAGGTGGGGTCTCACCAGAGACAAAGGGCAGAACCCCCTCCCTTGCCCTTCTGGCCACACTGCTTTGGTTGCAGCCCAGATTTGGACTGGTTTTCTGGGCTGCCAGTGTCCAGTCGTGTCCAATTTTTCATCCACCAGGGTATTGGGTCTGTCTGAGATGGAGTTAATCAGGAAGAACGTTGCGGGTGAGCATTGTGAAAGGCCTTACAGAAGCACAGAGAGATGACATCTCTAGTTGTTCCCTGGGATTCTGATGCAGTCACTCCATGACAGAAAGTCGCTAGAGTGCGATATGTATTTACGTGCAATATAACCTATTACATTTGTTACATAAATACACATGTATTTATGTTCAATGTAGCTGATTACAAGCAGACTACATGCTATTGGAGGTTTTCCATAAATCTCTGTGCCAGAGAAGCAGAAGTGGAATGTGTTTTATTACTGAGGAAATCCATACATACAACTATTTTTTGCACACCATTTTAAAGATAAGTTTTGTGATGTCTATAGGGCCAGGCTGTGCATGAACTGCACGTGTTCATTCCTGATGGAATGAGCAGCATCCTCTTCTGTGCTCTTATATGCAGCATATTCTTCCATGCTCTCTCTCTATGCTTAGGAAAGGCTTGGAAAGAGTATCACATCTCCAGAATCAATTCTGATTCACTGTGGTTATGCATGTTGTTGGGGGATGAATTAGAATGAAATATAAGCACAAAACTGGTAAATCAAAAGGACAGAAAAATGGCAAGGAAGTATAATTTAAATTAAAGATTACCTCTAGTGTTTCAAGGTTTCGAGACTTCCCCCCTCCACCCCCCTCCCAAAAAAAAAAAAAGGGAGGGAATTTCACAATGTGTTTTGGTCAGAAAACACCTTATTTTCTCAATTTGTAGACATTTAATAAATTTGTAACCCAATTTCTACTCCAAAGACAACAGGTTGTGGGATTGGTTTTTGGAGTCTTTTCAGAGTGTGGTGTTCCATTTCTCACAAAAATCTTTTCCATTTATACTTGCCTCCATCAGAATCTCTCAATATCCACATAATTCCAGACTTACTGAATGTATTTCATGTTTCATATTGCTTACTTAGAAGTGAGAAACATTTGCTTAATTGCAGATATTCATTGGTGTCTGAAGATACTGTCCATTTTCAAACAATCTCTTGTCTTTTCACATGTTCAGTTTTCCATTAAGTTGAAATACTGTAAATAGATTTTTAGTTATTTTTCTTAAATGAGAAAGAAAATAATTCATAGTCATATAATTTTTTTATAAAAAATACAGACCCTGGATTGAGATCTGATGCCAGAGTCATGAATCATATCCAATAACATTGTAGATGAGATAACTGCAGTATTATATTCTCTGGGCAGACTTAATGGATTCAGTAGAACTCTAGGAAGATATTGTAGCTGACATTTCCCTATTTCTTTCAGAAAAGCCTTTATAAATCCTCAGTTTGCATATTGGACCTGATTAAGTCCCAGTAGAGAAAATCCTAGATTTAGTGATTTTAATTTCCTAAGTTACTGAGTAGGAACCAAACTTTATCACCAAATTTTACTAAGATACTCTATCATCTTGCTTTCTTATTCACTGACAAAACATTTCCTAATAAAGGAAAACTACTAATATTCCTAACAAATATTAACTTACAATGTCTCCAAAACGTTATGCAAAGGTGGCCTGATTATTTTATTTTATTTTTTCTGTTTATTATTATGTGATTCTTGACAATGCCTTAATGTGGAATTGTCTTTATTTCTCAATTAATTTTATAGAAAATAATTATTTATGTATCAGAATGTAGGTTTTTGACAATTTACCCAGCCTCTTGCCTATCAGTGCAAATGTTTCAAACTGTACTAATGTCATTGAAGGTCTCCTGTTGACTCAAGTCTGTTATTAAATGCTGGTACACAGTGCTCTCTATAGAATTTCGGATGTCTGCTAAAGGAAAGACAATGCCTAGAGATGAAATATACAGGCAGATTTAAGCAGTGACCTCATAGGATACTGCAAAAATGTCAACTTCCAGATGTCTACCATCTTTATTTAAGAAAGCCCTTTTTCCTTCACAGAAAACGAATGTGCTCCAGTGGTGCAACCTCATGTGCTGAGACTTCTTCCTCTTCAGTGCACGTAATTATGGTATCTTCTGTAAGATTGCATAGCAATGTGTTTTTCTTGGGTGATTCTTGCACCCCATTGATTTGTCTAGGTGTATGTTACTTAAGAGAGTGGAATAGAAATATTTCTAGGAAAAACATCCCCATAAAGTCAAGAAATTTAACCATTTAAAATATTATATAGAATTTCATACATTTCCTCTGTTAATTTAGATTGGCTTTCAGTTCTGGGGCACCTACTAGACATTTCAGGAGACCTAATTTTTGCTGACTACATTTGCTGTTTTATAAGCATTCTACTTCATCACAGGGAAATATTTAAAACTAACTGCATTTTTGACACAAAGGTAATCTGTCCTTTTGAAATATTTCACATACAAAGATTAATAAATTACACATGTTGCTATAGCAACTATGAATCAAAGTATAGTAAGTCTAGACAGTGCTATTCATGCCCTTTGAAAAGAAAATCAAATACAAATATCAAGTTTTTGATTCATGCTGCCTTGAATAATTTAGTAAAAATTAAAACAATAGTGATTTATTTCACCCTGCTCTGTCTGCTTGTAGAATTAATTTTAAAGGCTCATGTTTAAACACCCATATTTTTTCCTGTGTATGTCAATGTGTTATGCTCTCAGATTTTTTTGCATAGGTGTCCCTTATGGGCCTTTTTAAAGTAAAAAAAAGTCTGATTCAACAGTGACATGAAAAAAATCATTAGTATAATGATCAACTATTTCTTAATCAACAATAGACACAAGTGATTTTCGTTTACCTATGGGACAGGTGAATGCAAAATGTCCTTGAAAATAAATTGGCTCCCTTTATTGCATTAATAATGTTATAGAAAGTCTAGGATCAAATCCATGCCTTAAAGTCAGCTCTCTAGCTTCAAATGATGGTGATGACTCAGTCTAAGAAAAGGATTAACCAGGTAAAAATATGATGGGCCAGGTACCACTTCTCTTTTACAGTTCACTAGGTGTGCTTTTTTTGCATTTGCAAAATAAAAAGGCAAATGTTTTAAAACTGTTTCCAATTAATTTATACTATTTGTGGCAAGTGGGATAGGTTCTAGTGAAATAGACCAAAATATGAGGAAGTGTCTTTAATGAGGAAGTGTTTTTAATGTACTTTTCTCCAGGAGCTTGTGTTTGGTGGTTTTGATTTCCATAAAGCCAGGAATAGAATCCATATGCCTCTAAAATTAAAAGGAGGCTTAAGACTTTTCCCTCAGAAATATCAGATCCAATTTTCTCTGTCCAGCAGACCTTGTCACTGGAATGTTTGGGAAAAATGACATTTTTGCAAAATGTATTCAGTGTTATGTTCTTAATCTGTTTCTTCTGTAAAGGAGAGATGTAGTCAAAATTCAGTTGAAAATTTGGAATATATGGTCAAAATATAGGGCACTTTCTAGGATCTGATACACAGCTAGTCTGTGAGTAATCGAAATCTAGACCCACATATCTGTTATATGATGAATTTTGTTAGCTGGAAAGTAACAAAATGATGAGACTTCCAAGGAGCACAGAATCTATGGAGAGAAGCTAAGACCTATAGTTTAGTACTTTGCCTTGCCTTACATTTGTTCTGTTCTGTCTTGACAAAAATGAGACAGAAAGAATGATGATGAAAAATGCGATTCCAATAAAAAATCTTCCAGGGCTTGGTTTCTTTTAAGTCAAAGTTACTTGAATACAGAATGAGAGCTTACACAGTAATAGTTGCCTCCTTGCTCACATTTTTTGTCCAATTTGTAAAATGTAAATATAGTAATATAAGTACATTATTCACATGGAATTTAGCAAGAATTAATTTGTCCTCATAAATGTTTGACTAATCCTGTTGACAGAAGTACATTATGGAATAGAGAATTCTCTCTACATGTATATGCGTGTACATATGAATAAACAAATAAAAAAAAATGGGATGGGAAAAAAGAGGCAATAAATGAAAAGCCCTGGGCTGCCCATATAGCTGAAAGTATCAAATTTTTTATTCAGATTACATACCATTTTCATAAGAACTCTTCTGCATTTTCCAGTGTGGGCTGGCACACTGACCTTGAAAAGGCCCATCCATGAATTCCCCTCGTAAATGTATCCCAGATAATTAAGAGAACTGCCTAGGCAGAAAGGGATGAGTGTGGGGATGGTGCTTCCCTGCTCAGAGCCTATTGGGGAAGCTAACACCAGTCTCAGACTCAACAGTCCCAACCGTCAGGCCCTGTGCAACTTCCAGCTCTCAATTAAGTGAACGAATTTCAGATATTTTCTGGGAATAGAGCACTTCTATGATTTACATGTTTGTGCTGGGGAATCTGGATGTTCACTGAATCATTTTGTTTCATAGATAGAAAGAAACAAGACTGTGGCACCAATGACAGTTCTGTGATCTCTATGTCCTATCAGGACTTGTCACAATACACTGCAATGCAGCATGTATCAACAGAAAAAAGTGTCCTGGTTTGTAGATGTTTCAAGGTAATTTTAAGATTTCTTAGGTGTGTTGGATAACATCAACACAAGAAAAATCTTTATATCAAATTCCTACCTGTGAATCAAACCCCCAAACTCTTTTTTCTTCCTGATCAGGGAACTCAGCTGTATCTGGCCTCTGCAAGGACTCTGCTGTCAAAAAAGCTAGACTCATTTTTACCAGATCCTTGCTGAATCTGTATAGCTACTGTTTGAGGCTTGCAATGAAAATTTCTTGAGGCGAGCACTGCACCTGGCATTATGGCAATTCTGTTTGGATTCTTGAAGCAATTTATCATCTAAACATTTTTTTCAGCACTTAGACAACAGAATTTGAGGAAGGGGAGTACTTTTCATTTACATTGCTCAAATCTGCATTATAGATTTAGCAGATACTTTTGCTTGACACTTTGCTTGCCTTGTTTGACACTGCATCCCTGGTAGAGGAAGGCACACAGATATTCCATATCACTGCACCAGCCTCAGTAATGTCATATACTTTATGGAAAAGGTTGCTACATCCACTAGGAAGGAAAGCAGTCTCTTCAGGACAAGAGACAATGTTATTATGTACCAATCAAATGATGGAATTACCTCCAAAAGTCATCTGACATACATTAGATTTTTTTCCTAGTAGTACTTGTTTCTGAATTTAAGCAACTTCATGAAACCCTTCTGGCTGTCTTGAATTACCTCCCTGTCATCCTCCATGTGTCATCCAGAGAAGGATCTGTTCCATGATCTTCCCAGACACAAGAGGTGAGGTTGACAGGTTAGTAATTCCCAGGGTCCTCTTTTCTACCATTTTTAATAATGGGTGAAATATTTCCCTTTTTCCAGCCAGCTGGGACTTTGCCTGACTGCCATGAGTTTTTGAATATGATGGAGAGTGGCTTGTCACTCTCCAATCAGCCAATTCCCTTAGAACTTTGAGGTCCATGGATTTATGTGAGTAGACTTGAGTGTCTAAAAGTGGCCTATCTTAGAGAGAAAATGATAAATCCTCTGCTATGTGTTTGTGTCAAGAGTCATCACAGCTATGTCAGAAAGGATCCGAGGAAAATACCTTTTAATCAAGGAACAGCAAAGAGAGAAATGGAGATTTTTTAATGGTAATTTTGGTCAATATTCAGTGGGGATTTTTGATATGTAAAAGGAATAGATGGTTGATTTAGGATTTTTATTCTTATTAATGCAGTTCTGTACATTCCTGTGTATACCTGTGTTGGATTGCACAATAAGAGTTTCCCTCCTCAAAATTCTGATTCTGCCTTTCTAGTGAGACAATACAATGATAGATTGCAGAAAAGGGATATGGATCACATTTCAGAGAAAAAATGTTAACCACAAAACCCATGGAGGTCTGTAGCTGAAATGGTTGTATAATCTATGGATGAATATGAATAAACATGAATATGGGGACATGTTTCCCCCTTTTACATTTAGGGATCAATCTGACAAATATCTAAACTGAAAACATGGCAGGTCCTGGACATTGGTAGGAAAAGGATAAAGATGACTTTTGAGGTGCCTTGTGATGCCTCTATACTTACATAATGGTCATAAAAGATCTTGGATCTGGAAAAAGTATAACTATTAGATTTTTACAGGATAATTTAAAGTAAAAAATTGTCTCTAGAGATCTACTGCTCCAAAATTCCTCTTCAAGGGTAGACCAGATTGATCAGGGCTATGTCCAGATGAGTTTGTATATCTCTAAGCTTTCTCCAAACTGCCTGTTTAGGTGTTTATTCTCCACTTATTGTCGTGGGAGAAAAACCCACTTTATTCTTTTAGTTGGTTTGATGCTAACTTCTGCTGCTGCAGATTGACACCACCTCCTCTGATTATTTTTCTGTGCATGACAGAGAAGGCCCTGTAGGTAGATGAAGACTGCGATTAGATAGACTTCTCCAGTGTAAGAATACCCAGCTCTCTCTACCTTTCCTTCTATCAAAATTGATGGAGTGACAAGATGTGTGTTTGGTACCAAGAGCACCCTAGCTATAAACAAAATCTCTTCAATTTTCAGTCTGGGCAAGAGATAGCTGGGTCTCTTTGATAGCTGTCTTCTGTGACCTTTCCTTTTAACACCTTTCTTTGAATGCATAAACTAGGAAAAGGAAACATAGCATCAGGAATGAAAAGTAATTTTAAAAAATACCCCAGGCAGAGGAGTAGAACAATTAAAAGCTCTGTCAGAGCTGATACTCCTTGGAAACGCAAAAGGCAATTGAAAGAATTTTCCCAAAGGGAATTTCATATAGTTCTTGTCCTATATCTACTAGCAATATGAGTCAGTAAATAGAAGATAATCTGAAGGCTGCCACCTTTAGCATTTGCCTTATTTTGCTCTGTGCAGAATGTGATATATTCAGCAGTTTTGAATTAAATAGATGAAGCTGAATGCAGCACCGTAATCCGGGGGACCGGGAGCATTACTGTGAGAATTATATAATGTTAACACCTATTTTCAGGGACTTCAAGACACTGCTGATGAGAGGCAGGAAAGCCAAATCTTGCAGAGAGTGAGGAGCCAAGTTCCTGACAAAAGGAAAAGAAAAAAAAAGAAAAAAATATTGGTGACTCAGTGTGGGACAGGAAAAATAGAGATTCAGAGGACTATAATAAGCAAAAGAGGCTGGGTTTGCTCTGCAAAGAATACCTTAGTCTGAAGTGTTTGGACTACACTTTGGTGGTAACTAATAATCCAAAAGAGCATAAACAATAGAAAACAGAACTGTAAACAGAACTTCATTACTGCACAAGCAATCTAAAAAGTGAGGTTATTTCTCACAACTTTAAACAAGTGGTTTAACCCCTGGTTTTGTCATAATACCTCCTTTTTTAAGAAGAACAATTAGAGAAGGGGGAATCATCTAGAAAGAAGCTTGAGGATGCTTTCCAAGGGTAAGAAAGTTCTCAGAAAAGTAGATATTAGATCAATAAGGGCTCAGCTATTTGCTTATGAGTTCAGCAAACATCTTTCCACAAGGTCACACATCCATCTGATGGTTGTTATTAAAGCAGCCTGATCCCATTTATGACTCAGCTTTTGAAAACATTGTGTTACTATGTGTATCCTTGCACCTTATTACTTTATTTTAATGCTTTAATTTGCTTTGGTGTGTGTCGGTAGGAGTTGCATACCAGAGATATATTTCTTATACCTCCTTCTCCTATTTTTTCTCCTGTTCACAGCGCTCCATTGTTGCCTGTACTGTCCAGTGTATTTTGGGTTGTGGTTTTAGGGGTTTTCCTTGTTGGGCAGGTTGGGGTTTTTTAGTTGCTTGGTTTGGTTTCATTTGGGTTGTTTGTTTCTTTGTTTGTTTGGTTTTTTTGCCTGTTTAGGTTTTGTGGATTTTGTTTGTTTAATTGTTTGGGGGGTTTGTGCATTTGTTTGCTTTTGTGTGTGGAGTCTTTTGTTAGCTGGTTTGATTTTTTATTATGTATGTATACTCTGTAATGGGTCCTCCTCTCAAATGTGTCTTCTGAAGCTTCTCCCACTGGCGGTGATTTGTTGCTGCATCCAAGACCATAATTTAGACCACTGTGTGCACAGAGACCTAAGAGAGGTCTCTCTGTCCTTTAGGAAACATTTCATTGGAGCAAAATATTAACCATGGGAAGTATCTTGTCTGCTCACTGAAGTAGGCTGTGATTAGACTCAGTAGATAGAGATAGCCTTGGAAGCACACATTAGCATTAGAACTGTCCTTTTTTGAGTGTGCAGAGAGGTCAATAAGTACATGAATATAAATTAGCTTGGTGGACTAGTGTGGCCATTAGCTGGGTCGAGTATTCCTTCTCCATATTATTGTTTGGTGCACCTGAATTAATTTGACTGTCTAAATCCTGCATATTAATTCTGTGCTGCAGTATGTAAAGCTTCAGACTAATCCCTTTAATACTTTTCGGTATAAACACCTTAATCAAGCAACAGCTTTATAATTAGTTCTACTTTTAGACTGGATATTATTTACTTCTTTATTGCTCATAACTTATTCCAACTTTTAATTGCAATGATTAGACAGACTTCAGAATGTAAGCTTAAATAGTCTTTTGCAAAAAGTAGGATAGATGCGAAAGACAGAATTGTAACAATCCAAATGTTGGAGAAAAAAAATTCTCCTCCATTTTTGTTTTCTGAGATGTTACTAAAAATATACCTTACTTTCGCCATTGAGTCATATGATTAAAATCATATTGTCAAAATCATAGGAGTGGATGTAGGAACTGAATTGATTGATTGATTTAGGAGCATGATTCAACTAAGATTATATTTATTTATTCTGTTGTGTCTAAAAAAAAGTGCTGACATCATTACAATAATCCCCATATGCAATGAAGCTCCTGGTATGTAAACAGTGATTTAGCTTCTCAAGGACTGATCTATTTTCCTTAATATCTGTTTTACCAATGAATGTTTGGAAGAAGAAATCATCTTCACAATAAGAACATTTTAGTGGTCAGGTTTGAAAGCAGCATTTTAAAATGAGACTAAATTTGACATCTAAATTAAATGTGTTAAGACAGTTATTGTGTTAAATGCATACGGACTTGTGGATTATTAAAACCACTTTTGTTCAGCTTGGGAGAGGTGAACAAATTTGTTCAGCTTTTGGAGAGGAACCTTGTGTAGGAAACACAACATTTTAAAATATTAATGAATACACTTTTACTAATCAATTGAACCATCAATTGAATCAATTGAACAATGTACACATTTTTTATGTAGTGAGTGTTTTAATAAATTGAAGTATAATGCCTTTTGAAGCACTGGATCCAGAGAAGTTATTTTGAATTAGTCCAGTGGTTAGAAAATGGTTATAAAAATAGTTGTTATTGGCTTGTTTTCTGGTTTTTTTTCCCCCTAAGCTTATTAATGAGTTAGTTTTTGCTCCATATTTTTTTTTCTTACATGTCACAAACTTATTTTCTACTCAGCCATTATGGCTGAAACCACACTACATAGTCTAGGCATGTAGTTTCTCCCACCTGATACACTGATAACTGTGGAAAAGCTAAAAGGCTAAACAACTTTCTAAACATTTTGAAAAAAACTACTCTTGTTTACATGTATAAATTTCATTTAAGTGATAATAAAAGAATTTTGTTATTTAAGGAAAGCACTCATTGAAAAATTATTACTAAAATGAATGTATGTAATGGGCCTTCATTGTAAGGAAACTATATTCCATTTTAGTTGCTGGCCCAGCAGTTTTTTCAGTTTGTCCATATGTCCATCTTCCATGCATTCATGTCCATATGGATGCTGATTCAGTTTGTCCATAGACATTAATTCCTTTGTAGACAATGGAAGGACTCGGACACTGCAGAGAGCCCTTTTGGTCAGCACATGGTTTTGTTGTGTGAGGGGTGCCCTGGGGAGCACTGATGTCTGAGAAGGAGAGCTCAGGAGTAGCCAGCCAGGCAGGATGGTGGGGCATGTGGTGAATCCTTTTTGCACTGACAGCAGGCTGAGCCCCAGAAGTTCTGTACCTGGCATGGTGTTTGCTCTGCCTCAAAGTTCTGAAAACACTCATATCTAGAGATTTGTGATGTGTCACTGATCAAATATTAAAACTAAGACAAAACCAGATCTATCTTGTATGTAGCTACAACTCTTATTCCCACAGATATAATTTCTGTAATTTTTTGCCATTAATGTCACTAATGGGTTGAATATTCCTCTCAGAAAAATGGTTCAGCAATTCCCTACACATAAGGAACAATTCTTCTTCTTCTCAGTAATATAAGTTTCTAAAGAGAGGGAGGTTGAGGAGCTTTATAAGTGACTGAGAAGAAGCAGTAGATGGTGCCAGTAGTGTTGAGATAATAAGAACAGTTCCCTTGTCCACTTGGAGACAGGGAATGTTCTTAGTTCTACATTCCCAGGTGCTTTTTCTTGCAAAAATCCAGGAGTGCAACCCTTGGAGGTTGTGATCTATTCTGTTACTCCTGATTAGCCAGGGTGTATGTCTGTGCATGATGCCTGGTTGCACTCACACATTTATTTACACTCTGAGCTGGAGCACCTCTGCCGGCCAGCAATGGCCAGCAGGTATCAGAGAGAGCAGCCTGCTATTGCACGTGTCTGTGTCAGTGCTGAGCAAGGTGTTTGAACCACAGCTCCTCCCCTGCCACAGAAACCTGAACTTGCACCATGCCTTTGAATCTCTTTCTTCTCTTTATGGCCCCTCACCAGCCGTAAGGCATTCGAATAAGACAGAATCGCCACTGATCCAGAGTGAGAGAATCAGGATTACATTTAAATGTTATTGTCTCTGAAAGCAATGGGAACTGAACATTCCCATAACAGAGGCTGAGGGGCAGAATATTTAATTAGGAGTATCCAGCATTTCCCATTCACCAACTTATTCGTTTCATAACAATCTTAATTTTTCTAATTACTGGCAAAATGTAATATAGTTATTTCTTTCTATTTTATCTTTTCCATACTTGACTGAATATAGGATGAGGGTAAAAAGGGGAACATTCCCTGAAATTCTGCTTTTATCTAGTTTGATTTTCTAATTGGTGCAGTGTTATCCAGTTAGAGAGACTTCCTCCAGCAGCCTTTTGGGAAGTGTTCTTTGTTATAGGAAGGCTTTTATTTCATTCTGCCAAGGAAACGAACCAATTTGATAGGATCCTTTTATCCCAGAGAAAGGGCACCACTTCTTTATTTTCAAGGTTGTGCATTTTTGCAACTGTAAAACATACTCCACTACTGAAGCCACAGTTATATGCACTTGTCAATCAATCCTAACCTACTACTGTATGGTTATAGCATTTTCTATAAAAAGTGGGGGATTAAAGGCTCTGACAAACTGAAAGGTACACATAGAAGACAAAGTACAATACATGTTATTAGACTGTGAGAGAAGTAGGAGAAAAGGATATACCAATATTTGATTTTTCACAGACATTAAAGTATTATTTAAGGATTTCTGCAAAACATTTAGGATGTGACATTTTGCCTCCATTTTTCTTCTTATCACAAACACTTGCAGAGTACTATTTATAAGGTGGTTTTATACTCTATCTACTATATGATATTAGGAAATTATGTCTAAAATTTTTTAACTGAATGAAGTAGGGAAAATAATGCCATGACAGATATCCTAAGGTAGAAATACCTTAGGTATTATAAGGTAGAAATCTTTCACAATGTAGAAAGACTACATGTTCACAGTTTTGACTATCAGATTCAAAATGTTAGAATTTGAAATCTGGAAGCAAAACAACATCGTCAATTGTTATATCATCAACTAGAAAATAAAATATAAAAAAAAACCCGTTCCTTTTCTTAATTGGCTTTTTCCAAGGACATTAGAGATGTATGCTAGAATAGACATAGCAAAAAGAGAAAATCCACTTAAATCAGATAATAGGAGCATATTTGTAAAATATCATTTGTAAGTTTGGTAAGGGGGTTCTGTAGGTACTTGTGCTTACAGAATAGGGGCCAACAAGAACCTGAAGTGCCAGAGTGTGTGTTTGACCATCCTGTAGCCTGGTTAGTTGAGGAGAAGCTAAGCTTGCTGGAGGTCTGTGCACTGCCTAGCCTGTTGGTGTGTTGTCTCTGTGCTTTTCATGTGGGAGATGAGTCAGAAAGGGGTGAAATTCTTGCTCATCCCTAATTTTCAGCATTGTGGAATACAGTGTCACAGAAGTGACTGAGGAGCAGAAGTCCATAGCCTTTTCCACAGGGCTGACAGAATGTGCGTGGACTGGAGCAGGAGGATCTGAGGACGCAATGGAGGCAGTGGCTTTGGGAACCTGCCCTGAGGTTACTGTTGGAAGCCAGAAAATTCTAATATTTATGTCCAAATTTATATTGCATATAAATACATAAGATTTTACTGTTCAATGAGGACAATTGTATATTGCTCCTGTACTCTAAGTGAAGGAGGAAAAGTATTACTCACAGATTCTAATTTCCAGCAGGGGTAATTCTTATTTGGAAGCTTGGCCTGCAATCCTTTGGAAAACTTGAGGAAATAGGATGTTTAACTGCTAGACCTTCCTATTTTTTCTGCTGCCTCAGCCTTTTTGTGTGTTTCAAGAATTATCCCCTACCTTCCTCTTGGTCTATCCTCTCACTGTCAAAGTGCAAAGCATTTTTCCTAAAAGAAGGAAGATTTCCAGTATTTCTAAACTTCCTAATTCAAAAAATTCCCAATTTCACAACAAAACATTTTTTTTCTGCATCCTCCTGACCATCCTAAGTGCTCTCTGCATCAGGATAAGTGACCTGAGTAGACAGGCACACTCAGAGGGAAGAATAAAACTGCTTTGCTTACAAAAGTTTGTAACATTTTCCTTAGCAGCCCATGGTATTTGAAAATTTTCTTTTCTCTGTGTGTCTCAAATTTTTTTTTTCAGTAAAAAGAACTTTTACTTATATTATAAAAGAGATACAATTAAAGTACTGCTTTTATACAGCTTATGTCAATGCCTAGAGCATTAGTGAGGGTTCATTGGTTATTCTTTACCCTGTGTAACCCTCACTCCAAAATGGGGAAATGGTGTTCTAATTTAAAATTTAAAAGAGGATTTAAAAGCTTAGAGGATAGGTTTTATATACTTAATATTTTGAATTTATTAATATCAAAAATGAGTGTTTGATAAAAAAATAAAACCTTGAAATTTTAAGTGCATTCAAAAAGTAGATAACTTGTGGAAAGGGAAAAATATTAGTAATAGCAGATGTGATTTTAAGATCACATTTTGAGTGAGGAATCTGTGGAACTATATAAAACTTTAATGAACAGGTTAAGTGTATCTTTGTTTTCCTTTCTTTTCACATTTTCTTAGAATTCAGCATTAAAATTTATGGACGCAATTTGTCCTAAGCAGTGGCATAAAATTGGTCTTTGTTAAAGTACTCTCAAAGGCAAATTTATAAAGCTCTGCTGCTTATATATTCTAAAGAAACCCCAAAATCTCATATACCTTTTTCTTTCTCTTAGGAAAAAAACCCAACAGTCTTTATAACACACATATATACTGTCAGCCAAAAGAATCATACAGTTATATTTGAGTCTATCAAAGTTATAATTTTAGACCACAAACAGAGTAACTTTTTATGTAGAGATTAAGTCCTGATACTGCTGAAAAGAATGGTAGAATACCCACTATCTCTTTGGGAAACAGTATTCCCTCAATTAAGAAAAAAATGCTTAACTAAATGAAAAGTGACAAAAAACCCAAAAGCAACTTTTTTTTTTTTTTTTTTTTTGTTTTCTTTTTTTTCCCCCCGAACTTCTAAATTAAATGTGTGAGAGAATTGAAGTCTCACAATCACGTAAGAGCTTTTGTTGGAGTGTCATCAGGTATCTCTGGCTGGTGGGGCTGTTGAAGCAGAGAGTAAGGGAGAGCAAAGAGGAGAATTTTTTTGGCAACCTGCTCTGAAAACTTACCCACTCCTGAGGCTTTGTCCTAGAGTGAGCCCTGGCTCTGAATGCCTTCTGATGAGTGCAAGAGCATGACTTTTCCTTCCATAACTCTCTGGTGAAGAAGGCACAGCAGAAACTTGAACTAGAGTTTCTTATGTTCCATGCAAACTTCTAAAGATATTTTCATACCTCTTTGGTTTGAAAGTCATGGGGCAGTTCAAGTTTTTCAGTGAAAAACTTTCAAAGAACTTTGGTTTGTCTCAAACAACAGCTGAAACAAGATGAAAACCCAAAAAATGCAACAGAATGAAGTCAGGAGAATCTCAGCATTACCTGCTATTATATTTTTGGTATTTTCAGAGATCTAACTTAAGAAATCAGAAAATTTCAAATTAGGAAATTAATTAAATATGGTCAATTCAGTTGCCAAATGTCTCTAGAGTCTAGTTACACTTGACTTTGGTGTGTAGGACAGGGCTAATCTTTAATTTTATCCTAGTTCAGCTGCTCAACTTCGAGACTACAAGCAATCAGGCTGGCATTCAGCCTGGAAACCAAAGTTTCCAGCTCTCTTAAACTGTGATGACATCCTCTTACAATGAAAGGGAAAAATTTGGCTTGTATTTAAACCTCTCTTTCTCATAAAACATCCTAAAAAGATGTATGTCTATTGAAGCAGTATTTCAAGAATATTTACAGCACCCTGCTGGTGTTCACAGGATTCAGCATAATAGGATTGCTTTTCCATCTCCTTTACTTTATGGAAAGCCTTGGTTGATCCTTTAGTGCAGCATGGTTTGCTGCTTTTCATCTCCCAGGCAACAATAACCTCTCATCATGATTACAGAGCTTCCTGCAGACAGATGGGCCTAATCCCAGTGCTCCAACAATTTAGTAATCTATTCCAATCAGGACTTGATGGATTTGATAGGCCATCTGTAGCCAAGTGAGACAGATTCAAGACAGGTCAAAAACTGGGAGGCTTTCAGAAAAGCTTTCTGCTGTTTCACACAGACAATCACGCTAACAAGAAGAAAAGAGAAAAATGGGGGAAAAAAACACCAAGGAAACTCATTCCCTGCCTTCAGTACTTTAGAATACAATTCTGTTGTAATTACCACTACTGAATATGACTCGGGAGACTGAATGAAACCCTTCATATGAGACTTTATTAATTGAAAGGAACCAAAGAAACTAAATGCAAATATTATTAAATTAAGGTGAATACAGTTAGTTGAATAACTGTGGAAGGGAGGAAAAAAACCTGAAATATTTTTGAGAAGATGGTTAATTTTAAAGTATAAATTATAATAAGACTCAACAGAACTGCTTGCCATTTAGATGAAACAGAACATTTTTAATGCACAGGATATTTTATTTTATTGAGGTAGAGATGGAAAAACCGTGTTTTGAGTTGACAGGTAGATGACTCTTGGATTATCCCTATTTTGATTTTGAGGAAAATAATCCATAATAACTTGCTGCACAAACATCAGTATTAACAACAGCCAATTGCATGCATACACTTTCAAGAATATTTAGTTTCTAGAGTCTGCCTCTTAACTCTGGTCTTGACTTTGTAAAAAATTATGTTTTAATGCATTATCTTGTCCATGCAGTTTTGTTGTCTTTGTTAGGAGTTTGAGGTAGACAGGTGTGTTGGCAAGATCACCTTAACTTCATTACAATCACTATCATCCAAAAGTGAAAGAGTGATTGTAGTAACCCTTATGTGCAATGAGTATTGAATTAAAGAGGTTTTCAAAAGCATAGACTGTAATTATTCCTTTGGTGTTTATCAGAAAGAGCAAAAGCAAGAAACAACAGTACAGATTTTCTTTCTTTCTTTTTTCTTTTTTTTCTTTTTTTTTTCTTTTCTTTTTCTTTTTTCCTTTTTAATTTAGCTGGAATAGATAGCTGGAACAAAAAGAAAGCCGACATCTTTTTTTATTTTTTCTCTTTCTGTAGGATATATAAGTTTATTCAATATTTAAGCATCACAGTTCTCTTTACACATTTTAGTGCTTTTTATAGTTCACATTTCTTAATCTGATTTAACTGCATGCAAAAATGTTAAAAATACTTTAAATAGTTACAGTTAAATCAGTCAATATAACATTATATCTGTTTTTTAAGCAAGGAGAAAGTTATGTGACAGAATATGATGTTGTGATGCCAATCTAAAGCTGTTACAGTTAGGCTCTTAGGATACTCTTCATCTTTCAACAGCTCTCTTCAGCTACAGGAAAGAAATGAAATTTCCCTAATCTTTCTAGCTCCTCTTGCCATAGGGCTAAACTGGTAGGTTTTTTTCCCAGGATTTCAAGCAGGCTGATGAAGAATTTTGTAATAACATTTAAGAATGGGCATAGAAGCCTGGAGTTTCCTATTTGCTCTTGTGATGTAAATCACTGATTCATAGAGCAGCTTGGGTTGGAAGGGACCTTAAAGATCACCTGCTATGTTTCCGCTGCCCTGCTATGGGCACCTCTCGCTGGACCAGGATGCTCACAGCCCCATCCAACCTGGACACTTCCAGGCAAGGGACATCCACAGCTTCTCTGCCCAACCTGTTCCAGAGCCTTAACACTCTAACAGTAAAAAAATCTTCAGTAAAAAATTTCTTCCTTATATCTCACCTACAGCTTTCAGCTTTCTCTGTCATCCTGTCACTACATGCCCCTGTAAAAAGACCCTCTCCAGTCTTCACGTAAGCACCCTTCAGGTACTGGGAGGTGCTAAATGATCTGTCAGTAAACTTTTCTCCAGGTTTAAGTAGCCCAAACTCTCTCAGCCTGTCTTAGGAGAAGAGATGCCCTTTCCCTGTAAAAATCAAGAAAAATGTTTCTGCAATCTCATTAGTGGGGTGTTTTTTTTGTGTTCTCTGTTTGTTTGTTTGTTGGTTTGGGTTTTGTTTTTTTTTTTTTTGTAATGGACAAGGGAATGAACCACTGCTTCTACTAAACTTTCAAGAATGTTATTAACATCATCTGGGAAGCCTTTAGTGAATACAAGTACTTATAGCAAACAAAGGTAACAATTTTGAAATTTGATTTGTATTAGCATGGCACTCCTGAGCTTTTCCTTGCCAGTTGCTTGTGACATAACCACATCAAACCACAATCTAATGTCTTCCCTGGGTGACCACTTAGCCTGAATTTTTTGAGTGCATTTTTTGGGCTTATCTTAGGTTTTGCAATCTAATCTCTGCTGTGTGTGGCTGAATTCTCCATTGAGAATTAATACCTTGTTAAAACAGGGTGTGAAAAAAGCAAAAGGAAAAGACAACCTTTAATAAATATAAAAAGATGCCTCTCCAACTCTGATTTTAAATTCAAGGATGCCTCCACATGAATAGATTCAAAGACAGAGAAACACACAATAACAGGTCTGGTTATACGGTTTGTTAAACACAAAATAGAGCTTTACAGCATAGCCTCTGTTTCTGTCATAACTGAAAAAGTAATAACATGTTCAGAAAAGAAGACTGTTTAATGAAGATGCATCTGATGCAGGGAAAGAAAGGAAAGAAATTCTTCTATCTAGGATGCTATAACAGACTCTATGAAAACATCCATACTCTTTTTATGTAGATGGCAGAGGATAAAATATTCAAGGCCTAATTAATTTTATAAGCCTACTGCAAGTGGAAATTTCTCCTCTGTTATACTCTGACCATTATGTTCACTGACTTTCACTTCACAAGAATCTTCTCCCTGGTAAAATATTCTGTGGGAAATCTGGTTTGTGTTTCTTTGTTCAGGGTGAGATTTGAGATAACTTAAATTCAAATTGTATCCAGCTTACTGGGGAACAGGAGAAGTTTTCTTGGAATGAGAGAGGAAGGGAAAAAAGCAGAATCTGGGTAAAAATCACAGATACATGCAACAGACCAATAATTTCTTATTATAGTGGCAATGAAGGTAACTCTATTGTATGCACCAGGGACTCATGCACTGTCCAATTTTCCACTGTATTTTGGTAGAATCTAGGGTAGCAAAAATACTAGCACATGTTTTAAATGCGTATTGCTTATATAAATGTAAAATATATAAAATAAACATCACTGTCTACAAATCAATTTGTGCTCAATACACTCCTAATGACTTTTAAAACTATTTTAGACTATTTGGATAGCAGAGACATTGGAGTCTGGAAAGTGTTGAGGGCAAGAAAGTTCTTTGTAAAAGGAGTGTGATAAGAAAGGACAACTGAAAGCAACGGTGTATCAGAAACTTCAAAGGTTTATGCCTTAGCAAAGGCATTTCCTACTGCGTTTTCTTACTTGCCAACACTTCCTTCTGAACCCCCAGACAGAGTAACTGATCTGAGCTTAAATACATTGGTGAGTCAGGCAAATACTTTGAAGCATACTTTGAAATCAAAAGAATAAAGGTAGTTTAAATGAGAGGATTTATTCTGTCTTGCTGCCTGTTGTAAAGGACCAGTATAAGAGGGGGAATGTTTGAGTTGTTAAATGTAAGTGGAGGGCAAGAAAAAGCAGTGTGTTTGCTGCATTGGCAGCTGTGTATTAAGTTTTCCATTGCCAATAATGAAACATTTTTACTGCCTGGATGCAGCTATTGCCGGTGGTTTGAAAATATGTATAGGAATATGAGCATATTTTGAATTTCTATTTATTGGACAGTTGTTTTAAACTCTACATTAAATATCCTCAGTTTGACTTAGAATAACTTTCAAAATATTCACATGAAACCTTTTTAAACTTTGTAAAAAAAAGGAAAACACCCAGAAATATAATTTTTACAAGTGTGAAACATGCCATTTGAGTAAAAATTATATATACCATGTGTCACGGGTATCAAATTGTCTTCTGTCCTCCTATTAGCATCTCTTTTGACTGTCCAATCTAACAAAAAAAACCCAATTCTTTCTTTTTCTTTTGATGCTATGGTGAATTGTCAACTTGTATGTAATGCTTGGGGAAAAGGAATGAAATGAAGGTGAGTGAAGGTCATCACGCTCACTTGATGTATGAGGGTGGGAGAAAACTAGAAGCTGGGTTAAGAAAAGTATTTTCCTTCTCCTTTTGAGATATTGTTGGGCTATAAGTGGTAGCTTGTGGATTTGGAGCCTGAGAGAAAGTTCTAGGAAGCTCATTGTTTGTATGAATCAGGTTTAGCACCCTTTCAGCCTGAAAACAAGTGCTCTGGTCTGACATGGCCCTCAACAAGAATGTGTATGATGTGCAAAGCTATAGAGATGTTCTTAAAGCCAAAATGCAGCAGACATTGGGGTGGAGGCAGGGGAAAGGAAATATAGCATCATTTGAAGAGTCAAAGATATTCCCTCTATTATCAATTTTCCTTTCCCAAAATAAAGCTGAAAATGTCTCTTTCCTTGTTTCCACTTTGCGCGTAGCTGCTAGATCCTAATATCTTCTCCCATTAACTCCTCTCATAGTAAAAATCCTTCTAAATGCAGTTACAAGACATTAGAGTAAAAATGATGCTTATCTACTAGGAGATATTTCTTATTTATTTAGAAAGTTTAATTGCAAAAAGGCTTTCTGAGAAATAGGCAGTCTGGTCTTTAAAGAAAACCTTCATTAAAAAAATTGTCAGTGATTTGAAATTAGGTATGCAACCAAGGTTTCCAAAGATAACATGAACAATTTATGTAATGTCATATTGGAAGGCTTGCCTAAAAATTTTTTATGAAAAGTCTGGACAGTTACCTTTAATTGAATAAAAGTAGAATATTCATTTTGAAATTAAATGTTTTTTAAGAGAGTTGTGGTATTGCCAGCCAAAGCAGGCAAAAGCCAAAAGCAGGCACTACCAACCTTTTCTTCTATGGTGAGGAAACTGAACACCACCTTTCAGTGAGGATGAGAGAAGCTACTGCATTTATGAAGGAAAAAGTGGTTTCAGTGTACAAAGATCTTAGAGGTACTGTATTACTTTTTTAAGTCACAATCTATGACAGAATGAGACACTGAAAAAAATGTCAATCTATAAAATAAGTGTAATTAAATCGGGTAATGGGGTATATATAATGTGCACTTTTAAAAATATTGATGATTCATACTTAAAGTTGTCCTTCTACAAAGTACTTTAGTCATGGAATCACAAATTAATGAATCTTCATTCCATTTCTAACTGGCATTCATTTTAGACCTCCCCATGGGGAAAGCGCACATGAATAGTGGATGATCTCTGAACACTTCAAGACATTCCTCACATTAGAATAATATATTTTGATTTTTAGATTGGACTATGTTTTTGTAAGGCATTTTGGGTTACTTAATACATGACTGGAAAGAGCAATTGTGAGAACTATAATCCCATCTCTACATGAACAGAGAATCACTGTAATCTTATGATAGTGACAAGAAATTGTGATGCTAGACTTTAAAATGATGTGTAACTCCAAAATAATATAGTGAATAACTGAATTGTTTCACAGGTTTTTCTAAAATAAGTTAGTTGAAACAATTACATTTTTATCCCAATTGTGTCTCTTTTTAGAATAAAGTTCTGATTTTCTCTACAAAGTTTAATGGAGGATTTAGGCATGCAGTAATGTCAGAATGATTTCTTAGGTACGAGTGATCAATGAGATGACCTTGGCAAGTAGGTAGGAATCACTAGTTGTAGGCATTAAAGTTAAAATAAAATTTTGAGATGCACCTACATGGATGTATAAAATGTATTTCTGAAAATATTAATTATATTTTTGACACATCACTAATGCATGGGAGAGCTTTCAGTGTGTTTGTCTGGAATCAGATTGAGATATGCCACTAAAGTTGATGGTAGGCAGCAAGAATGTCTTTGTGGAAACAGTTTTCTAAGCAATTATTTAGGCTGAGGATCCTCCCCTAAAGAGCATTCAGTTTGCTTTATGTGATATTCATTACAGACAATTTTTCCATAATGAAGAATAAATTACTGTAACAGTCAAATTCTGCCTTTTTGCAAAAATATGTACAAAACATGTGTCTTTGGCTCAGTCTACACTGTGTAAGGTTGTTTAAACCTAATTTTATGCTGTTCTTGTGCTTTATTGCAGTGGGCTTCAGTTACTTAGTTTCTGTATGTATAAAAATACAACTAAAAACATGACTAAAAATATAAAATGGGTCTTAATTATATTGCACAATTTCCAATTTTCCTGCTTGATTCTCATGTAGTTTTTGTTGTTTCTTTTTTAATGGGCTGTATATGTCCTTGTCTGCATAAAAAAAAATATACCTGTGAATAATTCCCATCTAATTACCTTCATCTGGAGAAAACCAAAAAGCTGTGAAGCCTATTTTATACAATGGGGTAGTGGCTGGAAAAACGTGAGGTTCTTTGAAAGCTGTCAGACATAAGCACAAATGTGTATAAATATATTACTGGACAAATGATAGAGTGGGCTTTGTGAACACAGATTCAGTTTTCACTCAGGCATTATTTACATGAAAGTCACATATTTTCTTAAACTCTGTGTGCCTGGGTAGTCTGTGACCACTGAATGATTCAACTTTTCTGTAGCTACTGCATGCAAGTCATCACCAGTATGAACTGTGGATCCCAGTCTATACTCAACATGTGAGATGACACCAAAATGCTGCATGGATACTCTGGCACAACTGAGGCTTAGGGCATGGCATCTTCAAAAGAGCTCTGATGAGTAATGCTGCATGCCAAGACATTCACCAAATTCTAGCCTTTACAATATCAGAAATTAAGTGATGATTCCTGTTTGAGTAACTTTATTCAAATTCTAAGTAGGATTTCATAGAATCATAGAGTCACAGAATGGTTATTTTTGAAGGAAGCACAGTGTGTCATCTGGTCCAAGCTCCCTGCTCAAGCAGGGTCATCCTAGAACACATTGCACAGGACTGTGTCCAGACGGTTCTAAGTATATATATTTTTGTTTGTTTGTCAGCATACTTAGAATGTTTTCTGAAATATCTTGACCTAGTCTTATTTTTCAATTTAAGTTTTGCTCATTAAAGAAGCCTATTTTAATTATTTATAATAATTTTGAATAATTTAAGTGATGGACTCCTACTCAAGCCCCTCCTACTTCCAGTGTAAAACAAGGAAGGAACTCTATCAAATGTGATCTCTCTGGTGTTGGGGGAGGGGAGAGAGATTTACAGATGAGCAATTCCCTGCACTTGTTTTGTATCTTAACTTTTCATAAGATTTGCTTTACTGACAAACATTAGCAGTGAGCAAGCACTCTAATCCCATATAACATCTGTTGTACATTTAACTGCTTATAGAATTTAGCAGCACTAGAGGAGCAGGGGATGTTAGATTTTTTCCTTATACACTCATTGTTGACATTTGGCTTGAGCTGCATTATAAAATCAGTGTTGAGTATGGGTCTGTTGGTCTTAGCTCAGTCTCTCATGAATTGCAAGCATGACTTGAATAATAAGAGGGGAGTAAAGTGTAAGCTGTGTGTTTAGAAATGAATTGCATAACAGCCATCTGAAACGGCAACATTTCCATGCAGGCAGCACAGGCAGAGCAAAGTACATGGTAGGCTACTACACTTATTGTTATTGCTAAATGGCTGTAATTAATTTAGAAGAATGTTGACCCTACCAGATGATTCAGTATAACATAGCAGTGGCTGTTACACATGAATGAACTTGCGTATTCAATGCATTACTGTATAATTGTCCTTTTTGCTTATTAGAAAGTCAGAAGATGTGGCATTATTCATGACAATGTTTCAACAAAGGCACTACTGAAAAATGTTTTCTGTGTAAAAAATGTTATTGACCTTAAAAATTTTAATTTTTCTATGTAAATATAAATTATATATGAGATGCTACAGCTATGCAAAAAAAAAAAAAGTGTCAGCATTTCATTACAAGTCTCCATTCTGGCTATCGTGGCATCTGATTTCCATGTTACACATATATCAAGAATAACTGAATAATTGAAGGTTCTCTGAGGTTTGCAGCATTAAGAGAAAAGACAAACTAGTTTTCAGATGCAAACATTTAATTTCTGACATGATATAGTAAATTTCAACAAATGCTTTGATACATACTTACATGATATTGGTATATGTAGCAAACCACATTTTGCTTTCTAGCTCAGCGTCTCAGTTACATGTGCCTTGTTTAATTAAGTATGGTTAATGATTATCGGTCCTAGCTTATGCCTTGAATTTAAATTGGGCAACAAGACCGGTCATTTTATAATGATTCAATTAATGTTATTTTAAGTTCAAAACAATACTTTATTCAGGTGTAAAAAATGCTTGAAGAAGTACTATTTTTTATATCTACCACTGTCCTGTAAAAAAAAAAAAAAAAAAGAGAAGCTGAAAAAGTAAGCATATGTATTAAAAGTGACAAAGATAGATGAGATTAGCTTAGCTTTTTGCTTGACAGGATTTTCCCACGACATATGTTCAGTGCTACCAGGGTTATTACAGAGAGCACTGACTAATCAGGGAGACAGATTCACAAACAGTGACTGCAACACATGGTGGCCTCTCAGTGTTAAAAAAGACCACTGCAGTCATTTGTAAACATGGTCAGATAATGTGCGTATTTATAATTTTGATTGCTTCAGCCACAGTCATCAAACCCAGAGGTCTTTTGCTTAACACTTCAATGGTTTGAAAAGGAAAAGATCTTCTAAGTTAGCAGTGTCTGCTGCTGAACTAAAGTAGTGAGGGAAAATTCTGATAATTTTTAATGGGCCTTATCTTGATTAAGCACTACTTTTAAGAGTAATCAGTAACTGTGTTTTTAATGACACACTGACATTAATTATGGCTGGCTATTTTAAGCCGTGTTAACTCCAAACCTCTTATTTATCAAATGCTGCTTCTACATGAAGAAGCTGAGTAAATCAGATTTGTGGCGAGAGGCAGCTGAAGTTCTGCGTGACTGATGTAGCTTGTCGTGAGTGCTCAGCTGACCTAATTTTACAGCTGCTCAGAGAAGACATTTGTAAATGGGCTTGTGATTGAATCTACAGCAGTCACATGCAGTGAATACAATATCTTTTATTACAAGAGATTTCTGTGGTATGTGCACAAGCTATTAGAACCAGTCAAGAGACTATTTAGTAGAGGAGTCTGAATCTTATACTTGTAAGGATAGAGGGCAATACCTTAAGTTACAGACATCAGTAATTTTTTAGGAATCTTGTAGATAAATATTGTTAGATTTCTGGAAAGTCAAGCTGGTGGTTGCAAACCCTATCAGATTTGGAGGACAAAATTGTGAAATTATTTTGCATTTTTGATATAAATGGATTCCATGAAAAATTTCTGTCCCTTTTTTTTTGTCTATCTTATTTTCCATGAACTTTCTTTAAAACAGTCTGTTTACCTCCCAAACACATGTTACCATAGGATTTATTTTTCTAGTTTCAAATTCCCCAATGTGTGAGGTACAGGCACAAAACTAAAAACTTTTCTGGTATGGGGTTTAAAATCTTAAGTGGAAGGATCCCAGCCATCTCCTGCCCAGAGAAATGAATCAGCCTTAACTGGATTCAGAAGCAATTTTCTAGTGATGTCAGTGGAGATATACTCTGTTCAGCCCAAATTATCTTTCTTCCATAGAGTTTTTCTTGATATTCGTCTTAAAATTCTTCCCAAATTTAAACTGCTAATTGTTTTTTATCAAAGATGCATTTAGACAATGTCCTTAATACCAAGATTTAATGTTTTCAGCCTTGAATTGACCAGACAGTTGAACTACATGATTACTGTATGTCTGTTCCAATGAAAAGTATTCTATTCTATTAAATTTTTTCATATTATTTTTGTTATATTTTAGTTTTATGTTCTAATATTTTCAGTTAGCTAACAAGTAGGGATTCTGTCATTGTATATGTCCCCTAGACTGCCACGTAGAGAAGCTTTGCTTTCTCTGTGATGAAATGTGCAAGTGTATATTTTAAAACATTACATACACTCTTAGTGTCTAATGGTCAATAATCTTTCATAAATCAGAATCTAGAGGATTATATTAATTATTTTCACGGTTCTTAGAAGTCACAAAAATATTTCTGAAGTAAAATTAGTTCAAACCAGTACTTCAAAAGATTTTTATTATTAACATAGTCTAAGGAAAATATTTATTACAGCAAATCCCTAGTTCTCACGTCCCCACCCTCCTTTTGTGCCCTGCTGAGGAGAGCTCAGCTCCAGCTCCCCAGCCAAGCATTGTGTGCACTGGGGGCTGCTTTTAGGTGCCCCTGGAGCTGCCCGTTCTCCAGACTGAAATGAGGCCTGGTTCTTCTGCCTCTCCTCATAGGACAAGTGCCTTACCCCCAGCCACCTCTGTGGCTTTCTGCTAAGATAACTCTGGTTTATTGACATTTTTTTCTGTACAGAAGAGTCAAAAACTGAATACAGCATCTGTGTGATTGTATTGAAGATTTTAGAACAAGTTCCAGAACTTATCAAATTTTTTCAAGTAATTCAAAAGGCTCTCACCCTCACCAATGGACTTTGAAGGTAAGCACTAAGGCAGGCTGTGTTACTCAGCAGTAACTTCTTGTCTGTATTCTTGTGTCAAAGTAGAGCCTGGGTCAAAGTAGAGAATTTTTTCACAACTATGAAATTCAATGCTGGAACCCATGCAAGATGGATCTATGACAACCAATAGATTAGCTGGGAACTTGCTCTGAAGAAAAGACTGCATGTACTCTTCCAGACAACTAAAACTGAGAAGAAATCATAATCTGAGCTCATCTGCCTTAAGAAGTGAATTTTCTAAATCATTCAAGTAGGAGGGAAGATTGAGCAGCGAAAGGAAGCTGTCTACCTTTTACAACTCAGATGAATTTTTCAGCTGGACTGGTGAAATATGAAATTAATTGTAAATATGTGTTCTGACACTAAAGTTGCTCTTTTAAGTTCATTTTGAATACAAAATACAAGCATATATTCAAGATACCAGGTGTGCCTGGTAAATTAATTCAGATAATGGCATTGGAAACTGAAAATGTTGTATTTATTAGCTAGGATATTTGCCTTTCTTAAATACTTAAAAGATTTCTTATAACTTTAAAATATTGCGGAAATATTTCTATACATTTTAATTAAATCTTTGGAAGCAAAGAATAAAAACATGGCAAAGGTTCCAACATATCCTGTGTTTTTCCAGCTGTACGTGATCTCCTTACATTTTACTGGCAAGGTTCTGTATGTAAGTATTTAATAAGAAGCTACATTTTATCTCATTACTAATCATCAAGCTGATTTTTGCCAAACAGGTCTAATTTGCTCTTTTCAACTTGAGTAATTTGTATGTCTGCTGTGTATGTATTTGTGTGTGTGCATGCACAGAGAAGACACATAACAGCTGGTGTTATAATTGAACACACTTTCTATTTTTTTAAATATGCAGTTCTAGCCAGTCATGTAAAGCAGGTTGTACCAAAAGTAATTTTGCATGCAGTTTTAAAGGTGGAATAAATTGTGCTGGCTGCACTGGGAAATGAATTATTAAGGTACAAAAAATTGGGAAAAATATTTTTGTCTGAGCACCAAAGGTACCCTTTCCTGTGAACGCAGAGAGAGTTTTCACTTTCTTTTAGTTACAGATAAAATTCCTTTTAGGACTAAGATATTAATTTCTCCCTAATTATGATATTTGGACCTGTTATATAGACATCCCTGCACTCTAATAGTTATTTTATATCAGAATAAGACTTTCATTCACTGACTTCAATCAGGTTCACACTTTCAACTTGCTTTCTCTTCCATATGTTTGCTTTCTTTGTCCCTGTTTCAAGTTTTAGTACTCTGGTGTGCTTCATTAGATTGCTGCTTTTCTGTTACTTATGTATATATAAAGCTGCACAATGGTAAAAATGGCAAAGATTTTAGAAAACATTTTTTATTCTGTGGAAGAATGGGTGTACCCACGTGAGAATTAATTCATAATCAAAATCTGGAAAGAGAATAATTGTAACTTAAACATGTCCACTGTATGTTTAGCCATACTGTGTTTTTAAAACAATGACTGTGACTGATATTCTGTACATATGCAAGGGTATAAAATTAGTTTTCATCTGCAAAAAGAGGTACTTCCTTTTTAAGGTTCAGAAGAGTCTCCTTAAAGCCTTCACTTTAGTGTGATTTCAGTAGTATGTTAATAGATTTTATATACTGTATAAATATGGGAGCAATTGCATAATTACATGATTTTCAAGACCATTAATAATATTGTTGTTGAAATTTTCTAAGTAAACATTTTCCAGTGTACAAACAGCTGGAAGAAGACTAATAACATCAATCAATTTAGGTTTACTTGCAGTGTAACTGGAAGACCCTGTAGGGCTCGTTGATATCATTCAGCTTTGGGTCTTCCCTAGCGTCAGCATCTGCACACTTAGTGGTGTTATTCTGCTGTGAACACTGCAAAGACTGCTTCTAGAAAATATATGGTTTTGTTATAAAATGACATAGAACTAGGTAGAATTTCAATTTTCTGTTGTGTCATTCTTGCAAAAAGTAGAAAGTTTTCAAAGCTTCATGTAACACTCCTGACTATAAAGATTCCCATTTTCTCTTCCAGTGCTACTGCACTCAAGTAACAGATAAAAGATGTGGATTTAGTTCTGGGCTTGTTCTGGCACTTGGCTCTTTCCCACTGGTCTTAGAAAGAGTGAGATTTTGTGGCTTCACTGGGAGTTGGTTACATAGGGAATATGGAATAGCCCTGTCCCATCACTAGAAATATTAATACACCAATAGGGATGTAAACTCCAGAGTTACATTAATTTGAAGGACCAGTTGAAATCATTAGGTGAGGAATCTTGCCAAATCCTGTTTATGTTTGATTATACCACATCAAAATGAATGGAAACTAGTTCTTTGTTTAGTAAATGTGATAAATGTGTCACTGTGTAAAAAGACCTTTAGTCTTATTTATGGACTTCTAAGTTATAATAAATAACTTGAAAATAAAAGTAAATAACTTGAGATACAATGTGAAATTTCTCAATAGCAGAAATAATGCACACATCTTTTCAACAAGACTAGTTCATATCTACTTACAGCTTCCTAGTGTTCTTTTTTCTTTTTGTTTTTTTTCTGAACAATGTTATTTTTATACAGTCCCCACTTTGCAGATTCATAGGGCTATTATGGAGGCATAGTAGCAGTGGGGGAGGATGTTACCAATTTTGTGTTAATCTTGAGGGACATGAAGTAACCCAGTGATTTTGGCCAGTACCTTCAAAAGACTTCCTGTTTACTCTCACCTTTTCCTTCATTTCAGAAAACAAAATAGATTTTCACTGCTGAGAGGACTGAGCTTTGGCCAACAGTGTTGTGAATGCCAGCCTGGAAAACACCTCTGTTCATCTCCTCCATGGAGAGATTGTGACAACCACTTGGTGAGTCCATGCTTAAGGAGGTGTCTCCACAGAAAGCTCCACAGAGCTGTCTCAAATGGCTAATTCTTTTTCATATTCAAGATTTTCAGTGCTTACCCCTTGAAAATTTTCTGTATTATCATAATATATTCAATAAATTGATTTTAACCAACTTTTTGTTTAACATACGGAATTTAGTAAAATTTAAGAGAATTTATTTTTTCCTCTCTTCTTGAGCAAAACTTACTCTATATCTTCTTTCCAGCTTCTGTCTAGGACTTAAGTGAGGCTAATTTTTCACAAGCCTTTACTTTCATGTGCTACTTTATGAATTGCAAATAAAAATTCATTAAAATGGAAATGACTTCTGGTTTCATTTTTTAAAAATGTTTTGACATTACATAACAGCAAAATGGAAGTTACAACAGGATTATCCATCAAATTAAATGTAAATGTATATTTAAATTTCAAGATTTTCTTAGTTTTATATTCAGGTGAACTATTGAAGCAAAAGTGAAAATGCAAGCAACATTTGTAAGTGACATCACTCTGGCAATGTTGTGTATTTAGTTAATTATACTGCAGTATCCACAGCACTGACTCCGTAACTGTAAAAATACCTGTTAATATTGACTTAGTTTGTGTTATTATTCAAAGAGAGCTTTATCCTAAATGTATATTAAAACAGTGATTTGAAACCCTAAGTTTAATTGATGATTCCACTGCTATGTTATCTCTTGAGAAAGGAATGTCTTGCATCACACTGTATAATCTCTGGACAATTATTCTTGTAAGAATAAAGGTGAACCTGCAGATTCATTACCTTTTGGCTGTGGCCAGATCGTTATTGGGCAATTACCAATTTTATCAAGGATTTATTTTACCTTTGGTAACAATGCAAAGCAAATTCTTATTCCATTCACCCTTGATTGCAATTGAGAAGGGATTTATTATATTAATCATAAATCTATTTTTTTTACTTGCCCTGCTGTGAGGACACCATGTAGTGTAAAGCATTATGTGTAATATATATCAGGTATATGAATTAAAAATCTAGTGCAGTGTTTCATTTTCTATTCAGTAGGTTAAAAATTACGAACTGATATTTTAGCTACTATTGACTGTGAGTTTTTTAATCTGTCTGGACATATGAATGGTACATTTGTTTTTCTGTTTACAACAGGGAAAGAGGAAACTCCCATGAGAATCTAAAAGATACATGCTTACACAAAAATGACTGTACCTCACCCTGTGTGTCAGTCTGCAATGAATTGAAGATGCCGTAAGTAATTTCCTCAAAATTAAAGAATCAACAAGCAACAATGACCAGCAGTCATCACTTTGGGCAGATAAAGAAGCTTTTATTCATTGCTCTATACTGGAGCTCTATATTTTTATCAATCTTTGCTGTTTTTTACTACACAATTTTCTGTCTCACATATAAGTCCTTCAGGGCACAAAGCATGTGTCTGTATGCTTTTGGTGTAAGATAACAGTAATAATTTCACTTGACATTTATTACAATAAAGCATGCAGCAATGCATTTAGAACAAAACCATGTGTTGATGTTTCACAGCAATGTCAGATAAAACTGATTTACTAAGATTCTAATCAACTATTAACTATGATTCTTTTTCACATGAGTTTCAATTTTTGCAATGAAGAATCAGTATTAGATGATTTTATTCAAGTTAGTGGGTGTGTTGATTGTCTGAATGAGAAAGATAAACAGAATAATTGAACCTCTGTTACATTACAAGTGGGATGCACTGCTACACAGCTTCACACAGCTTAAGATCAAGTGGTTCACTTGTTCTAACTTCTTGGCTAAGGTCAGATAATCCATTAGATTTCTTCCAGGACCCAAGGAACATGTGTATTCTTAATGGGTATTTTACAAATAAACTGCTACTAGTGGTTTTAGACCTTCATTTTTTCGGCTTGAGTAGTCAATCAATCCCATAAGCAGGAGCTACAAGCCAAGATAGATAGATCAAGGTTCAGAAAAAAGGTTCAGGTTTCAGCAAAAATAATGCACTCCAAAGTCAGGATTTTAAAACTACTTTACTGAATAGTTAGGCATGGCATATAGTTAACAGAAGAAAAAAGAGATAAATATATGTTTAATATATTTTTAAAATTTAGCAGGAATTTAAAAAAAAATACTTCATTGAAATTCTTCCAAAATTTGGGATGTTAAGGAACAGAAATAGTGATCAAAGCACTAAGAGTAAAGAGTTGTCCTAGATGTCAGATGCTAGGCTGTAAGAAATGAGTGTTTCATTGTATTTGCAAGAGAGAGCTTGTACATAAGCATAAAATGGAAGTAATTGAATTTATTCTCTCATTTGTAGAATAAATAAATAAATTTCTCATTTTTTCTCAGTTTTAAGCTTCAGGTTGTTAGTATGTCTTGTGGCTTGTTTTGTCCTAAGGACAAAACTGTCCACAATTTTGTCCTAAGGTAGGTCTTAATGTGTTAGTGACAGAATCACAGAATCTGCCAAGTTGGAAGGGATTCACATCAAGTCCAACTCCTGGCCCTGCACAGCACCATCTGCAAGAGTCACACCATGCACCTGAGAGCATTGATCAAGTCTCTCTTGAGCTCTGTCAGGCTGATGCTGTGCCCACTTCCATAGGGAGCTGCTCCAGCGCCCAGCCACCCTCTGGGTGAAGAACTTTTCCTGATACCCAACTTAAACCTCCCCTGACACAGCTTCAGGTCATTCCCTCACATCCTGTCACTGTCACCACAGAGAAGAGATCAGTGCCTGCCCCTCCTCTTCCCCTCACAAGGAAGCTGTAACTGCAGTGAGGTCTCCCCTCAGTCTCCTCTTCCCCAGGCTGAACAGACCAAGTCACCTCAGCCGCTCCTCACACGGCTTCACCCCAAGGCCCTTCACCATCCTTGTGGCCTCCTTTGGAAACTCTCTAACGGCTTAGTCTTATTGCAGACAAATCAAGTCTCCATTTCCTTTAATTTTTACTTTATTTTCCCTAATTTTTTGTTGCTTTAGGTACTATTCTTTTAAAATTTCTTGAAAAATTAAAAATATATCAAATATTTTAGAATAGATAAAACTTTCTACAAAATGTCCAGAAATTGAATATTAGGGTCCTTGCTAATACTTTTCATCCTGTCTATGGTATATGTGTTTAGATAGCTATGGACATATCCATACATATATATATGTGTATATATATATATACACACTTATATATGCATACATATGTGAAATGTTTGTGTGTGTGTGTGTGTCTGTGTATCTAATGTATGTATTACATATATGTCCTCTTTTATTCCCAGTAAATTCTCTTTCTGTAGTCCATCATTAGAGATTCATCAACAGTGATGTAACAGATACTATTTTTTTTCATTAAACATTCTCCTTCACTCTTCATTATAACTTTGATATTTTTTTGTTGTTGATCAAGTCTTCTTTCCAAAGATCTTTACAGCCTCTGATCATTATCTTCAATTATCTTCCCCTGCAATATCATGTCTTCGGGCCTTAGTGCCATTTAACATCAGCCAGCTTCTAGGAATACTGTACTCCTTTCAAACACTTTGAGCGAGCCACATTCAACCTGATAGTCTGAGAACATTAGAGAGGAGACTGAACCAACTTACACTACTTCATTGTTTGCTGAGATGCTTTGCTTGATTCATTTGGAGTAGAGAAACAGTTCTGTCAGCTATATTCTTCCAGCAGGGCTTGTTGGGAGAGCAAAAGATGCTGCCCTTTTATGTATTTCAGCAAAGGATTTTTGGTGAGCATCCAGGCATGTGGCTTGCTCTATGAGTCCCAGAGCAAGAGGACAGTTGAGAACCTCCCTTCTCCTTTGCCTGCAGGCAAACAGAGCACTCTCAAAGACAGTGCTGTCAAGTAATTGAGTTCTTCAAGCTTTTACTAGTTCATACTTTGAGAGATTTCCTATTCTCTGGAAGGTGTCCTTAAACTTTTCTGCACTTGTTTTGGTCCCCTGCCCCTGACCAGATTGTATCTTAATTCTGACATTGACTTCTACGTTCCTGGCCACAGAAAGCTGACATAGTTTAGTGTTGGTTTTGGCCAGAAGGCTTTTCCCACGTCTCCCCAGGCTCTCTGTACTCATTTAGTTGCTTTCTAAATCTCTTGTATTTTTATGCTTTAATTCTCTGATGGTGGCAAATAGTTAAGTGGAAATGTGGCTTTGTGCTAACTTGTTTAGATAGTTCTACCTTGCTTATGGAACTTGCAGTTTGTTGTGTTTCTTCCTCTCATCAGAAATACCAAATTATTTTTCTAGCTTGAAAGGGAAAGGCCTGCGTATTTGAATCTCATATTAGTTTATGGCTCTGACAAATAACTAATTAATGCAAAATTATTTTGTTGACTTTAAATTCTTCATTAAATTCCATTATTTTTGATATGCTCATGCAGAAGCATTAGTATGCAAATCATAATATGGAGTATAATGCATTAATGGATCCATTGACTGCAATGTTTTCATTGTGCAAAATATGCCTTCCTCATTCATGCAAATGGTTAATCTGATTATTTTAACCATTTGTATATTTATTAGACAACTTAAGTACAGTCTAGATAATTCTGTTGTAAATCGAAATTAATTTCATTGTATATATATGAAATACTTAATTGTGATAGTAGTAAAGAATTAGTTTCTGAATTAATTAAGTGCATTCTAGAAGCTCAGGGGCTTTAGAGGGTATGAAGACACAGTCAGAAAATGGAGATATATAAGTTATGCCTTATCCTGTTCTTTTATACACATCAGAACAGGAAACCAAGCCTATATCTGTTTGAGACAAAGTGGTTAAAAATCATTCTGCCAAATGAGGTGGTTGCTGTAAAAACTTTGTATATGAAAATCAAAGTCACGTTCCAGCTAGCCATGATCTTGGAGAAATTGGAAAAGAAATGATTGAAAAATTTCCTTCTAAGCATCCAAAAAGCACTGTGGGATTGATAACCGAGATGGAAAATTTGAGTTGAACCCTGCAAAATACTGAACACCTGGGAGGTGTTGAATGAAGCAAGAGACATTGTCCCACATATACTAACAGCAGGGCAACATGGTGCAGACAATTTTTTTCTGCAGTACCTCTCAGAACTTCTTGATGCTGCATGACCTACCCAAAGGCTCATACCCAAAGGCTTAGTTGGCTCAGTATTTTCTACTGCAGGCCTGACACTCAGGCAGGCTGCCCTTCCAGGTAACTCCCCCAGTTTACACAGTGCACATGATGTTCTGTGGTGTGAAATAACCGTTTGGTCGTCTTGGGTCACCTGTCCCAGCTAAGATCCCTCCATTTCTTTCTTGTACCTTCTCACTGACAGAGCATGAGGCACACACACACACACACACACACACGCACATGCACACACACATACAAAAGTCCTTGACTTAGAACAAACATTACTTAGATAAACCCAAGATACCACCCAAGATGCGTTTTCAACTTTATTCTCATTCTGAATCCAAAATACAGCACTATAACAGCTGCTGGAGAAGCCAAAACCAGAACAAGCTGTAAGTTATAGCCAGCAAATCATCTCTGTTTTCAGTGAAACTCTACCCTTTTAGTAAGTCAAATACTTTTCCGCAATATATTTTTTGATGCTATTGGGAGCACAATATTAAAGTGTGCTTTGAGTTTTTTTGTCAAGGGTGCCAATTAGATAAGCATAAATGAATAGCAAATTTTGCAGAAAACAAGTATAAGACAGTTTTTTCAAACTTTTTGTAAAATATGATCTTTATCTTTTCTGCAGTTACAGCAGATTGTGACGCATGGAAATACATGATATATAATCACAGAATGTAATGTGCTGATATTTGAAAATGGAGAGAATATTTGGAGGTGGATTTAGAAAATTTCATATTGGAAATGTTTTTGTTCCCATATACATCAGTATATCCTGTATTCCTACTTAATAATGTCAATGAGTAGCTTGTTTATGGCTGAAACAAGTGACTAATTTAGAGAAATTGTCTTATTTATTGCCACATGTTTCTAGAAGCTATAATAACAGCATTATTGAAAGAATATGTTTTTAGGATGTTGTAGGATGTTTCTATAAAACACATTTTTCCCTGGTACATTCCAAGAAGCTAAGATTTTTTTAAGACAGAACTGATTTGCAATATGGTTTGTCTGGTTCAGTGGTAAAGTTTGAATACATTGTTATCACCTTAATATTTTTTTAATTAGTTTTAAGAATACTGCAACAAACTTTCTTGTTTCTGATGGGTTTTTGAATTTTGTTGGAGTTACAGTTCAACAATAAAGTACTGTTGATATTGTTGATATTGTGGTTTATAAAGATATGTGAGAGTCTGATTGATTAGTTTATCAATACATTCATAATGCTAATTGAGAATTTTCCACAATCAATGACTACTTATTGTGGACCATATCCATCAATGGCATATGAAAACTGTTTTCAACTTAAATATTCAGCTGTGTTATTTATAAGTAAAGAGATTTATTTCCTCACAACTGGATTTAAAAAGCAAAGCTTTTTCATTGGAGTTTTAAGGGAATGATATGTATTTCAGAAATGGACCAGGAAAAAAGATTCCTAGGAAATGTTTGTTTGCCTATATGCTATACATGAATTAATATGCTGAAGGGATTTTGGTACCTCTTATCAGTTTCCCTAATCAGCTTTCCTTTATTGTTTGTAGCATGAAGAAAGGGACAAGCAGTTTTTAGGCTTGAATAGAATCTTAGAGCCAGTATCACAAGAATTTCAGGTGCTTGTGTTTCTGATGTAAATTCTATGTCCTACAATAGCTGTTTATCTTCTAATAATTTTTAGAGGTTTCTTTTTGCATTAATATTTCTGAGTTCTATTTGTTTCCATTTGGGAGTGCCAGTTAAAAGTGGTGCATGACTTTCCTTTTCCCTTAATTTTAAAACTTCGTCCTTGATGTCAGAAAATTTGCCCTACCCAAAAGATTGTAAGAAATTGCTCTAATCTAATCTAATCTAGTTTAATCTAGTCTATTATAAGAAATACAACCTTTGTCAAGACCTTACACAATGTGCATGGTAGGGTTGTCTTGCTCATATACTACATTTCATGTGAAGCTGCATATGCTGTGGGGACAGTAACTTCCATTACTTTCTAAAAGTATTTCTAGGGTGAGGCAGAATCCTTAAGAGAAGCTGCTTCCAGGCAGGTTCATTTAGAAATCTTCCTCATCCTCTTTTGACAAAGAAAATATCTTTTCTAAGTCCAATTAGAAGAATGTTTTGCTACAAGGGCACAGAGGTAACCTAATCCTTAAAAATTTACTTGTATTGGATTAATTGTTTTTCCCATTTGCTTCTCCTTTCTGAAATAGAGCATTTGATTTTTTTTTTCCCTAATTTTTTTCTAATAGCATCTCTGTAATTCCTGGTTTGTCCAAGGGTTTCTCTTCAGAGAGTAAATCCACACTGGAAAGAATTTGTTTAGTGCCACTGGATTTTGCTTCTCCTGCCTCAGTAAGCAGTCCTCTTTCCACTAAAACTACTGCCTGCAGAGAACAACCTCCTTTGCCATCATTTCAGCTTCATTGCCTAGAAAGCATTGAGTGAGCTCACTATAAACTGAAACTGACCCCAGGGTAACAGAGTGATTTTTTTCACACATGATTTAGTCCATGACTAGATTTCATACAGATTTCCAACAAGGCAAAACTATTATTTGTTTTGAATGGTATGTCACAGGGCAGAATAAGACTCTTTTTTTGTTTGTTTGTTTGTTTCTTTAATGTTGCAATGAAAGAGACTTAATTTTAAAATGTTTGGATTTTTTGATTGCTTATAGTTTCTAAAGCTTTCAAATGAGGCCTGTCTCTACAAAAGCCTCAAATGTCAAAACAGAGCACAGCTTTCTGACACATCATAATGTCCTCACCTTGCTTTTTAATAGATGGTGATCTTGCCCCTTACCTCAAAGAACCTGAGAAGGAGCACAGCATTTTCAAAGACACTATGTTTAATTAAACTAGCTGTTTAATTAAAATAGCTGTGTGTAGTGAATGATAATCTTTAAAGGTTTGTACATATGATGAGACAGGCACCATGACAGTAGCACAAATATCACTAGATATGTGGAAAAAAAGCATTAAAAAGAAAAACATTCTTTATCCCCTGAACTGTGATTATCTATACCACCTGCAGTTATTCTGTTCTTTTATTGTGTTATTTTTAAAGACATCTTATGACCAGGAACTTCAGTAGAGAGAATACTAGGCTTCTCTCCAAAATGATGAAGTATTGAGCTGTTTTTCTTTTCCCAATTTTTCCATTACCCTGACGTACGAAAAGTCACTACAACCTTTCTTAGGGTAAATTAACATTCATGTTAGTTGACCTCTGAGCTCATTGCTTTCAGAACTCTTGTTCTTGACAATGCTATTCTGATCACATGCAGTGTCCGGATATGCCTTGAAACTACTATTTCACTTGAATAAATATCCAAAATTTAAAGTAAAACAGTACATTCTTTTGGGGAGGAAGGAGTGATGAGAGAGAAAAAAATTCTGAATATGCAAAGTTGATTTGAAAAAGCAAAACAAATTAAGCATAAAAGATATTAAATCCCATTTCTTGAAGAAATAAGGAATCAATAACATAAAGTGTTTTTCTCAGCACTTCAGACGAGACTGTTTTGTCTCCAAAATCATCTTCAAAATAGTATTCCAACACTCTGCTTAGTCTTTTGTCATACAACTGCATAATTCAGTCTCTTTATCATGAGGTATCACTTTCTATCTTGGAATAAATAACACTTTCTTGAGCATTGTATCACTCTGTGTTTTGGATTGATGTTTTTTCACATTCCAGCTATTTCTATGGTATCTTAATAGAGAAATTGAGAAAAAAAGCATTATAATTTCACCTTCATCTTTCATATTCAACTAGCTGCAGTCCAGCATGTAATAGTAATGAAAATATGTTGACTAATGTTACTTATTTCTATGACAATGTTATTAACTCTTGGTTTGAAGTTTTTAGTTCAACTAAAATGAAATTCTTCCCATGTTTTAAAATGGTATGAGAAAATATATTAAATTAATTTTACTTTAAGGATTAAAACAGTATTTTTCTTTTAAAAGGGAAAACACAATGTTCAAACTTTTCATCCACTTTATCATCATCTTTTTATGTCAGAGGAGATGGGAATGAAAACTGCTCATGCTTTCAATTGCCAACGCTTCAGTTTCAGAAATCTATTAATCTGCAGTTTTTCATCATAATCATAATTGTATACCCAAGAAAGGACTAAATTACTAGCTTACGGATGGGAGTTCTGGTGTTGGTGTTGCCTGTCTTACAAGTTGTCCCTTTTCTACATAAATCAAGTCCAACTAGAATCACTGATACAGAAAAGAAGATGCATTTTTGGATGTATGTTTATCAGGGAATGACATGGAAATTTGACAAGGACTACTTGTCAAATTATGGCCATTCTTTTGTCATGGTGTCTATCTGTGGGAGGATCAAATGTTTTTTATTGGAATTTTATTATGTGTATTTTGAGAAGGAAGCGATGTCTCTGAATTACTTCTGAGCCATAGGAGAACAGCATCACTAAACATATTTTTCCAAACATTCATCATCTTTGATACCTCATGGTTGCATCTGCACAAAAACAATATTTCCACTCTTAATTAATACAGTTCTGTTTCTCCACTGGTGGAAACATTCTCTTCCAAATTGAAAGCAAACAAAACCCACTTGGCAAGTCTGAGCCTGCTCATGCCTTGGACATAAACATAAAAGAAGGTATAAGAACAAAAAGGAGGTATAAAAGAATTGAGAAACTACTTGAAAAGAGTGGTGAAAAAAAATGTGAATATTATTATCAGGCTAGCATAAATTCAAGAAGTGGTAACCCAAGCCACATTAATACAAATACAAGGTACTTTGAGTGTGAGCTTCGTGGCAGAGAAAGAAACCACAAAAACTGTCAAAACCAATCACTTTATTATGATTTTACTGCATGACCCTGAATTGTAAATTTGATACTGTGCTGTATACTTGTAGATGTTTCTAATAAAGCTCAAGCAAGACTTACAAGGTTGTTGTGAAAGCACATGAGAGTTTGCACTATGCTTCCAACCCAACAGCATGCCATAGAATTCCCAGGATGCTTTCAGGTCAAAAGAGCAAAGATGTACCAGAGCAAAGATGTACCAAAGATAAACTGAATACTTTCAGCGGAATGAATGCCATAGAGTTCTACTTAACTTCCAAAATTATAATTATCTGTCAGAGGTATACACTGCATGCAGAGAAAGAAATTTTTCAATACAAAGAATTAGAAAGTACCCTTGCCTTTGAGTTTAATCAGAATTTTAATATGTTTGCCAGAATGGGTAAGAAACTAAAATATTGTTATCCTTGACTGGAAAGTTCCTGCCTGATCATTAATACTTTCCTTTAGTAAAATGAGCTTCTGTTCCTACATTTAAAAAGTGTTATTGGTAACCAATACGACCCCACAGCAGATAAATAAAATAACCTAGTCTCTGTCATAAGGATACTGTATTCTAAACAGAAAAAAGGCATGGACATTAAAAAAAATGTAAAGAAAAGTAAGAGGAAATATCACAGACTATCCAGAATGATATTGCATAGTAGTGACCACTTTTTGTGGTCATTTCTTTCTACTCTCTTTTTTAAGGATTTTGTGTGGACTTCATTTTTAGGATCATTTTGAAGAGAAAAAGTTTAGCACTCTTGAGATCATGGAGAATCTAATAAAATATGTGGATTGAATTGGATGTATGGCCTATAAAACCATAAGAACATTGACATGCTGTTTAAACTGGTCATTCCCAATGAAGGTGCTAGTTTTGATGATATTTCTTACAGATATGGAACTAATAGTTGTTCTTTCTGATCCTTCAGTGTATGCCAGGATATTTCTATGTTTTTTAGCTTTCAGATTTTATATATTTCATGCAGTGGAATGAAACCTAGATTTTCTGATGTTTTCCTAATGTATCCTGTTATTCTTCCTCTTTTTTTAGACTGCTGTAAGATGTTAGCTGAAAATTTTTCTCATAAAAAATTCAAGTTTTTTCAGAACTTAATTTTCTTCTGGCATATTATTAGGAAAATTCCAGTTATTAAGAAAATTCCAGTTTGATTGTATTATCATCAACAGGCCTAAGGTCCTAGTAAAGCCACAACGTCATAGGATGTTACAAAAGAAATTTATTCTGAAAACTTGTCATATTGGATAGCAGTTGTGTTAGTGCTAGATAGCCTTGCAACCTATCTCACAACCTACATTCTTTCCCATTTTTCAATCTGTTCGACACGTGTGGGAAAAGTAGGATTGTTCCACAGGAAAAAAAAAAAAAATAAGCACACCTGTCCAAGTTTTTGCTTTTGATTTGTGTTTTGGTGATATAAATTTGAATTTATTTGAGATCTGTATTTCTTCTGGTGCTTTATGGTTAAATCTAAGAGTCAAATGGTGAATCTGAAGTAAATTGAAAATGAAATAGTTTTAAAGGAGTTAAAACTATCATTTTTATTGGTCTTAATAGCCTCCATAGTGTACCCGTTAGAAAGATTTAACATGTCTTAGTAATTTTTCTCAGAGACCTTAGATTTCAAAAGATATGTCTGTTAGGGAAGAAAAAAAGCTAAGGGTAAATACAGGAGTCTATCTTTTTATTCAAAAGGTTTCTCATTTAAACTTCCATGTCACAGACACATCATGAACAATATTGATTTTCTTGACCTCAGCTGAGCAACATGAAGACTTAGCCTACATTCATTCCTATCTTAAATTTATCATAAATCTCATATATGCCAATATTCTATATTTCTATGTTTTGTGCACATTAGCTATATTGTAAAATCATATTGTATGAAGTGACACAGCACTAAATTTACTACAAAACAGGTTAATCTTAGTGCTTCATGCATTGTGAATAATAAAACAGTTATTGATCCTAATGAAATGTTATTATAACTTTTATTTTTCATTGTGGAGGGTATTTGCCCAATTGATATTGTACAGATATCTGCTAAAACAGCACAGCCACAGGAAGCTTTCCTTATTGTATAACAAGGTTGTTCTTCATAATTGTGTTGTGTCAGCACACCCATATAGGTCAACTCGAGTTCAGAAAGATAGGATTATATTTTGTTCTGAGTGCAAGCATGTGTTTAAATACTTCCCTCCCTTTAAAAATAATCATAGTTGTAAAACACTGTAAATAATGGCTAATCTATGAGTTATTTCATCCTATAATCTAGAAAACAAGAGCTGTCACAGAAAACAATGAGTATAATGTTAAGGAAACCACATTGTTTCAGTGACAGTATTTAGTCTTGAAAATGAATAGGAAATATATTTTACTATAATACTTTGGTATCTATTTACATGTATTTCTTGTTATGAGTCATTAGCATCAGTAAGCCTTTGTTGAAGTGGTACAAATTTGTTGCAAAGAACTGAAGTATTTTCAAAAGACTCCAGAAAAAGCATTTTTTTCTGCATATAATCTTCAGTCTTCCTCATAATTAATTTGGATATATTCAACTTCTTTTGGCTAAAAGCTAAGAGGAACTATTTTCAATTCAGCAGACGTCATGTTTTTGCATATTATTGTCATTACCACTGAATATAAATTGTCTTACTTCCTTGCTGGGGAAGAAAACGTTTCCAGGAAGCATTTTGTCAGAAATTTCTTTTTGTTTAATTATCCAGTGTTCATATATGCTGGGACTTGTGTGGTTGTATGTAGTAATCTATTTAATTTGTGTCAATTCTCCTCATCCCTTTCCTTTTTAACAGTAGTTAAATTTCACAATAAGTTAAAAAAAGAGAGCTGGAAAATAAGCCTAAAAAGTGATTATGATTTAAAGTATATGTTGTAGTACAAAGTACCTTCTGTACTGTTACTCATAGGAAGAGGACATTGAAACAATATAAGGAAAAATTAAGTTTGCTGCAGTAATACTGAAAATGAATTCTCTGTGCACTACTTTAAAACAGCCAATTAACTTACATTGCATACTGGCTTAAACAAGCTGATCAAACACAGTAGCACTCCATCAGTCCTCATCTTGAACTCCAGTTTTCTAAAGGTTAATGTATCATCCTCTTTCATTGATTTCAATCCTTTCAGTTGTTGATATGTTAATATATGTATTGGCAGTAGATTTTAATTTCTTTCTCATTTCTGTATGATGCAAAAGGCATAATACTCTTCATGAAAAAGAATCAAGGAATAATTATAGAATGATTACTCTTTCTTCCCTGCCTTTTTTTCTTTCTCCCTGCAATAAATAAAAAAAAATAAAATTAAAGAAATAAATAAAAAGAAAAAAGAAAAAAAAGACTAATCTGGGAGAAAAATCACAGACAAGTCCATATTGTACCCCTTCTCTTTTAGCTCATCATAAGTTAATAAAAAAAAACATTAACACTTACTGCATTTGAAAAGATGAGTGTTATTTCAAGCTATAGAAATACACTAAATGGAAATTTCATTTTAATTAGTCTATATTTCCCACAAGCAGAGCTTGCAATTCTCATCAGTCCCCAATCTTTTTCAGCTAGGAAAGCTTTCACATTCCAAACTTACTCTGATGAAATGCTTCATTTATCCTAATGGTAGCAAGTATTGAGGTTTCTGTGCATATAGGTCTCATATAGTTGTCTATACTGATGAATGTCATTTTGAATGACATGTTGCAGCTCTCAGGTTGATTGGATGTGAGCCCAAGGGCATAGGTAGCAGGCAAAGATGATTTTACTAGGACAGTTTGCATAACAAGCAACTGTCATCTCATTAGCAAGCATAGGCATTTTTGCCACATGCTGTTTAACACACCATCACACCTGTTCACACTTCATTGTCCCAAGAATTCAGTTAGGCAGCTTGTTGTTGGCTTTATTTTTTCATTTCTTACTGAGAGTTGGTTTTTTTGGTGCCAGAATCAGAGCTGGGAGATAGGTTCAGTTTAGGGTTTAAAATATGATGTCCTGTGAATACTGCTCTGAAGAGTGGTAAAGACCAGGATTACAGTTTGAATAGTAACTACCATCAGTGACTGTTTTATAGTTCTTCTTGCTACCTGCTGTTCTTTTGGAAACTGAATTAGCTATCCTCATAGCCTATAAAACTGACCGTTTAACCAATGTTAGGTTTGATATGTAATCTCTCTTCTTTTCTCTTCTTGCTATAAAATGCACATTGAAGCCCCAGAGCAAGATTTTTCTACAATAGGGAAGTGAAGGTGCCATCACTTTGTGCACAAGTCATTCCTGGCAGATCCTGGTGTATTTTTACAATGGTAGCTCAGACCCTGCACCAGCTTCAGCCCCAGGCTACATGCCGGTGGAAGTCTGTCACCAGCAGACTGAGAGTTTGGAGCACTGGCGGCTAAAATGCTTCTGAGGTGTCTGGATAGCCAAAGAGGGCATCCAAGGCTTGCCTGATCCCCTAACTTTGCTGCTGGGTGGAGAGGCATTCTCCTTTTTAAGTCCTAAAACCAAGAAAGAAAATGAGGCAGGACAGATTAGATGAGCTGGAACCCACAGAACTGGGTGGCTGGTGAGAAGGAAAATATGAGAAAAAGATTGTTGTAGTGGCAGATTTGGAGAAGGTGGAAAGGAGGAAAATGAGGAGATCTGGGGGAAGGTTGACTTCACTAATAAAACAGATGGAAGAGTGCATTGAAGAAAAGAAGTGGGAGCAGATGAAGCCAGCTTGGATAAATTGGAATTGCTCATAGCCCACCTACTCAATCAAGTTGTCCAACTCACCCTTTTCATTTGCTGATGACTGAAATTGTGGAGGAAGCTGCACACACCTTCATTTGCTCAGAATAAGCATATTAGCCAGAGAAGCAGGGAAGAAAAATGATCTGCAATGTGCTACAACAGTGGAAGTGTTTCTCTCAGGTTTTTTTTGGTGTATGAGAAAAAGCTAAATATCATCCATATATGTCTTGCAGTGCTATGCCAATGTAAAAATATTGCTTTATTCAGTTCAATTGACCTTTTCCAGTATCCTGTTGAATGCACAGTACTCTGCAAGTGCTACAGTATCTCTGAATTTTATTATATCTTATTGATAAATCAATCAGAAACAAAAAGCTTTAATACTATAGTTCAGTGAATGAAACCTAAATCTTCCATTGCTCTTCTACAGAGAGTGCGCTGTGTGTTGGGGCCTACCAAATCTACTTTGGCCCCTTCTCAGTATGTCTGTATTATCAAATAGAAAACATAAGTATATAACTGCAAGTGACTTGTATTTGAGCTACATAAAAATTTGGCATTCTTAACCCTCTTGGCAAGCATCTGGCCCCTGATTTTTTTATACAGATCTCAAAAACAATGAGTCATTTGCTATCACTGTGGCAATACATTTATAATTTCCCAAACAGTGCCAGAGACTGAGACATGCACGTTTATGTCATAACAAGCCATACTTTGTATTGTTTCACTGCCATCTTGATGAATACTTGCAAATTTTTCCTTGAAATTATTTCTGAATAAATGGGGTTTAGTTGTAAATTAAATACCTGCGAAATATTGTGGCAATGTGGTTTTTGATTGTAATGCATTTCTAGCAGTTTTATAATCTTTCCTATTTTGTACCGTTATAGTATATTTTATTATTGATGGATTGTTCCTTTCCCCCCTGTATTATTGGTTTTCCCCTAGCTGTCCATCTCCCCAAAGATGTGCCCCTCTCTGTTCCCTGTTCCTCCTCCTATTGAATGTCAATCCCTCCCCAAGCCTTCCCCTTTCTCTAGAAACTTCCCTATCAATCTTGTATCCTTCAAAACCCCATTGGTTTGTTTAAATTATTGTCCTCCCCTGCAGTCCCCTACTGGTTTAAACATTGTATTCCCCGCCTTGTGTTCCACCCCTATTTTCTCTCAATTGGTGAAAGATTGTATCCTCCCCTGGGACCTCCTCCCCCTTTTTTTTTCTCGCTGAATTTTCGGGGGTAAACCTCTGTGGAAACCGTACAGCGGGCCTCTCCCTGATCCTTGTCCCTACCCTCGGCACAGTCTGCAGTCCACCTGAGCCACAGAGCTGCTGTACCCTGCAGCTGCACCGCGGGCTGGACAGCTTTCTGGTGGCAGCCCACCCATGCTGTTGGTGTCGGGAGAAGAAATCCGGCACCGTGGCAAGGTATCCTATGCCCTCAAGCAGGAATGATTTGGAGAACTCAACTCCTCTGTTTCAGTTTCTTTTCATGTTTCTCATTACAGAAAACTCAGAGATAATCCGTCAATGCAGATCAAGGGACGCACTTTTTGATCATATGTTGTGCAACACAGACTCTTTCAGCACATTTTCAGATGGAGGTTTTGTGGGTTTTCTCTTGGAGTTATGACTAGCATTTCTGAAATTCTCCAAAAGCACCTGACATTTTTTGTTCAGTTGTCTTCATATTGGATCAGCAGGAGGCTGGTACTTCTAGGATGAGGGTATGAGACTGAGATTAAATTACTGACTGTGGTCCCCATTTAGAAGGAACTGAGCTGCTGCCAGAACTTCAAGACAAAGATAAATAGAGGATACAAAGTGTCTCCTGCTTGCTGCAGGGTTTACACAATGCTGCTGCCTGCTGCTTCACAATGCTCTGCAAAGCGTTCTGTTCTCCCTAAGGAGGATGTAGCTCACTGTGTTACCAAAAAAAAAAAACCAAAAAACAAAATTCTCAAGTACAAAATATGACTCTGCATGCAGCAAGATGCTCTGCTTAGAATAGGGTAAAATAACTCAAACAATGCGCTATTGCAAGGCTACCAGTGGTGAATGTAGAAGTAGACTTCATGCTGCTTTTGGAGTTGAATAATGCTGAAACCAATCTGACTCATCAATGCCGAAGTTAAACCTCCTGATAGTGAGATGAAGATGTGGCAGATAAGGTAAAGTACACGGACCGAGGAAGAAATAAGAGATACTATTAATAACTTATCTGAAGCTTCTGAGCTGGCACAGCTGGCCTGGAGACATCTGACTGACTGATACTCAATCACTTTGTACTATAAAAGTTCAATCCCACCTTTTAAAGGCAGGATTTTCTAACCTACCTCTTGGAGTGTGTCTGCCAATTCCTTCCTTGAGTGGGGGTAATCTTCAAGATTATTTTTTGTGACTTGCCCACAGTCATAAGTATATGCATAACATCAATCTTTACTTAATATTAGTTTTTTCTAGCTTTAATAAAATTGCTTTAATAAAATTGTTTCAATATTGCTTCAAAATGGTGCATTATATGATGCTGGTAGATATAGCTCTTACACTCTAGTAAATGATTCTGATTAAGATGTTTTTCTCAAATCACTATCACAATAAATATTTATGTAAATATATCTGGTTTGCCATCCTTAATCCTGTGAGAGAAAGCTGTAGAAAGGTTCAAACACAAATCTGGAATTTCTTAGACTTAAGGCATTGAGAGTTTGGGGCTAAGATTATATCCAGGGGCACCAAGTTTGCTCTCTGAGGAGGATTATAAAAAAGTAGGGAAGTTCTTTCTGCACCTTGTGTCTCAGCAGAAAAGTTTTTCTGATAAAGTTCGTCTGAAACTCCCATTCTGCTCACGACACTGCATAAAGTGGATGAGCACTCTCCTTCCTATCCCTAGTGGGCTGGCTATATAGCCTTTAGGACTTGATCTCAGAGAAGAAAATTCATCATTCCATTTTTTAGTAGGAAAACATGAATATTTCAGGAATGATTCACCCAACTAATTTTTCTTACCAATATTTTGCTGTTTAAGACAACAAAGACAGTTGTCAAACTATTGCACCCAAACTCACACATCTTCTGATGTGTCACAGTGTTATGCCTTTGGGGCTGACCATAAGACTTTTCCATTTTCTGTTTCTTTTACCCTAGGTGGTTCCCCTCATTTATTTAGCCCTTCACTCTTACCTGCTGGCCAATCCTTATGAATCTCAGCTTCTCTTCCACCGCATGTACATAGCATTAGCTTTGATTCTCTGTTTTGTAATTCATAAATAACATAGGAAAAATGAAAATTCTGCTGGTTCTGAAGACAGTGCAGAATTTTTTGTGAAAAGGCAGTCCGCAGCACATTATAAATTATATGTATGGTCATTGTGTGATTATTGCAGCCTCTCCAGAAAGGAGCAAATCTCCCATATGAACCCTTACTGATGTCACTGCTTTGGAAATACCCCTCAAAATTGCACTTGGTGTACCTATTTATGTGCATTTGGGTTGACTCCACAGAGCCATCTTCAAGGATTAAGCCATGTTGATGAGAGTTGATTATATTGCACATTGCAAAAATATAGAAGACAAATATGATATCTGTTTACGTGGAGAATTCAGGAGAGGTTTTAAGGAATATACATTGTTCCCTTCCCTCCCTTCTGGAGTGTCACTTTCAAAGCACTATGCTAAAAATTAACTGCCATTAATTTCTTCTGCTACTTTCAGAAATATTGTCAGATCATAACTGTACTCTGCAGCAGCCATCACATTCTCTGTTTCACGCTTCTGGGGAGTCAGTGTGGTTCAGAAGTTTATTGACAGCTACAGAAAAGGAAAACTGCATCTCATGGAGATCAGGTTCTCTTATGCGATCAAATGCTAGAAAACAGCCAACTGAGAAGTCACACATGCAGAAGCAAAGACCATGGGATATTTTTATAAAGACCAATAGTACTTTTCTTAGTAAGTATTTCTGATAGGGGTCACAGTACTACACTACTGCCAAAAGCATTTTTTGTTCTTGGGAGCAAGTGAGAGGAGAAATGTGTTTTTATCTGCAAGGAACACTGCAAGTGAAACTGCTCTTAAAACACAGTGCCCAATTCTAGTATGTATGTTTTAGAAGAGTTCTTTTAATATTGAAAAAATGTGAAAAGAGGCAGTAAAAATATTTTTGGGGAATATAGATTCATGTGATAATTCACCACAAGGAGATTGAGAGATGACTTGATGATGCAGTTTAAGTACTCTGAGGGGGAAAACTAAGTTTTATTTCATCTGTAGACAACAAGGATCTGTGGCTGAAAGTCAAAGACAGGTGAGTTAAATTTTTTAATAAGTGAGATCTAGTTTTCTGCTTTTAAAGGTGAGGCTGTTAAACTCTTGGGAACATTCATGAACTGTCAACATTACTATATGCACAGTGAAAACTTACAGGAAACACAGTTAGAACAAAAATAAATTATGCTCTAACCAAATATAAGTTAACGGGTTCCATTCAAAACTAAGTAGATGAAATTTAAGAAGTTCAAATGATCCCTTCAGCCTCAATCTCTGTAAATTTTGAGTGCTAATTAAGTAACCATTTTTCCTGAGTAGACTTCAGCATCTAACCACAAAGTAAGAACACACAATTTCTTATTGTTCTCTAAAAAAGATACTTGTCTGATATGGGTGACTGTATGCTAGCATGTTAGAGAATTTGCATAGCTGTTCAACACACAAAGTCCTTGTGAGAACATCTCTTTTCTAAGAAGTAAAATGAAAAGCACTTCCCACTTGAAAATTGTAAGAATCTGATTCTAATGCCATTGGGGGATTTTCTCTCACATTTTATATTACAGGAGTCAAATGTGTAGCCCAGGAACTATGCTTGTGTTATGGTTGGTTTAGGAAACAGGATATAGATCCCTCAGGCACTGTTTTTTCAGGCGATCCCGTGTGAGACAGAGCAGAGGTGGAAAAGCAAAGCAAAAGCTCTCTCTGACAGATCCTCTCCAGACAAGTTTTTTCAACTGATAGGAAAAAAGGAGAGTCTATGTTTAGCTTCCAACCCTAAATCCGACTGCTCTGTAGTTTTCAGGCTGTTTGGCTAGGCCACTCTCCCACTGAGAAACACTCATAAAACTCGTGTGGTTTATTTGAAGAGTAGTGTGGAAAACATTGAACATCTGTCTCCTATCTTCTGACAGGCTGTGTAAAGATGTATTTCAACAAAGTGGATTGCAAAACTCATGATCTCAATTTGAGTTATTTTATGCTGGCTGTATCTTTGCAGAGAGGAATAAGTATGAGAGATGAGTAATTTTCTTCTTAAATTATGTTATTTTCAATTAGTCTTTGGGAGACCTCTCCTGTATACTGACATCAGTGTTTTTTCTTAACATATCAAAATTATTCACTGCATTGAAAAGGAAACAGGAATACAAGCAGAGGGGAGACATAGTCTTGAAAAGATCCACAGTAAAGGGAGCTTAGGGAGGACACCTCCATGGAGACTTTGATGGAAAATGAGGATAATTCCTCATTTTGAGTAAAAATCCTCAGTCTGGAATACCATGAAATGAGATTTTTTTAGGTCATTAATATTTTTCTCTATTTTTTTTTTTACTTATTAGGTTACTCTGTACCTTTAGAAGGATAAGTTCAGATTTATCAGCTTCAAATCATGTAAGAAAGAAAAAATACAGATATGGAAATGCCACTTCTATTTGACTTTATGCTTTCCCCCCGTTTTCATTTTTTCCCCTTCTTCTTTTTATCTCCTGCCTCCCAGGTCTGGAATTTCAGAATATTTTGATGTTTAGGTACTTATTTTGTGCATGATGTTAGAATCTTTTTGGGAGAACCATGTGTAGTCCCAGAACCAACACTGCACCCTTTTTCTTAACACATTTTATTGCTGTGGATGTATCCAGAAGCTCTCCCTCAAATTCTTATCCTTGTGTACTCGCCATCTTTGTCAAGGCTTTGAAGATATCCTAGTAAGAATCGCTATTTGACCTTTGGGGTTACATCTTCTGTTTCCATTTACTGAACTTTAACTCTCCTTGAATGTCTTAATCCTATGACTGAAACGAAAAAACACGTCAAGCTTGGGAAGGCACAAGCTACTGCAGAAGAAGACATAAGTGTGAGGGATTTCCCTCTTCAGGATATTCACTTTTTTTTAGAAAAGATTCCTAAGGCAACTTTTAAAATTTGATATTCCTGGCACATCACTCACAGTTTTCATCTTTTTCATTCATGTATTCCTTCTTTCTTGGGATGTCTTAGAGACAGGGATGTGAAAAGGTATTTCTGAATAGAGTGCTTTGGTACTATTTATTGGTTTTTCCAGTGTTAAATAGGACTGGTTCCTACCTTGCTAATGTTCATTTACCCTGTGAAGGTATCCTTTCATGATGCAACTGTGTGACTGAAGGGCCAGGGGAGGGTTGGAATTTAAGTCAATATGATTGTTAAGTCACTCCACACACTGACTGTATATATGATTATGACCACTTATCAGCTGTTGGGTCACTGATGTGCCTTGTATTACAGTTCAGTGGTGCATTTTAACACCTAAATGGGATTTTTTGGATGAGCTTCCCAATTTAGACTCTTTATTCAAGACAGCATAGAATGAACTTTTAAGGCAGCGTGAAGTTCAAGTTACTGCAGTAACAGATAATCTGAAAATGTGTAAATCAAATTCCTTTTTATTTTTGGTACTCTTAATACCACTGCCATTGTAAAAGTACAGACTGAGTCCACCTCTGCAGGAATAAGTTGTACGTTCTTCTGCTAATAAGACTCCTTCTCCTGCTAAATTCTCAAAGTGGGATTTTTTTATACTGCCTTTGTGATGACAGCTGAGAGATGGTGGCTTCAGTTCAGTATTGAAAATAGTAGAAAATACATCCCTGATTCTACAACACATGTGGGAAGATCCAATTCCACAGGAACATCCAGTCATTTGGTGTATTTGTTGATCTGCTAAGTGATGAGAAGAAGATGTGATTTCTTATGACTTCCATTATCTCTTCTTTTGTCCACTGGGTGCCAGAGGCAAGTCGATCATTAGCCCCTATGATTTTTTGTAAACACATATGGTTTTAATAGTGGTATTTTAGAATGAGATCATCTTAGTGGCAAAAGCATTGCGCAAAATCTTGCTTGTCACTAAACATACTATAAAATGTAGATGAGTTCAGAGCAGGCAAGCAATTAAAGGAAAAAAATGGTGAGCTATTTTTAAATGTCTGGATTCTAATTTTCTTGTCTGCTATTTTAGCAGCCAAGACTGGAAGATAGCAATTGCAATGCTTGTTTAAATGATGTGCTTTAAAACAGCTGGCAATTGACTTTAACTGTAATTACTGGCTTCTTACCAGTATTTGCAGCTGTATAGTTAAGATTGGTGCTTTGAACCTCATTTTTGGCATTTATCTATATTGTTATATTGATTTCCTAATTACCTTTTCATCAGTTTTATTTAGATCTTGCACTGAGATATAATTACTTGAACCCAAAAATTTTCTATAGATTGATTTTCATAAATTACAAACATGTCATGTGTTATTTTACCAGACAAAAGATCAGCAAGACAATTTTTTTCTACTACTAGAGAATTTGCTAGAGATTGTACAATGACCCTCTGCTAAAATCTGGCTTTGCTGTTGTAAATCTTGTCTTCTATTCTAGGTAGAATAATGCTTTGGCTGATTGTGGAACAGAACCAAAAACCCTGTCAAAAAAGCATTCAAAGTTTTCTAGCAGTTCTAGTGGACATGCTCTGAACGACTAACCTTTGCAATAACTGCTGAAATAGAAGCACAAACACAATTGTTTTGAGAGATCAGTGGCACAGATTGATAATCCTCTTCTAAAACATTTTAAATCTGCTCTGTTATTACTCTGTTGTTATCTGCTGAAAGCTTGTATGCACTGGAAGGAAATCAGTCATGTGAGTGAAGAATTCAGGATCAGACCCTGTAGAGACAGAAAATTATTTTGCTCTCAGCTGATTAAAATATCTTTGTGTACAAGGACTAGGTTGAGAAGATATGCGTTTAGAAAGAATAAATTTGTTGTTCAGGCACTGGAATGGGATTCAATTTCCCATTCTGCCACTCAGCACCTCGCTTCCTGGGCGCTCCTACTGTTGAATAGATAATAGCACACATTCATCCCTACATTTAGTACGTGCATGTACCTTGCCATGCACAGTGTGCTGCTGATCTTGTCAGCTGAATGTGTTGATATAATACAAGTGACAGCACTGATAGCAATAATAGTCAGGAATAGGGCTGACAGACCTCATGAGGAGCAGAGTTGCAGAGGCAGGGGTCCTTTCTAGCAGGTTGCCCTTTGCTCTATACCAGCAAGAGATGGGCAGCAATGTCATGGGTGGATGAGAATAGGGTGGAGGTAGCATGTGAAGGCTCCCAAGGTGAATATCTGTGTCTCCCCAGGGCCTAGGTGTGATGTGGCCACATGCAAATTCAGTTTTAGCTCCTCCACCTTTAAGAGGGTTGTGCTCCTTGTCCATGTTACCTCCTGTACTGAGCTGCAGCATCAGAGTCACAATGTCAAGGTAAAATGCCCATGCAGATCACAGACAGCTGAAGAATGAGTCATGGTGTTTGTGCCATTAAAATGGTTTTTTGTTTTTAAATTTCAGCTTAAAATATACTGCACTGTTCACAGAAGGATTTCTGCTATTTTTCTCATCAGCCCTTTAGCGCTTAAAAGCTTCCTTTGTTTTATTAAAAAACCCAGATACTGAATCAAAATTACAATATTAATTGGTGTAATAGCTGGATGGTAAAATTCTGTGTAACTGACAATCCTGTCTCTACGGCTTGAGTTCTGAGCTTAGAGTCCTGCAGTGCAGATCAAAGTGCCAAAATGAGCCCAGTGGTGGAGCAGCTCCTAGTTGGAGTGCTTTAAAAACCTTGTCTTGCTCTGAGTGACAACTGATAAAAATGCCCCAGAAGCCTGACATTGTCAGAGGTCTAAAGGATGGTGCTGTGTTAGTGTTACAGACCTGAGTTTGGCCCTGCAATTGCTGCTGTAACAAGCAAGCTGTGAGGCTGCCCCTGACGCCTCTTTGTCTTCCCTGCTCTGGTGAATCTTTCATGTGCTTTTCTCCCTGATTTTCCTCCCTCCTTACTGCTTTACTAATTAAAATTCTAATCACTCTGACAGCCAGAGCTAGGGAAAAAAAAAATCATTCTTCCATGCTGCAGAAGGTAATTTCAAGGTGTTTTAGCTGCCAAAGAAACGAATGGAAATTAGACAAAGAAACTGCTTGTCAGGAGGGGGGTGAGTTAGCTGCTGTGCACCCTTCTACTGTAATAAAATATTAAACTTCTAAAGAAAAAAAGTAAAATAGGATCCATCCTATATATTACTGCCATATATTTAGAGATAATACAACCTAATTTACCTTTCTGAATAGGGAAAGCTTTTGGTGTGTTTATTAACATCGGAATGATTTACTTACCTTGTAGTAAATGCAATGTCAAACATTTAACTTGGTTTGATGTGTGATTGGTGATGATATGTGCTACTTGTTTTTGCAAGCTGTGGTTAAGAATATTCATTTAAAATGTATAGCTGCCTGCAGACACTTATTTAGAATGATAAATAGTTCTTGTTGCAGTGCTCTGTGGTTCATGCTGTAGATATAGTGATATTAGAATTTATAAAATGTAGAATATTATCACGGTCAAATCTCACCATCTGCTTTTTCAGACATTTTTCTGGCTTCATAGAGGTAATTTTTATACCTACATATTTCCTCAAAGTGTATGCTTTTGTAATGCAGTTTAATAACACACAGTTGTTTTAAGATGCAAAAAACCCCCCTGGTGGTCTCTATTGTACAAATATATGGGCTGAATATAGCATATCAGGAGTTTGCAGCAATTCAGTGTAAATAAACACTGCATCAGCTTTTAGCTACGGCTCAAACTAAATCCAAAGCTTATTGAGATATCAACAAATACATGGCTCATTTCTGTTGCTACTGTTTTGTTTCAGCCCTGATAGTGTAGAGTTAAGAGGGTTTGACAGATAGTCAAATCTCGTGGTATGTAAAGCCAGATTATTTTAACATGTTTGAACCTTTTAATTCAGCTTCAGGATAAAATGGGACAAGGAGATGATCATACTTTGAGTATTAGGATTGTATTTTGCTCTGCTCTTTATGTCAGAGCCAGTTTTGGACAATGTGGAAATGCTACTGCAACCCCAGCCTTGTAACCAGATGAGCCACAGAGTTTAGCCTTTCTGTCTTGCATTTGTAAATGCTTGCAAGGGTTGATGTTTCATGAAATGAGTATCCTCTTCCTCATCATCCTCCCAACCTTTTCATAAACATACCATGACAGAATTGTAACACTCTTGCTATTTTGACAAGTCTTCACCAACTTTGCTGGAGTCTGTCATTTGTCTTTTATTGATGGATGAAGAGGATTCTCTGCTCAAAGCTATTCCCTTTTTCTTGTCACTCCCACAATACTTTTTTCATTTGCAAGAGCAGTTGTGGCTCCCAGTTTTATCTTGGAAATGGCAACGGACTACTGGACCTTTCTCTTCTGGCACAGACACTGTGTGATTGAGGTAATAGATGCTTGCTATAATTACTTTTAGAAAGCCCTCATGAGACTTTTGTCCAAATCCAGCTAGTAGGGCCAGATGAAATTTTACCACAACTACATGGTTGAACATATTTTTAATAGCACCAGTCACTGAACGTACAACCTACAGTGGCACTGAAAAAGCAATTGTCCTTCATTCTGCACAATTAAAATTATTTATTTCTGAAGTTCTTTCATTTTCACTGAAAAGAAAAAGGAGGAAAATAAGAAAAAAATTGTGGAATACTTCCCCCATGGGTGAAGTGAAGCCATACCTGGGAAAATGAAAGACACAGGTAGGTTTGGGGTATTTACACCTATTAGTAAACAAGTTTATACTTTTTCTTCACCTTACTTAATTTTCCCCAACAAAACATACCAAAAAATGGGCATAAATACATGTACAGAAGAGGAACTGGGAAACTGAAGCAACGTAGTTATGTGAACCACTTGTTTTTAAATAAAAGCACTAACATTGACATAGGACTTATTTTACTTGGAGAGTTGCTGATCCTGCCCTTACATTAAGGTTTTACAGAATGAATGTGTGCAGTTATCTTTGAAAATGTCACTTAACAGTCACTGTTAAAACTGTGTGGGAAGCGTTTAGATCATACCTTTATCAAGGACTCAGCACTATAAGTAAATCAAAAATCTCTGGGTGGGAGGAAGTGATGTGTTTTTAGCTGAAAATTACTGAAGTTAAAGAAAAAAAACCACTAGACTAAAAACTAGTCATGATTCAGGGAGGTGTTTATTTTGACTGATCTGATTCATGCATAATGACTACAATTTTTACTTACGTTAAAACAAGAAGCAGGACTAACAGCCATTGTGTTGTGGCCACCTGGATATTACAGGTCCTCCTTCTAACTGTAAACTGTTTCATGTTTTCCTCTAAAATCAAATAATCAATCCTAGTTAAACAGTGTTGGTGTTTATTATGCAAAAAAAAAGTTTTTAAGAGAATAATTATTTACCAAAATTATCTTGACACTCTCATAAAAATGGTATGGATGGTGTGGACAGCTGATGTCAACTACAAATTTTTTTACATTAGATCAGGTTCTTAGATGGTTTAAATCTGACATTGATATTCTTTTCATGTATCAGATAGCAAATGGGGATATGTCAATATCAAAAACATATTGTGCTAAACCTTTAAAGAATAGCTATGTGTTAAATATTAATTGAGTAGAAGTCATGGCAATGCTGTGTGTTGGAAAAGGAGGGTTCATATTCATTGAATTCTTAACCCAGAAAGAAATTGGGTGGAAAAATAGCCCAGGAAAGTTCCGGAGAAAGCACTTAAGATGAAGTTTTGAGGTACCAGCAGAGAAATCTTACAAAAATGTTGGTCAGCTTGGCATTTCCAGGGAGATGCAGGCCCACCGGAGGCCTAGGGATCCTAGGGACCTCAGGTGGTCATCTTTCCCAGCCTGATACTAATAGCTGGGAAAGATGAGACAAGATTCAGCAAGTCAGCCATGGCCTTATCTAGTGAAGCCTTCAAAGATTCAAGAGTGGAGCTTTCACCTCCTCTCTGCCTCAAAACTCTATCTGAGCTTGCAGTTCCCTTCCCTTGTATGTGTGCCTGGACTGCATTGTTACAGGATGCTCTGGCTAATGCTCCCTTGGTCCGTTTGGCTGGAGACCTTCCACCTTTGCATAAAATAAAGAAATACTCTCTGAATTAAAAGGAGGAAATGAATCTCTGTGGTGGTGGCTGGGTCCTCAGTCTAATGAGTATTTAATTTTTTTATACACGAGGAGAGAACACTGACACCATGACTTGAAAGGCTTCTCCCCTTTGAATACCCTTGTGGTCTCTTAGAACAGAGGGATCTAAATGCCTTCAGGCAGGGTTGAGATTGAACCCATCCAGGACAGAAGTCCTAATCACTGAACTATTAAGTAAAACAGAGCTACTACATTTCCCTCCCATTCTTGGAAACTATGTCATTTAATTGCCCTTACTTTTCTGACAAACAGGCCAGAAATTTTAAGTTTCCCTGAGGGTAAAATATATTGCAAACTTGGAGATGTATGGGAGGAGTGGGAGCAGAGGAGCAGATTTGCAGGATAGAAAACAAAATAAAAATAGTACATTATGTGAATGTATCAAATTCCTTTTTTTGGTTTTTATCTTTTTTTTCCATTCATTGTTTGGCCACCCATCTGAAAAATTAAGTTTTGCACGGTCATAATCAGGGCTGCTACTATATCGAAATCCTCATAAAAAGAGACAGTTGCATAATAAGTATTCAAAATCTGCCTTTTTAAATATCATGTGTAAGTATGCCACAGTATCTGAAGGGATGGAGAAAGAAATCTGCAGATTCGTGTCAAGTGGCAGTTGTAAGAAAGGATTTTGGCAGCATTTCATGCAGCAGTTTCTGAATTCTCCTTCCCTTCATTTCCTCTCTCAGCAGCCAACAAAATGAGTTGACACAAGGCAAATGCCTGCCAAAGAACTTTAACAGGAGGCAGTTTTTAATTAACAGGGGCCAAAGAAGGTGATAACCCCAAGGGTAGTGAGGAGAAATTAACATGGAAAAGCAGTTCCACGCTTCCGTGGGTCCCAAAAGGCCATTCGTATTAGTGGTGTCTGTTCTGATTGAACCTTTTCCATGTCTTTTTATTGATTCCCTTGTCAGACTCTAACAAAAACACTGCTGGCCATCAGTTGTTTGCTCGTGGTGGCAGCCTATGGCTCCAAACAGCTTCCTTGTAAAACATTCAGCATGGCAAGGTCTGTCACTGTGGTTAGCATTTCCCAGAAATGATTAATTTTCTTAAACCTAGAATAAAACCCAACAAAATTAAAGCTAAAGCCTACTGAAATGAAAGAAATTCAGTTCACAGTTTCTGTCCAAGTACCTATTTCATCCTATTAACTGTTTGCCTGGCTTAGAGTAAAATGTTTTAATTATTAACCTTTTTAAAGTGAGATTTCGGAGCAGATAATCATGCTGGCTGTTTCAGAAAGGATTTAGCCATTTAGCATATCTGGCACTCATGGAAAGTACTTTTAAAAAATAATATCCTGTGGATAAATATTTCAAGTTTCTTTTCCTGGGATGAAAATGAATAATAAATAAGGCTTGTAAGAGCTTGAGGAAAAACCTGCCTAGCAAGCAAATATAAATAAGTAAAAAAAGAAATGCAATAAATAAATGAAAAGCTGGCACCTTTAGGTGTATCAATGCCTGATCCAAATTCAACTAATGTCAAAAGGAGGACCATTCTTTACAACATCTCAGGAATATCCATGCTTATTTTTTATAGATTTCTGCTGCATAGTCAACTCCAGATAATAAAGACCATAATTCTGTAATATTTGAACAACTTTATAGAGGAGTGCCCATGTGTACCTTCCTGCTTCTTAGAGACATAGAAAAAGGGTGTCATAATATGAAATGGAAGTACTGTTGCTATTTTCTTCTTCAGATTTGGTGCCTAAATGTTGATGTTCATTTAGTTAGCTGACTTATTCAAAGAAAGCATGGTTATCCCATTTCACTTGAAAGAGTGTCAGCCCCTCAGCCCTCCAGACACATTAGGTATTTGAGTACACAGACTCTTTCCTTGGAAAAGCATGCACAGGTCCCCCTGACTTCAGCGACAACGACACCTTCTTCAGGGTACAAAGCTGGACCACAAACCACATCCTACTTTGCTTTCAGCCCTCTTTACAAGAGGAGTGGAGACTGATTGTTGTTTATTTGCACTAGCTGTTACCAAAGTTTTCAGAGTGAACTTTACCAGGAGTGTACAGTAGTGCCACAAAAAAGGAAGAAATCTAGTCTAAGTTCAAACACTCCATCACACTGTGTGTGAAAATATTTGAGACAAGTGAGAGTGGGAAAAATGCCAATAAACTTACTGGGGAGAAATCCAGCGCACACAGGAGACAATATGACAACTTCTATTTAATGAGACATGTACCCATATATATATATATATGTATATATATATATATATATATATATATATATATGTCTGAGTGTTTCATGTAGTGATGCCAAAATGATAACGTTTTTTGCAATGGGCTAGAAATGTAAGACATTGAAGTATTTTATCTTCCTTCTTCCTCTTCAAAACATTATGGGAGTCACAAATAATTTAATCTTTGTTTAATCTATGTTCCTTTGGCTGACTGCAGACATGCCCTGGATGTAAGATCTCTGTGAAGATATGTGATCTGCTCTCTAAGACTTCTTCCTGGTTACAGTTCCTTTTGGTTGCTCATGTTATATTAGTTGATAATGTTCTCCTCTCTGACTGTTTGACTAAAAAGTCAAAGTGGAAAGAACACAATAGATAGTAAACCATAAATAATTAATCTTTCAGATTGATTTTCATTGTATAATCATTACTGAGGTGATATACTCAATTTTCAGGCACTAGAAAGCATGACAACTTTTATTATTTACCAGGTTTACATATGTAAACATTTTAACAGGGGAAGATTTCATGCTGTGCAAGAGCACCATTTTGAATAAAAACATATTCAAAAGCAGCTTTGGCTTTTGAGTACTGCAATGTTTTGCATTAGTGAAAAGGGGGGCTGAGGAAGCTGGGCCATCCTCAGACATCTGCAAGTAACCTTCTTGACCATCCTGAAGTCCTTTAGTGACCACGCAAAACACCTGGTGGATGAGGAAATCCACCACGCAGTAATCTACCTGGACTTCAGCTAGGCCTTCAGTGCTGCCACCGACATCATTCTCCTGGGAAAGCTGTAAACCCACAACTTGGAACAGACACACACTTCACTGGGTTAAGGATGGGCTGGATGGCCAGGTCCAGAGAGTGGTGCCGAATGGAGTTACAGCCAGGTGGTGCCCAGTAGCGAGGGATGTTCTCCAAGGCTTAGTACTGCTGACAGCCCTGTCTTAACCAACAACTGTTGAGGGGATCAGGTGCACCCTTAGTGAGTTCACAGATGACTCTAAGTTGGGAGGAAGTGTTGGTCTGCTGGACAGAGGGAAAATATGGTATAGGGATCTGGAAGGCTTAATGGATGGGCTGGGGTCATTTGAATAAGGTTCAATAAGGCAAAGGGCCGAGTCCTGCCTTAAGGTCTCAAAAACTTCATGCAGAACTACAGGCTTAAGACAGAGTGGCTGGAAATCTGCCTGGTGGAAAAGGACTTGCAGGTGCTGGTTGATGTTGGCTGAACGTGAGCCAGCTGTGCCCAGGTGGTCAAATATGCTAGTGGCATCCTGGCCTGTAAGCAATGTTGTGGCCAGCAGGAGCAGGCAGTGACTGTCCCCCTGTACTGGGCATTGCTGAGGCCAGATCTTGAGTTCTGTGTTCAGTTTTGGGCCCCTCACTACAAGAAAGACATTGAGGGGCTGGAGAAACTCCGAAGAAGGGCAGTAGAGGAAGGGTCTCAAGCATAAGTCTGATGGGGAGCAGCAGAGAGAGTTGGGGGAGTTTATGCTGGAGAAAAGAATGCTCAGGAGACCCTTTATTACTCTCTTCAACTGCCTCAAAGGAGGCTGTAGCCAGGTGGGAATTAGCCTCTTTTCGCATGCATCTAGTGACAGGGTAAGACAACAGAGCCTCAGGCTGTGCCAGGGAAGGTTCAGTTTGGACATTGAGGAAGAATTTCTCCACAGAAAGGGTGTTTAAGCATTGGAATGGACTGCCCAGGGAAATGGTAGAGTCACCATCCCTGGTAGTATTCAAGAAACAAAAGTTTTATGGTTATGGCACTATGTCTTATGGTTTGGTTGATATGGTGGTGGTTGGTCCAAGGTTGGGCTCAATGGCCTTGGAGGTCTTTTTCAACCTTAATGATTCTATGATTCTGTGACCTTCAACCCATTCCCAGGACTGCTGTTGTTTAAGTAGCTGTTATTTACTCTTACAATTTGTAATTCAACCTCAGTGCTATTACAGAAGAACATTCTGAAAAACATCTTGAACAGTGTCACTAACTGTTTACTTGTATTAAATTGCACATTACTGACATCACTATCGATATTACTGTTATTTGTACTGTGATCCAAAAAGCTTAATTCAGAAATAGACTAAGATCTGTTATTTATCTCACATAGCTGATTAAGTGTGATTTTAAATGCAGTGTCCTTTTCTTGTTCTTTTTGGGGATATTTTCACCCCCTCAGAGGAAGTCATCCAAGCTAAATGTTGTCATTGATGCTTGGCTTGCCATGACTAAAATGGCAGCTGTGTAACAGCTATGTAAAAACTGTTATTTATCTATTTTTTATTTTTAGAAGAAATGGTAATTGACATGAAACAATAAGAGCTATGGTAACAAGATTATTGCAGATAGAGAGACTGTAGGTATCAGGATTCATTGTACACTGGAACCCATGAGATTTCAGAGCTACTCTTTGTTATTTGGAAATAAATATTCGCAGAGATAATACTTTCTCAGCCCGAAGAAAAGAAATGTGGTGCTAGATTTTTTTAAAGTGTTTTTCATTTTCCAAATAGAAACTCTACATAGTTTCTAGCTGAAAAACCCCACAATGCATCTAGGCTGGCAGTGTTTTTTATTATCCCCATGTGTCACTATTCAAATAAAGACAATGAACACTGAGAAAACATTAATCTCCTCTTCCACCCTGTCTTGAAAACAAATCTCAGAGAAAATACTGACAAATGGTATTTTAATTTGTTTGACCTCTAAAGTGATTAAACAATTATGAAACCTCTTCTCTTTAACAACTGGTTGAAGTACTTTATATTTTTTTCCTCAAAGAGATACAGTTTCCAGCTAGTAGCAGTGTGATTGATTTTTCCATATCAGATACATTGTTATGGTCTATTGCTTCCATAGCAAACCTATAACATCTGTCTTCAAACTCAGGCTGCAGTCCTGCTCTACTCAGTGATACTTTATGCAGCCACATCCCTCCATTACAAGTATGAGTGGATTAATATTGATTTTTCCCTCTTGTCCAAGACAGAAGGTCCATCTTAACAGCAATAAATTACACATCTGAGATATGAGGACATGCTTGGTCCTCCTTGGTCTTCATGACACAGATTATTACTTTGCCTTGAAACCAATTTCTGATGGTTTTAACCCATTACCACAGCTGAAATTGGAAGTTGTCTCCAGGTTTAAATACTTGTTTGGATTATGTTGAAAATAAAAATTCACAGTGAGAGGTTCTAGAAACAGCTTTTAATTCTAATCATGAGTGGTGAGAGTGATCTTCCAAAGCTTGTGACCAGGCAGGCTTGGAAATAAAACTGCAAAGAAGAGCACTAGAGCAGGAATGACAAGAAGTGAGAACTGACCACTTTCTCACAAAGTCAGTCTAATATGGGCAGTAACAAAGAGAGTAACAAAATAGTACTGAGTAGCAGAGGCAGCACTGTTGGAGTGTGAGGATGCCCTGACTGAATGATACACCTTTATGAATTTATGCATTACACTGCTGTCACATCCCTCTAGACTGGTGAAACTTTTCACAGTTTCCTTTTCCAGCCTTACTTGACTGATGAAAGGACACTTAAAATGCATTTGCTGATCTAGGACTTGGAATAGGCAACAATCTGCAGGAAATTTATTGTTAAGTATAGACACTTCTATGGCTCCTGCTTGATTTCACTTGAAATGCCAGATTCCTCATGGTGTTCTGCATACTTTGTGGTGTGCTTCTGGGGTGCTGGCTGGTCACTCTGGTGCTTTCAAGCAATGTTTCGTTAATATGAGTTTTATTTTGTTGTGTTTTTCTGGTTCATTTGAAGTATTTTTTGAAGTCCTTTTGCAGTATTTTTGCACATTTTTAATATGCTGTTAGCAGATATAGGGTCCTTAGTCTGACAGGTATACGTATGTAAAAATTGAAATATTAATATATGGGTCTAAATTCTGGTGTGGAAGGGAGAAAATCTGCCCAGGAAATGATGCAGCTGCAGGGATGTCATAGAAACCAGGTACAAACACAAGATCCCTGACAGCAAAGGAGCTGCTGAGCCAGTGGCTCCCTATGGCCCTGGACTACCACAAGGACAGCACAGCGGGTGCTCAGTGCTCATGAGGGCATCATCTTTTCCCTTACAGGCAACTCACCATGGGCAACCCACCTATTCTCTTCTCTTTCCTGTTCAAGTAGCAGTTTCATCAGCCTGTTGTAGTCCAGCCAGGTCTTCATGTACAATAATTTTTTTTCTAACCCAGAAGCCTATTTATAACTGCATTGAGAAGCAGTGTGGTTGCATTTTTAGAGGAGTTGGAAGTCAGAGGAGTTTAAGGCTATTGAGTTTGTCAGTTTATAGAAAGTATAAAAAAATAGATAAAAAAGGTTAAAATCTAGAAAAAAATCCTAGTCTAATTATTTTCAGTATAAAATGTACTTTTTTCTTTGTCTATTGCCCCCCCCCCCCCTTTTTTTTTAAGCACATATAAACTTCTCTATTAACCATCAATTTCATGTGGTCAGAACAAAAATCAACCATAGCTTGATGATAGCTTTTTTCAAGCTTCAATTTTGCTGATGCTTCAGCACTTCTGCATCCATTTATGCCAAAATTACTCTGTGAGTATTTACTATTTGCAAGCATTAACTACAGAAGAGGTTGGCCAAGTATTTCTTCATAAATCAAAATTCTTCCAGATAAAATAATGGTAGAAACAGCAGAAAAAAATGCCATCTTGCCATCTATGTCTTTCACAGAACATACCTGTATAGAACAATTCTTTTAGTGACCAACATCTGTAACTTGAAAGGTGTTCTCTTAGTCTAGGGCTGAAAAATAAATAGAAATTTCTCTAGTAGAATATGAACAAGAGATATAGCAAAATTTATGCATTTCTTATGCTGTTGTAGTGAACATGGAAGTTGAAACATTTTGTAAACAAAATCTCTGTATATAAAGCTGCCATGGTTTGAATACTACTAATGTGAAAAAAGATTTAGATTACAATCCTAAACAGGCAAATATCACAACAATGTTTTGATGTGTTCATAATCTGATTTTATTCATAAATTATTTGCAGATTATTTTTTTCATCATTTGCTGTTTGGAATTTCTTGACAGTATTTAATGTGAAGAAACTTGTTTATTGTATCATGCAGATTTTTGACTGGGAGCAATTATTTGCATATTCATATTTGTCCTGTGATGTGCATATTGCACAGGTGTCTACCCTTACGTCCTAGTGTGGCCTTCTGAGCTACCTAGGGACATAAGTGCCTTCCCTTTTCTCAGGAAAAGGCTAGAGATATTTTTTTCTTTGTTAGTCTTCTTTTTTTTTTAAATAAGCTTATAATCATGGTGCCCAAGTGTTTTGTTGTCTTGGCAAAGTGTTAATACCTGTTATTTTTATCAGAGTGGTTCAAATGGAACCCTTAAAATGTTATAGTTTTCTCATTTCCAGTAGAAAAAAAGAGATTTTTGTATACTGATGTACTCGTGATTTAAAAACATCTTGTTGGTCAATAGGAGTGAAATATTTGTCAAGAAACAAAGATTGGGTTACTAAGTTTTTAAACAAATATAGTTTGTACAAGAGCAGGTTTTGGGTGATGAGTCCATTTTGGTTAGGCCTGTTGGTGTACTTAGAAAAATAGATGAGATTTGCGGCACAAAAAAATCTTTCTTACGCCATAGAGGTTTATATAATGATTTTAATATGTAACTTGATGACTTCCTTATGAAGGAATTGTTGGAACTAATAATTTCTTAGATAGGTGAAAAACGCCTCCAGTCTTTTTCCTTCAGGTGTATTTAATTGTTTTCACTAGAAATGCAGTGATTATTTCCTTTACAATAATACCATAGGGTGATTTTGTATTTGATTAGCATGGAAAATTATTTCAGCTGAGTCCTATTTGAAAATTGTGATATTTTAAGATATCATTGAACAGTTCTTAAGAAGACGCATATTATTCTATTATTTTCCTTCAGCATTACTAAATGCTTTACTTATTACTTTATCATGTTGCATAAACTGTCAATATTCATAACTAAAATCTAAAATGAGAAAGAGTGATACATAATAGAAACTGATTTCTTGCTGCAATCACAGTTTCAAAATACATCCAGCTACTTTTATTGTCATAATTAGTTTTAAAATATTTAAAGCATTAGTACATGAGATACAATATTACAATTTTATGAGTTTCATTAGAGCCTTCAATCAGTGAAAACAGCAAGGCTAGGGTGCATGGGGTGATGCTGCTGTTTGAAGGCAGTGAGGAAACTCAGAGCTCTGAGGCAGGTGTAATCTATCAGGTTTTGAAGAGGAGCAACATTTTTACTCCCAGCCAGGGGAAAAGTGAAGGTTCTACGACTCCAACTTCTTTTGACTTTTTGTCCTTGTACATCAGCTAAAGTCAACTCAAAACCTTTCCTGCAAACCTGGTCCTGGCACAGGAGTCTGCGTCCCCTTGCATTTTGTGAGGAGTGATGTGCTCAGACTGGATACCAAGGGCTGATCTCCTCCAGAGGCTCCTCCAGAGTCCTCTGCATGCTCCAGCCTTAGTGTACCTGGCACTCAAAACCAGGATTAGCCTGGACATTTTTATTGCCTCAAATTATTTCCAAGTTCTGTAAACAGAGGTGATAATGAGAGATTTTCATATTTGTAAACTCAAAGCCATTTTCCTCCCAGCCATGGAAGAATAGTTAAGAGGTTATTATAAAATCAGGCCTGCACTCTGCGTAGAAGTTCTGAAACACAGCTTTTTATTCCTTGAATAAAGTAACTGTTTTAGAGAAGTATATTTCATATATGTTTGTACAGAAAACAAAGGCAAATTGGAATATAGCCTTATCTATCCGTATTTATGTAGCTTCAAGTATGTTCTTTCACAATACCATCAAGATTACAAGCAACATGCTGGAATGTTACAGAAAAACCACTGTAAATATGGATTCCTTGTTTCTCTGTATTACATTACAATCCTTAAGTATAATGATCAAATACTACTTTTCTAAGATTTCTATGCTGTGTTCCAAGGACATCTCAGCACAGTGCAGAAAAGAGTCCAACCATCTCCAAACTTTCTTCCTGTAATAACTTGATTTTTTTTGCCCTAAGGAAGAAGCTTTAGAAAGAACTGAATAGATCCATTACTTATGAAAACTTTTGAGAGAGTACAATAGTAACCTGGACTGGTATTTCATGGAAGGAAAAAACTGTGGCTGACTTCATACCACGTATAGGCTCCCAAAAGACAAACACCATTTCGTAAAAGGGAATGTATATACAAAGGCAGACGTTATAAATACATTACTCAAATAAATTCAGCAGTGTTCCCTAAAATAACCTAACAAATCAGAAAAGACAGGTTCAGTATTCCTTTGAGGAAACATTGAATGTGCCTACATGAGCTTTTAGTTTTCATCAGGAGTGTGCTTTTGAAGCAGATCTCCAGGTTGTCTCTACTTACTGTACTTTGGTTCATAGCACATAGCTCAGTATGGTTTTCTTTCAGATGAAACTAAAATGAAATACACTTGGAAAAGCCGCTTCATGCATCCCAGCCACAGACCAGGAGAAATAGTCTCCAAAATAAAAAGTAAGAAAGAGAACACAAAACCCCCTGAAATGTGTGTTTTGTGTGTTTCAGGTTCTTGCCATCAGCTATAGCTCCATGGAGCAGTTTTGTTGCTCTGAGGGCTCATGGAGACCCAGCCAAAGCTGCTGCAGATTGCTGCTGGGGGTGTACACTGCAGCAAGACTGTATCACTCAAAAGAACAGGTCTTGTGGAATATTACATTTCAGAATGAAGATTTGATAGGAGGGGGAAAAACACAGCAGAAAAATATTTTCTGAAGGCTATTAATGTTATAGGTAGCAGTCAATGAACCTTGCAGTGGGATTACTGTACATTATTAATAGCACTGCTTGTTTACAGTGGTAAAATTTTTTCTACTATCTCAAAAAAACCTGTATAATTTTGAGTTGGCATATTAATGGCTTCAGAATCTATGTGTGCATTTGTACATTTGCATGTGTACATTTTTCTTATATTTTTTGAGTTTTTTCTTAGTAAAAGGATGGGTTAATATTTTCTTTAATTAAGACAAATGAGAATAAGTTGTTGGCTAAGATATTTTCTGTAGCTGCTAAAATTAATATTAAACTGGAAGTATCTGTACAATACAGAAATGTGTATGAATTTGTATGGGTAGAAAGAGATGTGCCTTCTCCCACGCCTTTCTTGAGGAAGTTTTTAGAGAAAGCCAAGTACCTGAAAGGACTTTACTGAAAATTTAGCAGCAAATGTGAACATATCTGTGACATTTGCCAGATTGTTTATTGTGCTCCATGGGCATGAAATGAAATGGGCAAAACCAGAATAGATAGAATTATAAGGGAAAATCTGGTGAGTTTTTCTTGGAAGATTACATGTATGCTCTAGAATACGTGGTGACACCCTTGGACTGTGTCCAGTTCTCATGCTGCTATTAAAGAAAAAGGGCTGTTTGTTCTGATCCTCTGAGTTCTATCATGAGGTGGCCTTCCTATGTATGGTCATAGAATCATTGAATCATAGCATGATTTGGGTTGAAAGGGAAA